>OU862923.1:18021269-18398769 GCA_917880885.1 Limnephilus marmoratus
GAAAATATATACAAAAGCAAATTAGAGCTAAAAAAAAATTGAACGAATAAATAAATGAAAAAAGAACGAACGAAATTATTGCGGTAGACTTTATCGCACGTTTCGCATTCTGAATATGTTATGAAACTGTGGTTAAGCCACTTACACAGGATCTACTTATATTACTTCAAAATTACAATACTGATTTTCGATTAAATTGTTGGAAATTATTAATGGTTATTACGACGTAAAGTTTCCCCACTTACATTAACGTCGTTAAAGCGAGTTTTTTTCAGAATTAACAATTTGGATGACTCACTGGGGTTTTTCCCCCATTGCATAGGCCCAGTTGTTATGCAGAAATTGAAATGTAAAATTAAAATTTTGTGGAATTTGTCTTTTTTGATCTCTATTAAAGGTTTTTGTTATTCGTTTTTGGGATATTATGCCGTGTTGCGCTACCTCCTTCTTTAGCCAACGTTTCGGAAAGCGTTACAGTGTCCATCATCAGGGCAGATGTGTAATAGTTAGGGGTGATGTTTGTACTTATCTACTTAGGAGCGATACCCTGTCGCCAGCTCCACTCCTCTACGAACTGGCGCTACAATATATTCAAACAATGGTTAAACGCAAAAAACATGTTACATGATCCGCAACCTTTGGATTGCGAGTCAAGAGCCTTACCCCTCGACCATGGAGGCCATCAAAACTGCTCTAAAATTCTGCTCAATTCTCATTATTATCAGAAGGATCGATAGATAGCCGTAAATGGACAATTTGTTTAAGTCCAACATATATATATGGAAAGTAAGAAATTGTACATCAGGAGTTTTAAGTAAAATTTACCAATAAAATTGTGGATTTGAAGTTTATTGATGGTAATGATTGTTTGGTTGTATCCACTCTTCAGCAGTTCTGCCATCACCACATATGAACCCATCATGAAGATGTCATGGAAATACCAGTTTAAACAACCCCCAATCACAATATAGTTCTGAAAAAATACTAAATGTTACAAATTATGAATTCACATCATCAATATATTTGTTACCCCTCGGAAGAATTTAAAAATCGGTGTAAAATATTCCATAAGGGGAGAAAAATTGCAATGATTTCTTCAAAACACGCTGCATCAAGAAATGTATTTTCGAATAGAATATCATATATACCTAAATATATATAGGAAGGTAAATACTTTATTTCGAACATGTTATGCAGACTAGATAAAACATGGCATTTCATATCACGAAAACAATGTCATCAAATTTATATAGGACAGTTGGCGTTTGCAATAATTGGATTAATCTTAACTTTAACACTACAATACTTCGAGGAACCGAAATTAGACCACAACTTTCGGCATAACTCTTCAAAACATGTGTCCTTGTCGTAGACAAAATATTACGCATACGGACGGCACTTTACAGAAATATCAATTTCACAACACTTTAACATAAGGTATTTCACAATATTTTAACATTAGGTGTTTCACGGCATTTTAATGACTGGAGTTTCGATAAAATTGAAACACTGCTGAGGATTGAGTACATCGTTATAAAGTGAAAATTAAACCGATTATTATAATACATTGAGATGATCATGTTCAACGTTAAATACGTCCGAAAATAATAACGCCTTTGTATTACACAATATTCTGAATATGGTGAAAGAATCTGACCCGCCACTTTAAAAAGAATGCCCCAAGAATGGATACTGGTACCGGATATGCAGCAAACCATGACCACGTGATAGTAAGTCAGTTTATTCGAGAGTTTGTAGTGTCCGTCTCGGCCTTGGATGCTGGTGTCGGATATACAGCAATTCAATCCCACGTAACATCTGGAGCGCAGTCCGCCTTGACCTGAAGCGATCAGGCCAACCTCGAATGCTGTTTCCCTGGGTACGTAACGACTCGAGAAAAGACAAAATTTGGAGCGCAGCCCACTTTGAATGCTGGCCGCACTCCTAACTAATCTGGGCCAGTAGCAGCACCTCTAGAATACTCTCCCGGTATCCACAGCATCCTTAGATGCTTAAATGCAAGAGCATTCCACCTCACAATGTGCGGTGAAAGATACCTGCCTAGCATGGACGCCTCGCTAACAGATACTCTCTACGTACAATCTTTTAACATGGCTGATGAAAATTTTTTGTATGAAAATTATGTTTCCAAAAACACAACAGAACTAAATAAGCACTTTAAAGACGTTAATTTTTCAATTCTTAATATGAAGCACTTCGATGAACTCTGTATCCTTCTCGATAGTCTAGATTTTTCTCTTAGCATTATTATTTTAACAGAAACACAGATGAAAGAGGTAATCCCCTATTACCTTCCAGGATATGTTACCATTTCATCTGAGTGTAAACATACTGGGCATGCTGGAACTATACATTATAATGAATTCTATACCCCCAAACACACACACGAAACAAATGCAAACTCATAGCAGCTTTATTGGACCTCGTACCTTCAATAGTTTACCAAAAAATATTCAAGTTGCAACTAAACTGCCGCATTACATAAAAGAGTTAAAATTATGGCTAAACCATAGATATGTAAAAACTCTATTTATTTAGTTTTATATCACTTTATGTTTGTCACAAAGTTTACACCTATTATTACAATGTATGTCTATTATTATATTACACACGTATTTTAACCGTACACTATTGTAAACACTTTTTGTACAAACTGTTTTAAAAAAAAATGTTTTTGCTTTATATACCACTGTTTGTTATTTTCTAGGTACTAAATAAAATTTATTTTAACTATTTTACAAACGCACAGGCTGCGCCTTGGTGGGTTCCCACATTATTGTTATGATTTTCAAAATACGTAAATATAAATTGTAAAATATGGGAAAAATAAAGGAATTAAAAAAAAAATGAATACATGCGTCCTACAATACCCCTGCTGCGCACTACTTGGAAATTCAACAGCTGTCAAGGTAAAAAAAAATATGTCTATCAAGATATTAGACGCTTTAATTACCGTCACGATTCACGGTAACGGTACCATAACGGCAAAAAGCACCATTATTTAATGTGTAAGAAAGAGCTGCAGCATTATTGTGATAAGGAACGTATATGTATTGCCTTTTTTATGCCGTCACGATATTATTACCGTGAAATGTCACGGTAATTTTAAAAGCTTTCATTGCATTAGTCGGTCGTATCTGTGTGCCGGCGCTTATTATTTACAGTTTTTGTGAAGGGCCTACAGTCCAACAGGTCGCATACATAATTTATAAGTAAGTTTTTATTTACGTTGTACGGAATACAATTTTAGCTCCTACCCTTAGAAAATTTAACAAAACGTTTGCTGTGTTGCTGTGGTACATTTAAAAGACGTTTTTAGCAAATCATTAGGTACTCATACTCAATTATCCAATCGAATACGACGAAAAGTAAAAACAAGTTAAAACATCCTTTGATACATACATGCAGTAAAGGATGTATCTTACCATATCAAGTAAACTTTTTGTAATCAGCAATCCATTCCAGAGAGTCAAAATAGACAAGAAGAAAAAAAACGTTGCGAAAACCAACTGAAAAAAAGGGTCATTTAAAATAATTTATTGTTTTCAAAAGGCGGGCACGGGTGCACTAGGAACCATTAAAAAAAAAACAAAATACCAAAGTGTTAAAAAAAATACATATATGTATATATATATATATATTTTTTTTTTCATTAGGTTATGTAAAAACTGATCATTTGAATTAAAAAAAATGGTCTACTTTAACATGGTTCAGTTTTGTGATAAAATCGCTTCAAGGGAACACTTTAGTTAAAGTAAGTAGGTACTCGTTCTAAAGAGGTTTGCTTTAACCCTAGAGTAGTAATCATCCCCTGGGAGGCCGCACTCTTACACTCTTACATTGTAATTTCAAATCGATACGACTCGCGCGCTCATCTCAACTTAGTGCCTCCGTTCATGGAGATACTTACAAGATACTCGATCCTCGTACGCGTATCATACGCGCCGATCGTAAGTACTCCCCGTACGATTTAGCTGGTGCCCGTTCACGGCGCTACGCGGTGGCCGTTGGTTTCCAATCAGTATCACGATACCAACAGTGCTGATCGAACGCGACGCATCGCATCATTTGTGTCACAATTACGTAGATTGTACGTATCTCCATGAACGGTGGGCCTTAGTGCCCCCCGAGGTGAATTGGTGGATAGCGGTCGCGCGCCTCACAGTCTCTTGTCTTTGCCGAGTTAAAGAGTGTTGGATGGCTTGGGAGGCGATTCTTAGTAATAAAGGTAATTATTTTTTTTTGACTGGTTGTTATTATTGTAGTTTTTGACATGATGAATGTTAATTGTATTTATAAAAATAAATATTTTGTGTACAGATAAATCCAGACGATAGCCAAATAGAAAATTGGTTAATGGAAGGTGACTCTGCGAGTGAAATTGAAGACAATTTAGAAGTTGTGAGAGAGAGAGGTTATTGAAGATGTTTTGAACTCAGAGAATGAACAAAATGTGGAAGAAAATGCCGTTAAAAAAGGAAAACGAAGCATGTGCCACTTTTACCCAGCAACAAAAAAAGTCGCATGAGTGTGTACTACTGTGCGAAATGCAACAAACCATATTGTCTGGAACGTAGATCACCTAATTGCTTCACTTGTGATAAGAAATAAATAGACTATCTTAAAGTTATGTGACTTAATGCTAAATATTAGTTTTTTATAATGATCTCAACAGACTGATATTATATTTTTATAAAAATGTTTAGTTTTTAAGATTTTTGCAAGAATTTTTTTTTCATACTCTTAATATATCTTTGTTGTGCCAAAAAAGATAGGTATGTGTTAAATTTAAACAACCACTGTGTTCACTAAGAAAATATGTTTTTGGTTATTGCATTTAAAAAAGTAGAGATTGCTTCATTATGTAAACATATATTTTTCATGTTTTAATAAAGAAACTTAAAAAAATTACTAGTCTTTTAAAAAGTAGCCTCCCATGCGATGAGTAGTATTAAGCAGTAAAACGAATATATTAGTATTCTAGGGTTAAAAAAAATCAGCAATTTTCATGATAATAACGTAGAACACGTGCAATGAAAGATTTGTTCACAAATAGGGCATCATTCACGAGAGAGGGTTCATGCAGTTCATCAGACTTGATGTATGTTGTGAGGCTGAGTTCTCTGCTAATGAAAGCCATTCAACGTGTACGAATGTAAATAATTTTTGTGCCACAACATTTTTAACTTATTAAATTTTATCCCTAGCCTTGTGAGAGATCGCAGCACTCGTCCTGTATTGAACAACTCTTGCATTCTGTATGAACATCAGGCAGACCAGAATAAAAACAATATCCCTGGCAATAACTAATAAATTTTCAATCATAAAGAAAGATCTACATCTAGGAAGAAAGTGGTTTAGACTTACCTGTATCCCATATGCAGAATTAATCAAAGCAACATTGTCATTCAGCTTATCATAAACGGACATCAATCTGACTATACCTTCTTCAAAATTTTCCGGTGCACATTTTTTAAGTGATTTCTCTAAACAATTTATTCCGCGAGTTTTTCCGTCTTGAAAGTAATCCACGTCGAAAAAGTTAACATTCACTTTGTGACGTAAAATTGATTGAACTAAATCGATCAGATGTAAATTAAGAATCTTCAAGCGTTTAACCATGATCCAGACATCGAACAAGTACTGCAAAATTATCAAATCTTGCACAAAAATTAAAATTATAATAATGTGAAGATTGATACTCTTGTACTCACGCGATATAATCTCATCCCAAAAAACAATGAAAGAATAAAATGCAATAAATAAGAAAAATATTAACCTAACTTTGAATCTTGTTTTCACATACCAAACCGAAGGAATTTGTAATTTTTTATCAACTTTTTGAATGTTTTGTACGAGTTTAAAATAGACGTGAGAATTTATCACAACTGTTGAAAAAATCGAAGAAGAAGCAACCAATAATAGGGTTACAGTGATGATGTGTGAAGCGCCGGAAACAGACTTTTCCCCATAATGTTGATCATCCAAATGGGGAATCCGGAAATACATTATAAATAGCAAAATCAAAAATATTATTTGATATATTTTAGCTCTGTTTGTCAGGATAGAGATCTTGTTTCCTTTAAAAGAAAACTGTTGTAGACCAAATGCCATAAAAACTGGATGCAAACTTTTGAAGACATGTGATATATTGTGCAAAGGGTCTCGGGAATCTCTTGAATTCTCTTTATCTTCATTTGAATATTTTTTTGCCTGGCCATCGGTAAGAGCTGATACATTTTCAACATACATTTTTCCCTTTGCGTTGATAGTTTCTTTGTGACGATGTGAAGAATACTCACACGAATAACATTTAATTTTTTTTAATTAAACGCTTGAAAAAAAAGAGAGGTGTGTATTTTATTGACAGGTGTATAAAAAAATACTTAACTTAAGTACTCAAATTACTTATTACTTAGTGGTTAATTGTTTACCGTGTATTGTTTTGACACCTAAATATAACTTTATCATCACCTAAATATAACTTTTGTAACGAAACAACAATAATGATTATTAAATAAATTGTTTATCAAAGACACACAAACAATAAAACGTACTTACCGGAATTAAGAACCGTGGATCTAGTGCAGGCCCGGCGAACCTAAATTGCACCCCGGGCCGCATTGACGACCTAAAATTTTCCCAAGGGCCGCACAAACAGACGTACAAAAATAAAAAAAATAAATTATTCCAACGAATTTCATGCTGTATCTACTCTATGTAAATGTCAATTATGTAACACGTACTTTATAAATAAATAAAATAAATACTTTTTTCTTTTTTCTAAGTATTATAAATACTTCTTCTAACACAGCAAACTTATTTTGTGGCACCATTATGATTGAAATTAATAAATTACTTGGTTTTTACCACTTTTATTGTTTATAAAACCGACATGTTTCGTCAGCAAAGCTGACCTCTTCAGGGCTTTGACAGAACTAATTTTAAATATAGACATATATATATAGGTAATAGGTTTTTCTCTATAGAGAATAACCTATTACCTATATATATGTAATAGAGAAAAACCGAAACGAAACATGTCGGTTTTATAAACAATAAAAGTGGTAAAAACCAAGTAATTTATTAATTTCAATCTATTATAAAATAATTTAAATACAGAAGTAATCTGAAAGTACAATCAGGTTAATTGTGAAGAAACAATACTCTAGCCAGATGTGAAAAGACTTCCAATGACGGAGGGAGAGAACCTTAGAATGGCTAAGAAGTGAGGCGAGCAGATTGGCTTCAAATTGTTCCCAGAAGATGTGGCCAATAATTATCCGCTTCGCAAGTCTACGTAAAAGCGTAGTTTCTTGCGCAAACCAAAAAGGCAAAAAAGATTGTATGCACATTACAAGTGATTTAGAGTCCCCTACTTCACCATAATTAAAACAAAAGAACTTCAGATATACATATAGAAACATTTAACTCAAGTTCCCTAACAAATAAACTAAGCGTCTGTCAAAATAGCATAGAAAGAAGTGTCATTGGAGTATTAACTCCAAGTATTAACTTCTATTAAGAAGAGATAAAGTAAAATGAATAGAAATAACAGAAATAAACAGAACTCAATTCAAACGGGTACATTCCGTACATCGAACACTAAAATGGCGATGGACTGAACATATGTTGAGAGAAAGGCAAAAGAAATGGACCAGAATAGCACCAGAGTGGTATCCAAGAGAAGGTAAAAGAAACAAAGGTGGACAAACGAAAAGATAGGAAGATGATATAAAAAAGGTGACTGGTCCAGAATGGATCAGAGTTGCAAAGGATAGAAGAAAAATTGAAATCTTTAAAGGAGGCCTATGTCGAAAGTCAAGCTGTTTCTGAAAATAATGACCCGAACTCTGATAATTTCGAATAATATTAAAAAAAAAAAATTACATATTAATTAGATTAGAAAAATGTTTATAAGTTTAACAGCAATAAAAGTAAATTTTAATTTATTTTATTTATTTATTTTACTTCACCATACCGTTTTAGCACTTAGTCATTGATTTTGTACGGGAATGTCAGAAAACCTTCTAGCACCTGAAATTTCCAAATTCCAATATCATTACTTAAAATCTCCGTTTATTGCATTGAGGTTATATTGTATACCTCACTTCCCACCCGTAATAACAAATAATATTTAGTACAAAAGACCCATTATAACTTAATATTAGGAACTATCGACGTACTCATGTTGCATGTTTGCTTTTAAAACTCAATGTTTTTTGCGATGGCTGGTACGCTTCTATTCCATATCTACCTTTGTTTCTATAACCAACGTATGCAGCTGCGGGGGAACCTTATTCTATTGTTATATATTATAGGGGACCAGAATAAGAACACAAGTTGTAGTTACTAAAATATATTTTATTGCATTTCGAAGAGTACAATAAGGTAGGTAGTCATTGAGGCCACATAGCTAAACAGCAATTTGTTGTCCACAACGAAGCAACCACAAACACTCAAGACAAATGATCGACTTTTTATGTCACTTTCAAGACGGATGAGACAGGTAAGGTCTATGTTCCCCATAGACCTTACCTGTGAACGAAATATCCTCGTTATTAAATAAATCTAAACGGCTATCGGTTAAATGAATAATTCACAGAGAATATTGTCATCGGGATTCACACGAATTTCACAAACCTCTTAACCTTTACGTACCTGAAGATGAAAATCATGTGTCACCCGAAGGGGTGTCACCAGGGTCCCCCTTATATCGCGGAGTGATCGTGTCTGACCCGAATGTATACCGAAATAAAACATACCTCTAAACCACCCAAGTTTTTAAGATTTAAAAAAAGTATGCATTATTTTTTATGATAATCTGTATTCAATAGCTGAGTTCACAACGTAAATCCCTTAATGGAAAAAACCAAAAGGATATTACGAAACTGATAAAAATACATCTAGACCCCTAGCACGGTCGATCGATAAGAATTGTATCGATAACTTTCGGTAACTTCTCGTCGTTTCCTAGCATGACTGCAGATCACTAACGAGTAAATACCAGTTCACAACGACTAAGTGTCTTTAATATATTTGACATCAACTATAATTTGTACTTTGGCGAGCTGCAGTTGTCCTAGGGAACAATGAAAAGTTACCGAAAGTTATCCTATCAATCCTTATGGATCGACTGTGCTAGGGGGCCTGTTTCTGTTATTTAACTTATTATAGGTATGAAAAAATACAGATTTATTTAAGTGCCACACACAATAAATTTTGTTGAGTGATTAATTGTTGTCACACTTAGATATTAGTAACCATATTTTATTTTATTCCTACCGTTTTAACTGGACATTGCCCATCTTCGCCCAGCAATCAAACATTAAGTAATGTAAAACAGTAAAAGAGCGGACGGTTATTTCGTCGGAATTGAATAGATATTATTTACCATAAAAAATAGTGAAGGGAATTTTGTTGCAATATATTAGATAATTTATGGATAATGTCATAGGCTGGACTTATTTTTAAAAAAGAGAATATTGTTTTCGTAAACTTACTAATATTTGAATCCATCAACAGTTTATTGATAACAATGATTAATCGTTCACCCTCGTACTTCATCACTTCGGAGAAAATCACTGGAATTGTGAACACCAGAAGGAAGTTCAAACACCAGACGATATTTGAACTCACGGGATTAAATAACTAAAATAAAAATATTAATTTCATCTTTCAAGTCCCTTGACACCATTTAACACCGATTTTATGAGATTTTTTTTTCTTTAACCCTAGATGACAAACCTTCGTCGATGCAAAATTACTATCGTGTTTTTAAAGCTTCATATATATTTTTTAACATTTTGTAATCGCATTAGTCAACTAGTATTGAGGATTTCGTGCATCGGGAAAGAACATCCAACTAACCATTAATTACCGATGTATACAGCTATACACACTTTTTTGCAATGATTTTACCTTTGTATGTATTTATCAATATTGTTTAAACGCCTTAGCAAAATCGGAGGGTTAGGAATAATTGCGTACAAAATAAGTTTTATTATTATTTATTATTATTTATTTATTAAGACATACACAGTACATATAATACAGATTATAAGGTATGTTAAATTAAATATTACATGGTTATGTACCTATTACGTAAGTCCATAGAATATCATTTGGTAATTACGCTTGAGATATGAACCGGTCTTAGAACTTAATTATTGAATAAATGAGTAATAATAATAAGGAAGAAAAAAAGGGGGGGGGGGGGGGAGATAAGGAGAAATTTTAAAATCAAGAATTATATGCTCACTAATTGTAATTGACTGATTAAAGTTTAATGAAAAGTTAAGTGTAAGTAATTTTAAAACAATTATATCACGCCAAGAAATTTAATAAATTAGTTTTGTATGTTTGCAAGGAATCATGAAAAATGTCTAAGTGTAGTAATTTTTCATAGTGGGTATAAGTTATGATTGCGCGAGTAATTGGTGAGTTACTCGCTGCATTAGTGTTATTGGATTCTATATGAAAAAGAGAAGTGTGCCTGGTACGCCTCATTGGGACATTTAAACCAATAGTGGATAGCAATTCAGGACTATCTATTTTATTATTTAGCAGGTTATACAGAAACAGCAGATCTGATAATGTGCGTCTTTTTTGTAAACTTAACATGTTATTTGTAGTTTTGTTGTATTTCTTGAATAAATATTTAGAGAATTTATTCTGTATACTTTCTACTATATCTATGTACACCTTATATTGAGGATTCCATACCGGGGATGCATACTCCAGTGGACTTCTGACCAATGAACAAAACAACATTTCAAGAGTCTTAGCACTTTTGAAAACTTTACATATTCTTAATAAGAAACCTAGCATCTTGTAGGATTTTGATATTATGTGTTCGATATGCTTATCAAAAATTATTTTTTTGTCTAAATAAACACCTAGATCTTTACATGTAGACGTAGATTGTAAAGGTTTATTATTCAAGTTGTAAGAATAAATGACTTTATTTTTATTTCTAGTAAATGTAATTGAATGACACTTAGAAATGTTTAAGGACAGTAAATTTGATTCACAATACGCGCACAAATGATCAAGATCGCTTTGTAATTCTGTACAATCAGATAAAGACTGTATTGGTTTAAAAATTTTCATATCATCCGCATATAACACAAAGTAACTATTTTGAAAGCATACATAGATGTCATTTATGTAAATATTAAATAAGAGTGGTCCGAGATGCGACCCCTGGGGCACACCCGAGACGATTTCCATTAAACAGGATGCGAAACCGTTGACAACCGTGATTTGGTGCCGATTACTGACGTATGATGCGATCCATCTATAGAGATCACCGTGAATTCCTAGACTAAATAACTTCTGTAAAAGAATATAGTGATTAACACGGTCGAATGCTTTGGAATAATCAGTATAGATGGCATCTACCTGGCATCGCATATCCATTTGAGCATGAAGAAAATTTATGAAAGACACGAGATTCGAGGTTGTGGAGCGATTTCTCATAAAGCCATGTTGATTAGTTAAGAGTGAAGGTGAGATGGTAGAATATAATTGATCGTAAACAATTTTTTCCAAAACTTTACTTAGAATGGGCAATTTGGATATAGGTCGATAGTTGGAGACATCATTTTTACTGCCATTTTTAAAGATTGGGGTAATCAAGGCTGTTTTCCACTTGTCAGGAAATGTTCCTTCAGATAACGATAGTTTGAAAATGGCAAAAATGGGGGGTGTCAGTTGTTTACTACAATAATTTATAAAGATTCCTGGAAGTTGGTCGTTCCCCGGCCCCTTTTTGATATCGATGGACTTAAGGTATTTGAAAGTTATGTCTTCATTGATCTCGATTGAGCTAATAACGCTATTTGAATTAAAACAGTCACTGGCATTGCTTGTATGAGCAGGTTGAACATTCGAAAATACAGAACCAAAATACTCGGAAAATAAATTGGCTATTCCTTTACTGTCATTAGCAGTTTTTTCACCATAAATCATATGATCGGGGATGGTAGGAGATTTTCTTTGAGAATTGACATAGGACCATATTTTTCTAACATTATGCTGTATGCCGGATTCTATCGTAGAAATGTAGGTTTTGTAAGCCGCTGAAGCGACCGTTTTTTGTCTTTTGCGAAGCAAAGAAAATGACAGATAATCAAGAGGGTTCCGGTGACGCTTCCATGCTCTAAAGAATTTTAATTTTTCATTTGTTATTTTGTTATTAAGTTTTGTAATATATGTATATGTACGAGTAAATATATATTTTTTTACATTAGCTCCACACAGGAGGTCCTGAGGAAAATAATTCTCCTTAGGGCCTGTGTCTTTTTTACAAATGCTTTGTGGAGGGTCTTTATAAAAACGGAAGGAGAGGAAGTTCTGGGAAGGAAGAAAGATAAGGGCGGGAATCTGGGGATTATTATTATTATTCATACGTCCGTTATTCCATGTCCAGGAATAACGGACGTATGAATCTAAGCGATGTTACGAGAGAGTCGCTGAAGAGATTAAAAGATCTCCCTCAATCAGACTCTTCCAAACCGGCTTGCCACGAAGTTGGTTGGGAGACCCGGACAAACCTTACCCATGAACCGGGCACCCCTGCTAAGTCACCAAACGTGAATTTCAAAACGTAATGAACCACTTGGGGTGACCTCTGGCAGAGGTGTTGCTTAGCCAATAAATGGTTCCCGGGGAGGCGGTACTCATACCCGCCTCCCAAATAATATAAAAGTACTTTTTAGTACACATATATTTGTCATAATGCAAAGAGGTTAAATGTCAGTATTATTATAAAGTTTTCTTTATTTTTAAATCTTGAAACTTTGAAATTCCAAATATTGTACAAAATGAGAGAAGAAGTGCAACATTTGATTGACCGAAATAACTCGTATTAATACATAGTTATACAATTGGATTTATTATGACTTACATTTGGAAATCCATGAAAATTTTGAGGATTGAGTAGAGAAAAATTAATTGACTGCAGTACTACTCCAAAAGTTGTCCCAAATGTGAATAAAACCTGTAAAATAAATGATATCTTATATCTATTCATGTTAATATAAAGAAGAGTATCTACTCGTATGACCCGTGGCGGACACGGGCAAGCGGGCTAGAGGGCGGCGTATACAGAATCTATTTCCGGAAATAATTACGAATAAAGGGAAGTAAAGAGTATGTACGACGTAGAAGGTAACGGTAGAAAAAGTCGGGGACACAAGAGGAAGACATGGCACTATCGAGTGAATCAAATACTATTGTGTGGTAAAAATGAGGCTTATGTGATGTAAAAAGGGGTAAAGGGGTAAGGGGTGTGTCCGAGGAAAAAATGGCAGGATCAAATGAAGCAAATAATTAAATGGAGTACAATGAGGCGTATTTATAAGCCAAATGGCTAATATTAAGAAAGGGATGTTTAGTTTGTTTGGACATAAAGAGCGGATGAATGAAAACAGGAGTGCTACGGGATTATAAGGCGGGGAAGTGAATGGTAGAAGAAGTTGGGGATATCCGAGGCAGACATGGCGCAATCAAGTAAATCGATTTTCAATTTTGGTTCGCTTCAGCTGTATAATAAATAAATTTAATAAGGTGGTGTTAATTTTTTTAAAGATATCTATACATTAGATATTAATAAATTTCTCTCCATAGGGCAGATCAACCTGCAGAGGTCACGGGCGGCCACGATCGAGGCGTTGCGGGTCATGTCTGACCTAAAAATCGACATCTTGCTAATTCAGGAGCAATACACCAGGCTAGGTAAGACACCAGTTAACTTTCCGGGTGCGGTACTTGAAATCGGCACCTCGCCGGGGGCGGGTGTTCTGGTCAATACTTCATTGATCAGCCCCCTCCTTCTAGCGGGATTGTCGAACGAATACCAAACCTGCGTATCAATTAAATTTGGGACAACTGAGATCTTTTTGATCTCAGTTTACTTTAAATATTGTAATCCAGTAGGACCACATATCTTGAGTCTGACGCGCGCCCTAAACGCGCTTAAAGGACGTAACATAGTTATCGGAGGAGAATTTAACGCTCGCTCACCACTGTGGTTCGATTCCTGTAATTATAGGACGGAGCGCTCAGACGCCGTCGAAGACCTCATTGCGGCGCAAGGTCTATCCATAATAAATGAACAAAGTATCTATACCACTTTCTCGAACACTTCTGGTGAGAGCAACATTGATCTAACTCTTTGCTCTGGATCTGTTGCGACCAAGATATCAAAGTGGACAGTTCATGAAAGCGCAATTGCCTCTGATCACAGGCTAATAACTTTTACGGTAGGTGTCAAAAAGACGAAAGCTCCAAGATCCTCCTGGAACTTCAAAACCTCCCGGGCGAATTGGGATAACTTTGGGGATGCTCTACGTGATACTTTAAGGGGATTTCATGACGTAGCAGCTAGAGATCCAGATAATTTGGGGAATTTTTTTAATGCAGCCGTGGTATCAGCTGCCGAGCGGTCTTTGGGAAGATCAAACCCAAAGACAGTTATCAGGACGCCGTGGTGGTCGAGTGCGCTGACTTCGCTGAAAGGGGCCTATAAGAGAGCCTATCGAGCCCTGAGCGTGTCCAGACGCGGCAAGTGTACGCAGGAGGAGACATACGCCCTTCAGTCACGACTCAGTATCTCCCGTAAAGCCTTCAAACAGGCCGTCCTCTCAGCGAAACGAGCTGCATGGCATAATTGGGTACAAGAAGTGGGCAACGCCAACCCGTGGGATATCCACAGCGCCATTGATAAAACGGGAAAAGGCTCTGATCGGTATTTGACTAGCGTAATAACCGAAAAGGACGGAATGAACGTTGAAAGTGTGGACATGGCATCCACTCTCAATACACTTCTGGGCAAGTTAGTTCCTGTAGATTCAGTAATTGGGGAAAGCGACCACCACAAACAGATTAGAAATCTGTCACGGCTCCCATCGAGAAACCTCGCCCAGGAGGTTAGGATGATACCAGTAACTAAAGTGGAAATCGAGCTGATAATCAAGGATTTGGGTCTTAAGAAGGCACCAGGGCATGATAGGCTCAATGGAATAATAGCGAAGCAAGTATGGATCCACGCCAAGGAGGAGCTCTTCCAGGTGATGGATACATGCATGAGAAGAGGAACTTTCCCTTCTGAATGGAAGAGGGGCGTGCTTAGGATTATACCAAAGGGGAACGATAAACCAAGGTCAGACGTGAAAGCGTACCGTCCAATCACCCTGCTACCTGTCTTGGGGAAGATCCTGGAGAAACTGATTCGGCAGCGTTTACGTCAAACCTTATCCCCACCCTGCAAGCGGCAGTTTGGTTTTGTCCCCGGTATGTCCACTGAGCACGCCATCACGTATGCGCTTGACTGGGTGAAGGCTTGTCAAAAGAGGTACGTAATAGGAATCTTCCTCGATATCACTGGTGCCTTTGATCATGCGTGGTGGCCGATGATACTTGTCAAGCTCAAAAATAGGAAATGCCCACAAAATCTGTTCAAGATCTGCGCTGATTACCTCTGCGACAGAACGGTCATCCTTTCTTTTGGAGACTATCTGATTGAACGAATAGTTGACATGGGCTGTCCTCAGGGTTCAATCCTTGGACCTGAGTTTTGGAACATTTTGTTTGACAATTCCTCCAGGTTGCCCTTGCCTGAAGGATGTATCTCGGTGGATTACGCTGATGACAAATTGTATCTGGTCTCGGGGAACAGCAGAAAGGAAGTTGAGAGTAAAGCTGAAGAGGTTTTAAGTGTGACTTTAGAATGGGGAAAGAGAAATCGGCTGACCTTCGCTCCCCACAAGACCATGGGACTCCTGATGAAGGGTAACCTCAATAGAAGTAGAAATCCCACCATCAAAATGGGAGATACCAACATCCGATTCGTTGAGAACACTAAATACCTAGGCGTCACTTTGGATCGAACGTCCTCATTCTTGACTCATGTTAAAAGCGTATCAAGTAAGGCCCAGGCCCTCTTTTTGAAATTGAGAAGAATCTCTACTGCTGAGTGGGGACTGCGCTCTCCAGCGCTCCGACTCCTATACAGGGGGGCTTACGTGGCGCAAGTCTCGTATGCGGCTTCTGTGTGGGAACACCGCCTGGAGAATGCACTCATACTCTCGGCGCTCAAGAGAGGCCAGCGAGTCCCCTTGCTGGCGCTTTCGGGTGCGTACAGAACAGTCGCTTCGGACGCTTTGCCAGTATTGGCCGGCGTTTTGCCTATCGATCTTGAAATTAGGGAGGTGTTAACAAAGAAGCTTCTAACAAGAGGAAGAACTGCAACCCATCATGGTATTGAGCTAATACCAGGTGGAGCGGTTTCCCTCCCAGGACTTCTTAGAGAGATGCGAGAAAGAACTTTGAGAGAATGGCAGGAACGTTGGGATAGGTCAAATACGGGAAGGTGGACTTTCTCCTTCTTCCCGTCAGTTAAACTCAGAATGGAAGGGGCGTACATCACTAGGGATCATCATGTGACCCAACTTCTGTCCGGTCATGGGGAGTTCAGAGGGAGACTTCATAGTCTCTCTCTATCACCCCATTCTAACTGCGCTTGTGGTAATACTGATCAAACAGCCGAGCACATTCTGTGGCACTGCGAGATTTTGACGGATGCCCGAGAGGAAATGCTCGATGGCTTGCAAGTTACTACGAGACCAGCTTGGAACGCGGATCTCGTTTCGAATAAGGTGAACTTTGAGTGTTTGAGGAAATTTACGAAAGTCTGGGTTGAAAGATGGCCTGATCTTAGAGTCGCTGACTAGCTGTAAAATCATGAAGTTGCCAGGTGTATCTGCTCTTGAATCCACGGACATTCCCTTTACTTTATTACATCTACTGCAAGAATTTTGTGTTTTATGCTTTATATCTGTATATATATTTTTTGTTATATCATCTCTATCTTAGGTACCTTTATGTTATTCTATTATATACATTTTGTTCCTATTTCTTTTATTTTTGTGTGATTATCTTTTTTTGCTTATTTTATTTCTTTTCACATGGTTTCTTTTAGATTTAACCAAGCTAAGCTATGCTAAACGATGTTGTATCGAGATACCCGTTTATTATTTTCATTATTTTTGTGTGATTTTATTTTGTTTTCCAGCTTCATATTCCAAGGAACACTATTGATTCAACTAACATACTTGAATTTGTTTTTTTTTTTAGTTTGTTTTGGTTTCTTTGTTCTCTTTTTCTTTTTAGTCTCACAATGCTACTTTGCTTCGATCAGAAGGCTGAACTGAACTGCATCTATCTATTTTGTTGTGTTTCTTTTTCCCCTTCTGGGGGTGCGCTAGACCTCGTCCTTGCATCAACAGGAGTCGGTCGACGATGGCACGGTGCCCTCTAAAATTAATTGCGCCACCCCCAGCAACATGTGCAGGCTTTAGGTTTGGGGGGGCGACCTCGGCTCTCCTTCGCCTTGCCTCCGGCTACTCGACGCTGAATTCCTTAGGGTCGTCGGGTGTTTCCCCCCAATCTCCCATTTACTTTTCTTTGAGGCATCACCGAGGAACCGGCTAAGAGGCGCGGAAGCTGAGTGTCGTTCACTACTAGACCGAACGTCATGCGCATTCTTGCTGGGACTGCCAATCGATTGGAGAGGACTGCCAACCGTTTGCCATGCCTTTATTACTTATCAATTGTGTCTTCCTCCGAAACAGGTGCTTGTAGGATACGCTGGATACAATCACACAGCGCTTGCCACCTCGTGAACTTTCACCAACCTGTCCTACTGTCTTGTCTATATTTTGTCTTACTAACACATATTGTATCTGTATTTCCCGCTAAGCACTTGCATGCTGCTTACTAACAACGTATGCAGGGAAATTGGAGGTTTAGTTTCGTTTTCAAATGTAGAGTCGTTTTTACCAAAAAAATTAGAGTCCTTGCAAGAGCCTTGAAGGGGTAACCATCTGTTACCTATACCAGGGTGGGTAAGTGGTGGGTCCTCCAATGAGTTGCTTTGGTTAGGTCGTACAATCTCATCATAATAATTGTTTTTTTTTTTTTCTAGTAACCTTTCCTCTTTTCTATTAATAAACTTTGTTTTCAGCTATATCTAGTGGCGGAGATGAGACTTGATACTGTGAAATAAATAACTAACACCATGTACGCACTCGCATACTGCCTGCTAACAATGTATGCCCGGACATTGGAGGTCTAGAGTCATTTTAACAAAAAAAATAGCTTCTTTATAAATAAAAAATTAGAGTCCTGACGTGTACGGTGAAGGAGGAAACCATCTGTTTCCTTAGAACGCCGTGGGAAAGTGGTGGGGAACCTCCAGACCAATGAAGAAAAGTTTGGAGAGAAATAAAGTGTGTTCCGAGAATAGCAAACGAGGTTTTAACCCGGTGACCCAGAGAGATTGAGAGAGAGAGAGAGAGATTCCTAGCTAGTGTACAATTACATTTTTGAAAATAAATACAAAGGTATCCTTTGTTAGGATAACCTGGCTTTGCCGGGTGACAAAATACCTTGGTTGAAAAGCAACCGGCCTTCCATGGCCTATGTTAACATAAAATGGTAACATTTTTGAAGAATTTCAAAGAACAAGACACAAAGTCGTGAACGAGTCACGGCAAGGCAGCGAAACTGATTCATGGATAAAGGTTGTCGATAAGAGACAGAAGATACGCCAAGTGCATAACATACGTGTCCAATATTCATGAATCTGCCTCATTGAAACCAGGATGAAGAACAGAAGAAACATGTGACAAGAGTGAAATAGAAGGCCCGTTATGCCTGGTTAGGTACTGATTCGAACTCCAAGTGAGGGCGAAATATGGACAACAACGGATCTTCCACTTCATGCATGATGAGAACATGAGGGAGGGAAGGGGAAAATGGATGGAGGGGAGTTGAGTGACGAAACTTGCTAGGGACTGGACTAATTTCCAATTCAAACTCTATGTGAGTATGAAACGTAATCCACCAGCATGCTTCCTGACTCTTTACATAAGAAAAAAAATGATATGAAAAAGAATACACATTACACCAAAGAGATTAGTCTTTCGCGTGTATTTGACGAAAGATTAGGGGTCACTTAAAACTTCTCCTTGATTGTGAGAAAAGATAGACCCTTGCTCCAATTCACAATCCTGGGATTTCTTTTATTCGCTTCCCAGACGACGAGTTTGGTGGATTTTGTGCCCATTCGATTAACTCCCACGGCACTATGCCCCATAGCTGACAGTGAAGCTGACAAGCTAGTCCTTTTGAGATAGTAGATATTCCTGGGCTTCTTTCCTTTAGAGAAAGAAGTGGCAAAACAGGAAGTCCACGGGCATTGTCGTTGAACAATTTGCAAAAAGGTTGTGGACTACTTTGTGTAGTGCGCACAAAAAGGGTTGATATTATTTCGTTCGCACGATTCATGGTGAGTATTGTAACGTCTTCACGTTTGGTGCACAAATTATATAAGTACACAATTATAACAAGGTACAGCTCAATTACAGACAGAAGTCAAAGAGTGTTATACAATGCATCTTAAAGAAAATATCAAGGCCGATATTATGTCGTTCACACGAATCACGGTAAGTATTATTACGTCTTCACGTCTCGTGTACAGATTATACAAGTACACAATTATAAACAAACAAGGCGGTTCTCATGACAAATTAATGACACACGACCAAAAGGGGCGGTTCTCATGCCAAATTTAATGACACACGACCAACTCAATAACATTTAGTTAAGAGAATAAAGTAATTATAACGAACTTCTCGTATCGTGGCGGATGTTTTAAGGATCTCTCCTATGATGGTGGATGTTTTAAGGATCTCTCCTATCGCGTACAGGTTGTGCATAAGTACAGCAAAATAAATGATAACAACATTCGTTTTAATGTTGTTTATAAAGATTCGTTAGATTTAACTAACCCCGTAGCCCGGGGGCGTACGATAGAATGACATAAAGTGATGGCAGGGTATATTCTGCTTATACCGAGCAATAAAAGAGACAGATCTGGAGTGGTTTTACATACTGTCCGAGTAACCATTTTTTAGAAAAGAAAAAAAAGGTGATAATTGCAAAACGATGATCGAACAAATCAATGTTGATTTACGTTAAAAATTACAATTATTTGGATTCGAGAATCAGGATGACCGTTTGGTTTTTACTAACCTGTCTCGTGTTAAAACGTGTAATACAAAACATACGTGACGTAACAGTAGAGAAGAAACAAATCAGTGGTTTCGTTGTAGCAACCAAAGACCTGGTGATTCGGTTTTACATACTTTAGTCGAACGAGCCAACGGATTTGTGTATGACTTATAAAAAGCCAACTTGTAGGTTTTTTTTTAATATATACCTATATTAAATACAATTTCCAAAATAGACGTATCAATATCCTATTTTGGGGAGAAAAAAAAATTGAGCACGGGTGAAAAGGACGCCATCAATTTTTGATTTAAGTAAAAAATTGAAAAAGACTTATATGTAAAAGAAAAAAGGTGAAGTAACCATTTTTGACTTTCGTGCTTGAGACCACTATTGGGTTTTACGTACTCAAGGTGAGCTGAAAATCGAGAGGTAAGAAAAAGGTTTTACCCTGGTAGGTAAAATGCGATGAACGTGAGAATGAGGTAAAAAAATGTACAAGGGCGGCCGAAACTGAGGCCATAGACAAAACAAAACAAAAACAAAAACAAGAAAACGAAACACAAAAAACAAAAAAAACGAAACAAAACAAGTGACATGACATGAGCATTGCATAGTGTGGGGTTGAGAAACGACAATTGGGATCTGACTTCCCAAAATATCGTGACTCGAGGTGTGTCTCTGCTCCGAAGTAATCAGCCTCAGAACAGGTGAGAGAAAAAAAATGTACAAAGAAACAATGCTGGCAATTTGCCGTGATGGGGAAAAGAGAAGTTGGTACAACCATGCCATTTGGATGTACCTATTATGATTGTACATTTATTTACAAACAAGTATAAATAAAGGACTTGCTTTATTTATGGGGTCTGGTCGTGTAATTGACACCTTGCACGCCAGTTATATGCATATTTATTTATTAACAAAACATTGTCAAGAGATCGCTTAAAAGCTGACTCGAGACCTGCCTCACGCTTGAGGACTTATGCCACAACTCCATAACTCGGGGTGTGACCCTTGTGTCGTATACACGCTGCGAGGCGGTAGGTATTGCGGAAATAATTCTGTGAATTAAAATTCCTTGTGTGAACGACGCCATTGTTTCGTTCACGATGTATTTCACACATAATAATCGTATGTGCCTCCAAAGGGTTAACAAACGCAAACGGCGCCGTGGTACGAACTTGCGGCCAGCGTGTGCAAATGAGAATGTCGCGCGCAAATTTTTGTTGCCATGCGCGACTTGTGAAATCCGGCAGTGGATAATCTCGCCAGGAGAGGCATTATTATCGGCCTCTATCCTCCTGGATGGCACGACCTGTGAGGTGTGTCCATTTCTTGAGTACATATTTCCAGTTTTGACAGCTCCTATAGCTTGCGGCCAATGTACGTGTTGATGGTTTTCATGTTGACAGTGCATCGTGCATGATTTTGTCGATGCCTTTGTGGGTTGAAAATGTTCGTGATTATGTACGAAAACTTTGATAATCACTCTTTGTGATTCCATTTTGGTGCAGGTGATGGATGGCGTGACGGCTTAAATTCTTTCGCTGGTCGATGAGTAGAGAAATAAAAAAACAAGAGGGAACTTTTTTTAAAAAAAAAAAAAATTTCCTGAATTTTCCTAAATCCAAAATTTTGAAAAATTTTGCCAAGAGGGGTCCTTACAAAGTTGCTCTTTTGTGTTTAAAATAAGCACTTTTTGAAAATTTGTTAAAATTCTTCAAAGTATTTCAATTCTTGCAAAATTTGGCCAGAGGTCTCCCTCTAGGGTGCATATTCTTGGTTTCACTAGACACTTTTGAAAAAGTAACACTTTTGTAATTCCACAATTTCACTTTTAAAAGATTTCACTATTTGGAAAAAAATTGCCAAAGGAGGCCTTTTGAAAAAAAAACACTGTTTGATTTCACCACTTTTGTTAATTTGGATTAAATAAAGATTCACTTTTTATTATAAACACAAATTTACACCTTGGGACCGGACATTAACGCACTGTTTTTTCACTTGTGTAAATAAGTCACAATGTACCTAAATAAATGTTAATAATAAATAAATGTTAATGTTAATACCACTCTTCCATGGAAGAGTGGTATTAACATATTTGAATATGAACATGTAAGCAAATTAATACATCATCTAAATGTACATTATATTTTATATGCTATAATCAATAAATGTTTGATATAAATAAATAAAAATATTCATGGGAAAGAACAGTAAATCAACATTTCGTTATTTATAAGAAGTATTCCCGCCTGATAACTGGAAGGTATATGTTTGGAGGCAAACCGCGTTGTTAATTTCGCGCGCATGTCGTAGTTACGGCTTACGTAATAATAGATCATTCCCGAATAATGTTGTTGTTCCCGCGTAAAACTGTCGCGTCGTTGAAATGACGTACTCGGCGAACCTTCTAGAATTATTACGCGCGGGAACAAAGGTACATACGAATGTTGTTTACAATATGTGATTGTTAGGTATTATTCTGGACCAGTAAAGCTGGGAAGAAGACAAAGGAACAAAAATACATTTATCCTTCGCCGGCCTGTAAAGATTTGAGCTCAGGAAAGAGAGAAAAAAATGCCCCACATTCTAGCGTCAGTGTTAAACGTGGGGAAATGAGGAAAAAAAATTGCCTCTAAGATGGAATGCCAGTGTTGGCGCCACAACGCAAAAACGCCTCACGTTCGGGCAACAGTGTTAGCAGACCTACATGGGGGTCCCTACATTCTGCCGACAGACTAGCTCAGGTTTTAGTCAGCAGAGCGGGAGAGGCCCTCACCACCAGGGTGGTAGGATCTGTGAGGCGTGTGTGTGGCTTCCCTGAAATAAATCTCAAATTTCTACGGGCTGGGGGAAGGCAGTGAAACCAGTAATCAGGGTAAACAACAGTTATATTGGGTAAAACACCTGCGAAAATACAATATATCACAATAATGCATACAGAGTAATTCAGGGTAGCAACAACAGTTATATCTAAAATGGAGGAATCTGTCCCTATAATCTCTCTGGAAGGGCTATTTATCTCCGCGGTGAATTTACTGTGAAAACACGCAAATATGGGGGAATATAACAGCTTGGGTACTCACAGTGAGCGTTTGGACTCTTGTATCTTCCGTATCGGGAAAGAATTCGGCCATTCTTGGTGTCCTAGTGTATCTCTTAGCAAAAACACGTTCCATGCTTCCGCGTGGAATTTTCTGGAATGCGCGCGGAACGATTCTCACATTATGCGTGCGCACTAGACCGGGAGTTACAGGGAAGTGGCGGTTGGTGGCTCGCTACCGACGGTCTTGGGTTCCGCTGCCGGTAGCGCGCCGGCAAGCTAGCGGAGGGGGAGCGAAACTGTAGTTTGCGCAGTGGCGTGCGCTACAACTTGGGAGGAGGGGCCGAGTAATTTGCAGGGGCGTATTTGTGTATCGTAACATGATATAGACATATTCTCATGTAATTTAAGTACCTTAAAAAAGTATGTCATAGTCAACATTAAATAATTTTTTGACCGTATTGCAAGTTACCATATTATTGCTTTAAATCCTTTCCAGTTGCATACTACTTGTCATTCGACTTACTATTGTATTTACTCTTGAGTTGTAGGTATGTACAATGTACATATTATTATTATTGGTGTTGTGAAGTGAGAACAAATTTCTGACTCCTACTTCATGTTTGAAATTTTGTAAGCAGATTATTACAGTTTATATTGTGTTTTTATATCTTTTTTTTTAAAATTAATTTTCAGGGTTATATTTTTGTTAAGTTCTTATGGGTACAGGACCCTCACTTTTTGTTTTACTTTTTAATTATAATTTTAATTATGTGAAAATCTATCATTGGGTATTATGTATATTATTATTGTTATTACTACAAGTGTAAAATATCTGTTGATTTTCCAAAATAAATAAAATAAAATAAAAAAAGGATATTTTTTGAAGCAAATTCCGCTGTGCACCGAGGCTGATTGCCTCGCGTTTGGATGACGAAGGTTCGTGATAATATTTCAGCTACCGTGCGCCTGCTAATTACCGGCCGCACGCCTGCAGGCTATCAGTAGGCTATCAGTAAGCCTGAAATGTAAAATTTACGCAAGCTAAATGTGACACGACTGCCCAAATTAAACACGAGAAATGTTTTTCTCTTTTTAGTTAGGTAGACTCATTAACAAGAAATTACTTTATTTGTAATTATTTTTAAGAACCATGTATTTTCCTTAGGTAAATCTGTTATATGTGTGTATATTTCAAATAAAAAAAAATAAAAAAAAATTGAGTCACCTATAGACACATTCTCCATAGGCTCACATATGTACATATGTCTGTGTGCACAACGTCTTTTGGACCTTTCATTGACTGGACTACACCCCGTGAAATTCAAAAAATAATAATTTTATTATTTATTAACAATTTTTTAATTGAATATCCACCCCGTGCAATTCAAATACAAAATTATTTTATAGTTTCGTCGTAGGGTTTCCCGAGCTCTAGAAAACTCTGAGAGGAATCTCGTTAAAAAATATAATGCAGATTTCAAATAACGCTGTCCGAAACGTTGGCTAAAGGAGAAGGTAGCGCAACATGGCATAACACCCCAAAAACAAATAACAAAAATACTTTTGGCCGTGAAAATCTAAAATCGTACCAGTGTGAAGGGCATTCATACAGGTCATATCTTTAAATGAACCTTGGAATATAAAACTAAAATCTCGTATAATAATACTATTAGTCCAGTCAATGAATGGAAAAGGAGGTGTAGAGTGCGTGAGCAGGGACCTAAGCGATTCCTTAAGAAACTTGTTCAAGGTGCTTAGGGTGTGAACATACCAAAAATCCTCTCCAAATCCAAAAGTCTAGATGGGGAGCTAGGGGGTGGAGGAGGGGGGGAAGGTCCCATTTTTCGGGTTTCCGCTTAAGTGTCAAAAACGGTGCGTCACAGGCGAAAATTTTTAAAAATAAATAAAAGTTCATAAAATTATCTACAACTTTTATTCTAAACGTAATTTTCGAATTCCCAGCCGTTTTTGAGTTACACGCTCCACAAATGTAGATATTTTCGAAACAAATCATTTTACCTCACATTTTTTATCAAACATTCCTTCGTATCGTCTAAAATATTCATCAATGAAAGAAATTTATTTGAAAGAAGTTGTAAAGAATTTAATTCCCTTTTCGAATATTTATATATATTAACAGCAATTTAAAATTTTTAGTAAAATGTCGTCATTTTCAGAAAAAGCTGTTTTTATCTTATTACTGACACTTTTGTTTGTAACAGATTGTGAGACTTGAACTTGGATTTCATTTATTTTCAGAGTTCCTAAAACAGTAAGTTTAATGACTCTAGCTTTTAGTGGACATTATGTGGAGAACCACATTGATGCGATCAGTCAAAAGCCGAGGACGCATAACAGGAGGCAGAGATGTTTCGAACAATGTACTCAGCAAGAGGTTAGTTAGTATGAGCGCAACTCATGAGATCTGCACTTCCCTTGAAGAGTTTTGTGGAGTCTTCTTCACGTCAAGTGAACGGAACAAGGACCTCGGATAAGCTCGCCGGAGTAGAGATACAGCAGACATTGCTAAACTCAGTCAGTGGTTTGATGCACATCCCCCCTTCCCACAAACCAGTGAAATAATGTCAATTTTCAATGGAGTTGTCGGAGATGCCACAATAACTTGCTACGATGCTGTTCAAGTTGGTGAAAAGGCAATGAATGCGATAGTGGGCTTGACATTCTCAGACATAAAATTGTTCGATCGGGCATTCCCATTATTCCCAATGTCTTTTATCAGCTCGTTGATAAAAATTCACGATGAAAAGGTTATAGTTGACCCAACATTGCTGTTTCAGCGAATATGTAGTGTAAAGCAAACGATCAGGTGAGGATTTGATTTATTTATTAATTTTCTGGAAATCAACAGTTTATATTTATTTCGGTTTGTAGATAGTATTAAATAGCCAAAATAAAACCAATTACGGATTTCCTCCTGACTTTACTTCTACTGAGATAGCATAATAAGAATAAGTACGTAAATTAATTTTATAAAAAAGCAACATGAATTCAAAATTATATAAAATAAAATAAAAATATATCTATATACTCAAAACAATTTTTTTTTTAATATAAAATGTAAAATTACAAAACAAAAAATCTATCAATACATTGGTAGCCATGGAGAGAGGTTGTACATCTAAATCAAATCATAACAGAAATATAAACAATAAAAACATAACATTATTCAAGAACCATCAGAGAAATACTCTTTTATGGACCTTTTACATTCAGTTAGTTTGCAATTGAAAATATCCACATTGGATAATACGCTATTATAACTATTGCATAGTCTGTTCAGGCAAGAATTCTGCTTACAGTTTGTTTTGCATTGATCCACCCTAAACAGGACAGAAGAGCGTGTTGAACGTGCATGCACATTGAATTGAATTTTATTTAGCAACTCTGGGCATTGAATATTATTGTTGACTACTTTATACAGGAATAGTGCATCCATATGATGCCTTCGTACGCTCAATGAATCAATTTTAAAGTGTGAAGCTGCCTCTGCATAATTAGGTTAGAGAAATTCTGCCTCTGCACAATATGAAGCTGCCTCTGCATAATCAGGTTGATGAAATTCTTTGAGTATTAGTTGGCCCCATTTCCGTTGGCACTGTTCAATGAAATTGGAATGCGAAAGACAACTAAATCTGTCCTGTACAGCTTGTTCGAGCCCACCAAAAAAACTGTTCTACTGTCTCAGATGAACATAGTTGTGGACGGAGGATTTCTACTACACGGAGTAATTTGGCAAAGAGATGACTCCGTTGCCACAATTTGTGATTGTTATATCACCTACGTCAACCACCACTATCCTGGAATGACTCGCACTTTGGTATTTGATGGGTACACAAACTTAGCCAACAGTACGAAATCACAAGAACAGATGTGACGATACAGACTAAGAAGGTCAGCTGACATCAATTTGACATATCAATACCCGTTAAACAGGAAGATTTTTATCCAATCCTACCAATATAAGTAACTTTATCTCTTTACTACAGACAAAGCTTCGGGATAATGGGATACAGACTCTTCTGCCACCGATGATGCTGACGCCCTTATCGTGAAACCTGTTGTGGAACAATACAATTCTGTAGCTGTTGTTGATGAGAATGTGGACTTCACACGCCTTTTGATCGCTGCCATTCCTCCCACCGAAGATATTCTGCTGCTAAAGCCTGGATGAGAGAAAACCAAAACAATGGTATTGTCCACCAAAGAGATGCAGCACCGTGGATTTGAACATATCCTGTTCGAACATTCATTTACCGACTGCGACCAGCCGTTTTCCAATTTCAATGAATACTCTCACAAACGAGAATCTTCTTTTAGAGTTTGAAATCTAACGAAGACGATTAATAAAGGCAAACTTTTACCTTTTTATTTTCATTTTATAAGTTGATGTTAAGTTTCTAAAAATAAAAATAAAAAAAAATTCGCCCTATTGTTGAACGAATTTCAGTGGCGTTGGAACATTTTCGACTTTCGGCAGAACATCCGTTTAGTGGATTTAAACGGTTGAGTGGTTAACCTTTGCGTAACTGAAGGTAAAATCATGTATCACACGAAGTGGGGTCACCAGTTATATCGTTCACCACATATCGCGTACAACGACCGTGTTACTTAATACTCATTATACATTAGTTACTTTTGATAATTACCGTATAGTTTTTTTCTAGGATTTTTTTTGCATCATAGAATAAGTGATTTCAAATCAGAACAACATTATTTGTATGAATTAAATATTTTTTCTTTATCAATCTTTGCAAATTAACTTTGGGGCGTCATTTTTAATTAAATGAAAACAAATCACTTTGTAGACCACCACTATTTAATAAAAAAATTCTATATGCTTTAAAACTATAGGTTTCTTTGTCAGAATAAGATTAACTTTTGGTAACACCAAGAAACCTTTGGTTTTGAAGCATGTAGATATTTTTTTGGCTGCGACACAATATCTGCAACTTTCAGGAGAAGCAAGGTGGGCTTCTCAAAATTGTACTTGGAGTCAGAAATCATCAAGCAAGCGGCAATTATCTTTTACAACCCCTCCTCACGACGATGCTGAAAATAAACGCTTCTTGAAACGGTATGTGGCGCCAAAAAGACAGACCTCCCTTAAGAGGAAATACTAGCGGCGTTTTTCCATACAAACGTATTCCCCGTTTATCTCTCTGGATTTTGACCCTAGAGCAAAATTTTTTTTACATAATAGAGATATTGACTACTAGCGTGTCGGTACGTTTTGTTTTTTTTGATAATTTACTTCTTATAGAAGTTAGGATCTTCCAAAAATGAATAAAATTGCCTAATTTAAACGCCGTCAAAAAACGTTCAGTATACAAACTAAACAATGTATTTTGGAAAAAAATAAAACGTACCAACATAGAATATTTTCTTTTAATACAGTTAGTGAAAAAAATTTTTTAAATCCGTCCAGTTTTGGAGAAGAAAAATGGGGAATACAAAACATCGATTTCGAAGATTTTATTTAGGTATTTTCGGCCCGACGTGCAGGTGTCCCTTTCGCTCATTTCTCCTGAGGGGGCCGGGGAACGAGGGTTTTGACAAATACATACATATAAAGCGAAGTAGTGATGTAACGAATTTTATCGGTAGACTAGTGTTGTCCTTGCCCGAGTAATCGATATTTTTTATTCGTTTTTTTTTCTGTTTAGTGACTCATCGCGGTATACCAATACTGATCGAGCTTTCATACTAAAATTGAGCCAAATTAAAATTGTTTATGTCAAGTACTATAATAAATTTTCAATTTGGGAGGCGTTATAGGTACCATCGCCCCGGGAACCATTTATTGGATAACCGTTATACCTTAGTTTTCTTTTTCGACACCTCTGTGTTGTCTCCTTCGAACGTCGTTAAATATATTTACTTTATTCTTCAACTATATTCTAAAACTATACTCATTTACATTCATAAGTACAAAACCCAAGAAATAACAACTAATACGTACATTAGAAACACTAGATCTCATGGTCAAAAACTTATCCAACAAGTAACTACTAACACAACATTTGGGCAAAAAAGCTTCTTATATTATGGCATTAAACTTTACAATAAAATACCACTCTCACTGAAAAACCTCAACATTATAACATTTAAATTTCAAATAAAAAGCTGGATACTAAATATAGGGAGATCAGAAATAGAAAATATACTGATATCAAATACAGACTAAAACCAAATCTAGTAATCTGAATTATAAAAAAAACCACTATCTTATTTACTTTATAATTATTTAAAAAAAATACTACATGATATATGTTATGTCTAATTCATATCAATTTCTTATAATTAAATTATTATATGTAAATGAAATCCTCAGCACGGGAGATCCCAGTGAGGATATCATTATCTCTACTGTTACTAAGAAATGAAGACAATAAATCATTATTATTATTATTATCGTTGTCTTTCGATAAAATGCTTCTCCCTTCAATATTTTGTCTATAATTCTTATGTGTCCATATTTGTTTGACTTTTAGTATTAATCCTATTCTGACGAAGAACACTCTGTTTTTGAAACATGTTGATAATATTGATTACATCGTGCTATTTTTACAAAGTTATTTGTTCTCATTTAATTAAAAATGACGCCACAAAGTGTATTTGCAAAGTTTGAAGAAGCGTTTAACTTCAATTATAGTATCCTTACGTTTTCAGGTGGAAAAAATATAATAAGCAGTAATTGTTGAATGAAACACTAGTATATATTGAATCATTTGGCGGGTAAGAGATAAGCCGCCATAGCTCAGTGGTCAGAGCAATCGACCGGCAATCGAGAGAACACGGGTTCAAGTCCCGTTGGCGTCATGTATCTTTTCTCGGAAGATTTTTCAATATGGATGAGTGTTTCAGGCTGATAATTATTGCTTATAATAATTGTTACCCTTTGTGCTATGCATAAAAAATCTTGTCTTAAAAACGTTAGTTTTACAATTAAAAAATAATAATTAATATTTGACAAGTTTAAGTATTTCCCCAATAAATGAAGACATAATTTGTCTCGACGCCACCTAGCGAGGGATTTAACACTTACAATGTTTCTCTCGCAAAAATAAAGTTGGTTGTTTTCAGGTGGAAAAAATATAATAAGCAGTAATTGTTGAATGAAACACTAGTATATATTGAATCATTTGGCGGGTAAGAGATAAGCCGCCATAGCTCAGTGGTCAGAGCAATCGACCGGCAATCGAGAGGACACGGGTTCAAGTCCCGTTGGCGTCATGTATCTTTTCTCGGAAGATTTTTCAATATGGATGAGTGTTTCAGGCTGATAATTATTGCTTATAATAATTGTTACCCTTTGTGCTATGCATAAAAAATCTTGTCTTAAAAACGTTAGTTTTACAATTAAAAAATAATAATTAATATTTGACAAGTTTAAGTATTTCCCCAATAAATGAAGACATAATTTGTCTCGACGCCACCTAGCGAGGGATTTAACACTTACAATGTTTCTCTCGCAAAAATAAAGTTGGTTGTTTTCAGGTGGAAAAAATATAATAAGCAGTAATTGTTGAATGAAACACTAGTATATATTGAATCATTTGGCGGGTAAGAGATAAGCCGCCATAGCTCAGTGGTCAGAGCAATCGACCGGCAATCGAGAGGACACGGGTTCAAGTCCCGTTGGCGTCATGTATCTTTTCTCGGAAGATTTTTCAATATGGATGAGTGTTTCAGGCTGATAATTATTGCTTATAATAAATGTGCAACATAGTTGTGAATGATGAGTATTTGGAGCAGGTGGGTGAGTTTGGGTACTTGGGAAGTATGTTTACGAGAGATGGTAGTTTTGACAGAGATATCGAAAGAAGGGTAAATGCAGGCAACTTTATTAATGGAGGACGAACGCCTTTGGCGCCAACAAAAAACTGTCAAAAGAAGCGAAGGTAGCCGTCCATAATTGAGTGCTGGTACCTACCCTGATATATGGCAGTGAGGCATGGAACTGACAGAGGAAGGATGAAAGTAGACTGTATGCTGTAGAAATGAGATCCCTGAGGCGTATGTGTGGTAAAACCATGTACGATCGTGTGAAAAATGTGGAGATCCGCGAAGAATGCAAGGCTGATGTAAGCGTAATGAGTAAGATTAAGAAAGGGACGCTCAGATGGTTTGGGCATGTAGAGCGAATGAACGAGTAAAGGAGTGTAAGGAGAATATATGACGTAAATGTGAATGAAAGAAGAAGTCGGGAACGCCCGAGGAAAACATGGCACGACCAAGTGAATCAGTTACTTATATGTGAACGAGGCAAGGAGTGTGTGCCAAGATCGAGTTGTTTGGCGGTCCATACTCTCTGCCTACCCCTGCGGGGAAACGGCGTGATGGTTAGTTAGTTAGTTTTAGTTAGTTTACATTTTTAACAACTAGATTACGTATATTGGACAAAATATGTTTTGTGTTCTTTGTACAGCCGTTATTGAATAAAAAGTAAGTTTGCTACAAAACAAAAGACCATTTTTTTATTTTTTCCAAATCACGAAATATAGTTTTTTCTAAACTTCGGGTCGTTTAGACTAATTTTATTTATTTTTACGTTTCGAATAGCTACAAATCATATGCACCTTTAGAGACCTCGTGCGTTTAAAAATAATGCGCCCTTTTTTCTGTCTACGGAGAGCGGTACACCCTAACGCCGAGTCAAAAACTTCATTAGCGACGAAATAAGTCGAAACATGCATGCGATGAGATTCGCGGAAGACGGTAGGTAGGCAGGAGACGCAGAGGGGGCGAGAGAGTGTTCGAGCCAAACACTCACGTGGTCTCACCCACACATCTATAGCTAGTTCTTTTGTGAGCGCTGCGCGACAACGATAATTTTTGAAAATACCTACCGTCGAGATTTCTCACCGGTGGTATTACCTCTTAACCAGTACCGCTTCCAGTCGTTCACTCGGTCGGTGGCAAATATGAAGCCTGACATCAGCTCCCTCCCTCCAACAGAGGGCGCAGCTAAACAGCATTCCCGGCGCACCTACCACCAAGTTCAGCAGTGGCTCGGAATTAAGCTGCCCTCTTAAGTATGGGGGTGGAAATACGAAGTAGACACTTTGGTGCCAATTACAACAGAAGATATACCAGCACCGGAGGTCCTTCTGAAAATGATATTTTGTCGCTGCAACAAGTATTGTGCAATTGGCAAATGTGGATAGCGAAAAACAATGCTGACTGCTTCGTGCTCTGCAGCGTGCCTCCACTGCCAAGGGAGATGCCTCAATAGCATTGCTGAGGATGACGATGAAGACTACGTAGAGCCATTCAGCAAGAACCATCCACTACTGAGGATGAAGATGCCATAGATGAAAGTGTAATTCTCCACAGAACGCCCACTAAAAGTTAGAGTGATTAAACTAATTGTTTAAGGAACTCTGAACATAAATGAAATCCAAGTCCTGCTGAAAACCAGCTGCTTTCTAGGAGAAATCCTGAATTGTAGCTGAGCAGTGACTTTTTCATCAATAGAATCAAAGATAAAAAGAAAAAAAAATATCTGTTGATGAATAAACTTTTTTATTATTATAATTATTATTATAAGTCCCACAATCTCTTACAAACAAAAGTAATAAGATAAAAACAGCTTTTTCTGAAAATGACGACATTTCACTAAAAAACTTAAAATTGCTGTAAATATTTACTGGTTGGACATTAATTTACATATGTGTATATATTCTAAAAGGGAATAAATTTTTTTATAACTTCTTTCAAAGAATTTATTTCATTGATGAATATTTTAGGTGATATGAAAGGAATGTTTGATGAAAAATGTGAGGTAAAATGATTTTTTTTAGAAAGTATCTACATTTGTGGAGCGTGTAACTCAAAACGGCTTGGATTTAGAAAATTAAGTATAGAATAAGAGTTGTAGATAATTTTATGAGAAATTAATAATAAATTATTCTATGAAAATTTTTCTCTGCGACGCACTGTTTTCGAGATATAAGCTGATATCCGAAAATTGGGACCTTCTCCCACCCCCCTCAAAATTTCAGAAAGTTTTAGTTTGGCGGTGTGCCGCCCCAATTTCCTGAAAAATCATCATACAAAACACCGATTTTTGAAAAAAAAAAAATTTTTTTTTCGCATACGACAACATCCATGATGCCATTTTTTTAATATTAGCACCCTAGCACACCAAAAGTCACGAGCCGCCACTGCTAACAAGGTGATGAATGGTTTTATAATTGGTTATCACGGGGTGAAACCAAATGTAACACCTGTTGTATTGCCGCTTATACGACCATTTGCTAAACCAAAACCTGGAAAGGACACGCAATACATAGGCCAACAGAACTAGCTCAGAGCCGGCAGCAAGCAAGGTTCCTCTTAAAACCAAGGCGAGTGTTGTGGTTCGCTTGTGAATTCCTCCTCCTTCTTTCCTCACAATCTCCAGGTCTCTTTCCTCAATCAGAACACAGTTTTGCACGTAAAGGGTTTATTCATTTAGAAGGAGACAGGGTTTTACAATTGCCAGCCTCGGCAAACTACACATGGGTACTTGCTAGGTATAGAATTCTGACATGGCGGGGAACTTCTCTCTACTCTCCACACGTATTAGTGAATTTAAACGCGGGATGTAACACACCAGAGGGGACAAAGATTCATTTTACTCACAAAGCAGGATATGAGGTAGCCGTTCGACGGGCTACCGGTGGGCTGGAGCCTTCTCGTGCACAAAACACAATATAGAAACAATCACGAGTTTTTAGGTTCTCGACACAGCGCCGCGGCGCTGTGTCTGTGGACACTGTTGTCAAGCCCGAAGCCAGCGGGGGAATGAATGCCGGGTGCCGTTTGGCACTGGGGCCACGGACCTCTGCGTGTGGAGAGGGGGGCGGAGAGGGGCTGTACGGCGAGCTGTGCACTGGGGGCCAATTCACTAGCTCCTCGCAACAGGAATAAGGGGGTCTATTCTTTATCTTTTGTAACGTAACACTTCCCCCCATCGCCGCAATAAAAGCGACGTGGTAATGGAGCAGTAGGGCTAAGAAATCCTCTTACCCTTCCAGCACTTGTGCAAAAAAAACATTTAAGAGAAAAAGGAGAGAGAGAGAAAAAAGTTGCTAGCTACAAAATAGTAGAAAACAAAAACAAAAGAGAAAAAGCATGGTGAACAAAGAATTATCTATGAATGTACATGAAAGAGCAGTGACATACATAAATATAAACAAGGACCTGCTGGAGAAAGGTAGAAGGGTTATGCAGTGATAGAAAAAAAATGACTCTAAATTGTATCATTGGTCTGTGAGCTATGTTTGCGTAGCGTAGTTTGCGTAGGATGTGTGGGGTGTTTGAACGTTACACTGAAGTTACAAGGTGACTTTGTCACAGTAACCTGGCCCGTTTGAGATTATACTCAAGGAATACTAGGGCCTTAAAGAAAACACGAAGAAGAGAACGCAGGATGAGGCTTCTTGGTGGTGGAGAGGGTTCTACCTGTCACAGAGGTCAAAAAGGTAGCTGCTTCCGGATCCTGTGGGTGGGCCAGTATGACATCATTGAGGTACTGGAGAGTGGAATTGTAATTGGTGGTTGGTCCTTTATAGAGGTGGTTTGTGTGCATGACAGCCGTTGTTGTGATGGTGGTTGGTACACTGGTTTGTATACAGTGGGATTGTTGTGTGAACAATCGTTGGTATTGTTATTTGCGCAAGGGCACAGGAGCATTGGCATGATGGCAACAGAGCATTTGCAAGGCGCAGCTGGAACATTTGCAAGATGCAGCAGGAACATTTGTACAATGGCAATAGGAACATTTGCGAGATGCCGCAGGAACATTTGCACGATGGCAACCGAAACATTTGCAAGATGCCGCAGGGACATTTGTACAATGGCAACAGGAACATTTGCAAGATGCCGCAGGGACATTTGTACAATGGCAACAGGAACATTACAAGATGCCGCAGGAACATTTGCATGATGCAACAGGAACATGAACCAACCTAGAGTTGACGTGCTCGGGTTTGTTTGAGTGATGATTTTGTGATGATACAATTCGCAACTACACGCACGACTCACACTAGGTTAAGTTAGGTGCGGTCGGGTGCTTTTGGTACGCAGGGTTTGAAGGCATGGGACCTCCGTGACGGTAGTGAAGGCAGCATGAAGAGAGGCGCAGGTGTAGATAGGGTGAAGAGCTGCTGGTCTTCTTATTAATCCGGCAAAAAATTATTATTAGAACAAAATTCTTGAAGTTTTACCTGCCTGGTAGACCAATGATAAAAAGGTTTGGAGAGAAACAAGGTGTGCATGTTGAGAAAGATTGGATTTGTTTGACGTGTAGAGAGAGAGAGAGACGGAGAGAGAGTTAACTAAATGCAACTACAGACTTATACATATTACAGGTACGTATTCAAGGAAGGTTCTGTTTAACCCATTTAGTTTTTTTTTTAACTAAATACATTTCCAAGAACAAGTGGGTAAGGGTTTGTACGTACGACAAAATGCCCCGTTCGAAAGAAGTTGGTCTTCCATGACCTATGCTCACGTCTATAGGGTAGCATTTTTTCTACTTTCGAAGAACAAAAACATTGAGTACAAATAAGTTATGAAAAGTGGGAAAGGAGTAGGAAGTTGAAAGGATCCGTGTATGAAGGTTGTCCCATTTGACAAACGAAACGCCAAGTGTGTAACGCATATATCCCCATTCACGGATAATTTCGAGGAAGGGAAAGGGTGACAATTGGGAACATTTGAACGAAGAAAACTGCTGAGGACTCGGCTATTTCCGAAATTCGACCTCTGAGTGGAAGGTGAAACAAGGTCTACAGCAGTTATCCTGGCACATTACAATACCATTTGGTAGTGTAGGACAAAAGGAATACACTGAAATAAAAAAGTCTAATCCTCCACGTGTATTGGGTAGAAGATTAGAGGGTCGTTTTATTCTCCTACTTGTTTGCGAGAAATGACAGACCCTTGCTCAAATCTCACAAACCTGGGGGTTTTCTTGTTCGTCTCCCAGACAACGAGTTAGGTGTTTTTTGTGTCCATCAACTTAACTCCTACGACACGATGTCCCATAATCATGAGTGAAGCGTATGATTAGTCCTTTTGAGATAGTGGATAGTTCCTGGGTTCTTGTGACAGGAAGTCCACGGGCATGTTAATGAGTATTCTGCTGCAAAAGCAATAATTTTCTGATAACAGAAAATAAAAGGCGTGTGATCTACACTTGGTAGGTCACACAAACATGGGGGTAGATATTATTTCGTTCGCACGACTCATGGTGAATATTGTCACGTTTTCACGTCTCACGTGACAGGAATGAACGATTTACAACAAATTTTGCCCAGTATTGAAAGACAGTAACCCAATAGATATTTTAAACAATTTAATGAGATAAATCACCATCTCGATCAACAACCCTGTGTTGACGAGCAAACAATGAGTAGTTATGACGGACTCCCCGTGACGTGTAAAAACACAAAGATATTATGAGATTCGCATCTATAGCAGTGGATATTGTAAGGTTCACACCTATAATAGTAGATAATGTAAGGCTCGCGCCTATAATGTTACAAAAGTTTACGTTAAAAAAAGTGGGTCCCCATTCAATACAGACGGCGGGTTGCAATGATGTAATTAATACGGCACTGTTGTAGCTGAATAAATTCATATTAGAATACGTTACAAGACTTGCCAAAAGGCGATAAACACAAATTTTATTGAAGATCTGGCCAAGATTTTAAACTTCAAACAAGAATAATGGTACAATAAAGGACCAAAGAAACTGATGTCATGATAAAATATTGTACCTCATAATGAAGTTGTATATGTACAAAGAACAATGTTAATGAAGAGACGAAACGTATTGTCACTTTAATAACAATTTTTTTTTTCTCAGAATCCGACAAAATACGATTCTGGAAAAAAAAATAGAGCAATTGGGTTGAGCGCCATTCTAATTTTTGGAAAAAGAAGAAAAAACCACAAGTAGCAACAAGGTTGCTCTTGAATTTCTTCGAATCCAGCGAATGTGGCCTGATAGGTGTGTTCATTTGGTGTATTCGAAACGATCCCCAATATACAACATTACTATGAATGTGTAGGATGGGGTGAAGAGGAAAAAAAGAAAAAAAAAGAACGAAAAAAAAAAACGGGAGGATTTCCTGTTATAACAGAAATCGTCGCGACATTCTTACAATATGACGCTGTGACCATAGTAGCGAGCTGCGGCAATGGTCTGAAACCAATGGTTATTATACAGACTTGCATTTATGATTTTATATTTACAACATTAGGGTAGGGACGTACTGGTACGACAAAAACCCGACACAAAACAATTAAAAAAAGGTGATATGACAAGATGAGACGATGAGGAGAGAAAAAAAAACGCGCGGATGCTGCAAGAATTGTGAAGAGGAAAGCGACGTCTCGGAGCAAGAGTTTTCCGGAACCGTTGATGGTAGGAGGAAAAGGAGGCCCTTTCCCGAAGTGATCAATTTCAGGAAGAGGATGCATACAAGTATGAAAACGGTGCCCCAAGAGGTGCTCTTGTGGTACAGCAGGCAAGGCGCGCAGGATGTACAAGAACATATAAAATTATGCAAAAAGAAAAAGAATGTACAGGAGTTAGGCTACCGTTGACATTGATGTGCCTTCGGGTGTAAGGATTACCTTACGAATGCCCATATGGGTGATTATTTACATTTAATAATTACAAGTAACTCACGTCATTTATGACAAGAATTATAAGACTTCTAAAGAGACCGCATCGCACTGATTGACGACTGGCCAGAGAGGTCAGGGGCGTAATAATGATCAGGGTTAACAATATGCATGTTTTGCCAATTTGATAACGCCTGAGTACTTGATGTGATGGAATTTACTGATTCCGTGAGAGGTGACTTCCGGTTGAAATTGCAACCTCCTGATGTATTTTTTGTTGTAGAAAGAAGCATATAGAGTAAGGCATTTTTTGGATTTATTCCTAGGAGAAATCTTTCTATTTCTCAGGGCCTGTAGTAGTTCTTCCTTTCTTGAAGTAAGAATGTGCGGTATTATACCCAGCGTAACTTGAGGAACTTCCATGGTGTATAAGATCGTGTCAGAGTGACCTTATGTTGGAAAAAGTGAGAACTAGACTCGCAATTGGAAAGAAATTGGGCAGAGACTGACCACTGGGGACGTATTTTTTACAAAAAGTTTTTTTTACAAAAAAAACGCGTTTTTTATAAGTGTTTGGATTATTTGAAAATTTGAGCAGCGGTTTGCCTCAAATAACGTGTTTTTGTGAAAAAATCCAGATGTTTGGGAAATTTGTTGAAAATTTTCAAAGTCCATAAAATGAAAAAAAAATTGCGCAGCGGTTTGCTTCAAAAAACGTGATTTTGTGAAAAAATCCAGATGTTTTGGAAATTTGTTGAAAATTTTCAAAGTCCATAAAATGAAAAAAAAATTGCGCAGCGGTTTGCCTTAAAAAAACGTGTTTTTGTGAAAAAATCCAGATGTTTTGGAAATTTTTTGAAAATTTTCAAAGTCCATAAAATGAAAAAAAATTGCGCAGCGGTTTGCCTCAAAAAACGTGATTTTGTGAAAAAATCCAGATGTTTTGGAAATTTGTTGAAAATTTTCAAAGTCCGGATATGAAAATTTCACGGGCCAGGATTCACCTTAAATGGAACACGTTTTTAGAATTTATTCCGATGTTTTTTGAAAAAGGTTTGGAAATTTGCAAAAGTCCGGAAAATAAAAAAACGGAACGAGGTTCGCCTTAAACGAACATGTTTTTAGAATATTTCCCTTAACTTTCCAAAGGGGGGATCTTGAGAAAAAGAAAGAAATATTTTTTTCTTTTATACAAGTTTTCGTGGAAGTATTTGTTTGAAAATTCAACAATGTCTTGGGGAATAGTTTTTAATTTACGTGGCTAAACTGTAGCCTGATTTGAGCATCACCAATTATTGGTATTTACACGCCAACTTCCTTTCGTCATAACAAGGATTATATGCAGAAGTATGCATATGGTTGTAATGTTAGCTTTCGAGGAATCGACGTCAACGCGAACTAGGCATTTTTCGAATTATGTCGTATGTTTCTTTATAATGTTTCTTTATAAAGAAACGTACGGCAGAAGTAAAAAAAAATGCCCAATTGTCAAATGGCAAAAAGAATTTAATCCACTTGTTTCCCTTAAGCTGCAAAATATGTCGATATGAATACAGACCAGTACTTTGCGAAATATGTTAATTATAAAATAATAGGTTTATTAACTCTCGGGAAACGAAGCGGGTAATTGGTTTATCATATACAGGATTTTAATTGTTGAATAACTTTGTTTTCAATATTTGTGTTCATTTTCACTATTAACTTGTATTTGAAACTAGCAAATTTAGTCGGTCGACACTTGTAAACACTATATTATTCACGGCGAGAACTTTCTTGGTTGAGCACTTTACGTAGGAATACCGGTGACAATGTTTTGTCGAGTGACGACTCGAAAATGAAGGGATCGTGCCCGTGATAATTTAAATTGCGATTCGAAGTTACGTTCGCGCCAGGGTTCCTGTTGAAAATGCTAGACAAATTGGGAATAACAAGACAAAACATTATACATTATAAAGTTTTAACAATTGCTGATTGAAGAACGAGACTGTGGGACCGTGAAGAGGGAGGAAAAAATTTGCCCCAAAGCTGGAAGCCAGTGTTAGCATGAGGAGGTGAGGAAAAAAATTGCCTCACGTTGGGCGACACTGTTGTATTTCCGCTTATACGGCCATTTGCTAAACCAAAACCTGGAAAGGACACGCAATACATAGGCCAACAGAACTAGCTCAGAGCCGGCAGCAAGCAAGGTTCCTCTTAAAACCAAGGCGAGTGTTGTGGTTCGCTTGTGAATTCCTCCTCCTTCTTTCCTCACAATCTCCAGGTCTCTTTCCTCAATCAGAACACAGTTTTGCACGTAAAAGGTTTATTCATTTAGAAGGAGACAGGGTTTTACAATTGCCAGCCTCAGCAAACTACACATGGGTACTTGCTAGGTATAGAATTCTGACATGGCGGGGAACTTCTCTCTACTCTCCACACGTATTAGTGAATTTAAACGCGGGATGTAACACACCAGAGGGGACGAAGATTCATTTTACTCACAAAGCAGGATATGAGGTAGCCGTCCGACGGGCTACCGGTGGGCTGGAGCCTTCTCGTGCACAAAACACAATATAGAAACAATCACGAGTTTTTAGGTTCTCGACACAGCGCCGCGGCGCTGTGTCTGTGGACACTGTTGTCAAGCCCGAAGCCAGCGGGGGAATGAATGCCGGGTGCCGTTTGGCACTGGGGCCACGGACCTCCGCGTGCGGAGAGGGGGGCGGAGAGGGGCGGTACCATTTTGTACATAATAATGTAAACCTATAAATGCATAAGATTACTTATGTATTTACTCTTTAATTTACTGCTTTCTGTGGTAAAAATCACTTACACTAAATTAAATTGGTTTGAGTCTTCGCTAAGACACGGTACTTTCAAGAAATAAATAATAAAATTCTTTACGTGAGGTTCATTTAAATTTGAACTTCAATAATAGGCCACTTGCATCACATTTTTTTAATTTTTTTTCCGGTTTAGGCAAATATTCTAAGACATTCTGTATTTTTTTTTTTTTTTTAATCGTATTTTTGAAACCCTGGGGATTTTTTGAAAATTTCAATACGAAAAATCAGACCATTTTTTATAAACCGGAAAGACGGGACATAATTTTATAGGTGTGAAAAAACGATAATTACATAGCCGAAAATCATTTAAAAAAAAAAGAACTTTTTCCACACGAATGGCACAGGAGAATAACGAGGCATACCAAAAATATTACATCTCATAAATTTTTTTTTCCTTGATCCATCTTATTGATCATAAATCATTATAATGTACAGCGTCTATATTACTAAATTCAATGTAATATACTTGAACTTGTAAATTGTAATAATAATAAGAATATTATAAAATTTTATTTTGTTAAAATCAGCACCATTATCATTATACCTCTAAAACATGTACCGACATCCTCTTCATGTTCTGAAGAAAACCCCGTACCCATTAATTGTACGGGGTTCTCTTCAGAACATCTGTCAAAAAATCAAACCAAATGATAAGTTCGCAGAGAACAAACAATAAATCTAGTGAACGAATTCAAAAATTCGCCTGAAATCAAAGTGATGCCATATTAAAAAATAAATCAGTGTGGAATTTTATAAAATTAATAGGAACATTTTCGGAGACGGGACATTTTCATGTAGTGACGTCTCGAGCCCAAATAATGGATTTATTTATTTAAAAATAAATAAAAAATGTACATTTCTAAAAATTTTTACTAACATTTTCGTAATCTTAGTAAAAAACTCTATCCACACGATTTTTTACAAGTCGTTATGAAGTCCATGCAAGTGGCCTCAATAATTGCATAATAGTTATTTTTATTTACATTACTGACATGTCAGGAATTCTGCTTTAGTAGTTGTAAATCCTATTTAATATTAGGAGTGTAAAGGCGAACATTTGTGTGGATGTACGGATGTCTGGATGTACAGATGTATGTATGTTTGTTACTCTTTCACGCAAAAATTATTCAATGATTTTATAAATTCTTTCACAAATAGAAAGCTACATTATTTGCGAGTACTATAGGCTATATATACATATTGGTAAGCTCTGGCGTTACAAAATTATTTATTATACGTTTATTGTCCAGACGAAAAGCAAAGCGTTGCTAAGAAATTGTTTAATGTGCGCCGTCATTTTGATATTTGTTTAGGTTAGGTAGCTAGTATAATATAAAGATATTGTTATTTTTGTGAACGGGCCATTTACATAAATATATTTTAAAATTTTCTTTGATCTTGTATAACTCTCCCAGTTGTTATGTTGTTTGTTAATTTGGTAAAACAAATAGGCAGTGGACATCATTAGGGAAGGAATCTACAAGAAGACAATGATAATCTACAAGAAGATCGCGGAGAAGAAAGAAAAGAAAACGGAACAAAATTTGGATTTGCTACTCTGGTGTCATGGCATAATACCGGGCACATCAATACATGCTCCTCTAAGTTACCAAAACCATTGAAGAATTGGAAACATAGTGAAGCGGTAATGACGCTGGGATGGCGGCTTTCATAAAGGCTCCAAGATGGCATCAAGGCAGCCCAGTTGCATTACGGAGGTCGCTACACTATCAATGGATGGCGGAGAGGTGGAGTTGGTTTCCTTGCAGCCAACCAGGATCCCATCTTCCAGCTACCTTGCAAGAAATATGCTGCATCACATCTGTCAAGCTTTCCGAGTTTCCACCAGGCTCTACGAGCGAGTCAAGCTAACAGGAAGATTCCATGTTCAGGTGCTAGGAGGACCTCATAATTTACTAGCGGAAATTCTTTTTTGGTGGAGGGGTAATGTAACGCAGTAAACGACTGGTCACAGGATCTCTTTGCAAACGTTTCTCAATGTATTCTAACACCGCGTTCACCAGAGACAACCCTCACAACGGCAGTTCCGAGGATTTGGTTAGGAGGTGACAGACGGAATTCCTCGCGGGGTAGCAGCAGGAAGGCGGCTTTTCAAGACATAGAATCAACTAACTGGTACACTTTTAGCCTTCTATTAAATGGTTTACAATATTAATATTTCTCTGTTTCATATGAGTACGGCGCCCAATAACGTAAATTTGCTCAAACATTCAAACAGTAGATTTCTGACATGTCGACGGCAGAAAGACTAATTGACGTAACCAACATTTTTTCGATTTTCACTTTTTGATGCCATTTTGCCGTTCCACAGTGCTTTCGCGTGCCCTGCTAGCAACGACTAAATCAAATACATGAATGAAACCAACGAATTACTGTAGTCTAGATCACACTCCATTGAAGAGTTCTTTGATCGGCCGGCCACCAGCCTGGAGGTTTTTGGTGTACAATTTTAAAAAATTAAAAAAAAAAATTTCGATGTGTTTTTCAAAATTTTTTCATGTATATTTTTTATTATTTTTATTTAATTATGTTTTTAAAAACTTCGATGGCCATATTTAAAAAAATAAGTGATGCCTATGAAAAAAGTAATGATATAATGACGACGCTATTTAAAAAGAGCTTAAAAAAATGATGTGCATAACTCTATTTCTGAAAAATGTCAGTTGCGACCTGTCAACTTATTGCCTTCGATATGAAAAAAAACGTTGTTAAAAGAATATTTCGCCGTACCTCCCATTACAAAATTTTTTTTTAATTAAATTTGGTTACATCAACTAATTGTAAGTCTGATTCCCTTCGAAGAGGGTTACACCATGGTTTTAGGAGCTACGAATAACACAAAAGAGGTTACGCCCTTTTGCCTTTCCGTAAATTAATCGCACACCAAGCTTCTCATACTAGATATTGTTGGTTACAGCCAAGCAATCGTAAAATTTTCACAAAAAAGAATGGATGTAACCACCAAAATCATCATTTTTTTAAATAATTACATAGATCTAATTATATTGGTAGAAACATAAACATTATTCTGCTGTTCATTGTAAAAATCAACGAGATAGGGGTTACCATCACTATTTTCTGATTTTTTTTTGGTTTTTTCGACTTTCCCGAAATTAGAGGATTTGCTGGTTACGTCAATTAGCCTTTCTGCCAATGATGTGATAATAATAATTTATTGACTGCATGCATTTTTCGGGATTGTTTCAATGTAATGGAATTCCAAATACCAACGGTCACTTTCTTGACCTCGTTCTATGTAATGACCTGGTACCGGTCTCTGCTTGTGATGAACCATTAATTTTAGAAGACCCTCATCACACCTCCTTAATAATGAAAGTTTTATTTTCTGAACCCGCTCCACTAGTGGAAGAGCCTAGAAGGGCTTACGTCTATAAGCGCGGTGATTACGACCAAATTAACACATCTCTCGACCAGGTAAACTGGAACGAGCTACTTTCGTTTGGTGACGTGAACACAGCATTAAATAAATTCTACTCGCAATTAAATCATCTTATAGACGCCCATATTCCTATGAAATTATGTAGGAATTCGAAATACCCGCCATGGTATAACTCTGCCCTCATCAAATTAACAACAGAAAAATATAAATACTTCAAAAAGTTCAAGACATATAAAAATCCTTCTGACTATGCCACTTTCTCTCTACTAAGATCACGTCACAAAAAACTTAACTGGGAATGCCATAATAAATACTTACTTAAAATAGAACATGATATATCCGCCGATCCAAAAAAAGTATGGAACTACATTAAGTCAAACTCCAAATCCCATGGCGTTCCGAATACCATGATGTTCAAAGACGAAAAAGCTGAAAATGGATCTGACATCTGCAACTTATTCTCTAAATATTTCACTTCAGTCTACAATAATAATGCTCGGATTAACCAGATCCTGCCAGACTACACCAGTGAGCCCTGTATTGCTAGCATTCATAATATTGAAATCAACCAGCATCACATACAGAAACAACTTGAAAATTTAGATCCCAATAAAGGCGCAGGCCCAGATAAAATTCCCCCTTTCTTCATAAGCAAATGTGCGCGCAGCCTTTCTAAACCATTATTCATAATTTTTAGTCGCTCCCTTAATGAGGGAATTGTGCCAAACACTTGGAAAACTGCATTTGTAACTCCCATTTTCAAGAACGGCCAAAAATCTGACGTTGAAAATTATAGGCCCATATCAAAACTCTGCATTTTCAGTAAGGTTTTCGAAAAAATTGTGTACGACCAGATGTTTACAGCCTTGAGATCATCACTTAACAACAATCAACATGGATTTATGAGAGGAAAATCTACAACCACTAACCTAACGGCATTTGTCAAAATCTTACAAGACAATATGGACCAGCGCGTACAGGTAGATGCAATATACACAGACTATAGCAAAGCCTTTGATTTAGTAATCCATGATGTCTTGTTGACTAAACTTTCACTAATCGGCGTACACGGAGATCTCCTCAGATGGCTCTCGTCGTATTTGAAAAATCGCAGCCAAGCAGTTGTCGTCGGTGGCTATAAATCAAATTGGGTAACCGTACCGTCAGGAGTACCCCAAGGGTCATTATTGGGACCATTGCTCTTCAACATATACATTAATGACATTGGAAAATGTTTTCTTTACTCCAGAACGTTATTATACGCAGACGACATGAAAATATTCTCTCCTGTTACAAGTATCACTGACTGTACTCGCGTACAAGAAGATTTAAATCGCCTAAATAGCTACTGTACACAACACAACCTTCAAATAAATGTTAAAAAATGCGGCGTCATCAGCTTTACCCGAAACAAAAATCCCATTTCTTTTGATTATTCCCTTAACGGCACAATACTTAAAAAAATGATGGAGGCCAAAGATCTGGGAGTAGTGCTAGACCCGAAATTACTTTTTGACCGACATATCGAATCCATAGTTGCAAAAGCTTCCAAGGTACTTGGCTTCATACTCAGAACCTGCAAACACTTTAAAAAGGTAAACACTATGAAAATGCTGTACTTTGCGTATGTACGCAGTTCTCTGGAGTACGCCTCTCAAGTCTGGAATCCCAGGTACACAACATACATAGAAAGGATTGAGAAAATACAAAATCGTTTTCTACGATACCTTGATTTTCGGGGATATCGTCCACATCTAAGTAATGTGGAGTCAGCCACGTTTTTCAAAATCTCGTCACTAGAAAATCGTAGAAATTCTGCAGACGTAATATTCCTGCAAAAGATAGCCACCTCTGCGATAGATTGCCCGGAATTACTTGAAAGAATTCAATTAAGAGTGCCCACCAGACAAACTAGACTAAATCAAACACTTAACACTCCTCGATGCAACACTAACTCTAAACAAAACACATTCATTAACCGCGCTTCACACTTTTTTAACAATTCATACAATGAATTCGACTTATTCAACACAGCACCCCAAATTCTAAAAAAAATAAACAATAAATAACTTCTAAACATATACAAACTATTATACTTCTATACAAATAACTTATTCACTCCGAGAATAGATCCATCCCCTTCCCCTCCCGCCCACCATCCCATCCCAATAAGCTATTATAACTATTATAACTTTTATTACTTTTTAATCTCTCTAATTAATACACACCAGTGAAAACCTATCATTGGTTCAATAACATATACACATGTAAATACACCTAAGTAAATAATGTAACTGTTGGTTTTCCAAATAAAATAAAATAAAATAAAATAAAATATTGTTCACGCAAGTAATTATATTTATCCGCGAGCTAGTAGGAATTAAAAAGATCTCTTCGAGTAATGAAACCATGCCCTGAATAATTACAAGTAATTAGAGTCTCAATTCGAAATACAATCTCGTATCTTTTTGTACAATATCTACAATAAAATATAACCTTTATTTCATTCACATGACTTTCATTTTCTTTTAGTTTTGATATTTCAATATAAAGCTCTCTTCAGCATTAAATGTAACACTTATTTACAGAGAAAGTAAGTCAATCCGTAACAAGTCGCTTTATTATAGGGGAGGGGGAGAGGGGTGGTCTACAAGGATTTTATTCAGTTATATGGATTTTCTTACATTTGTTACTAAGTTCCTTAAGGGCTTAATTTCCTCGGGTTTGTAGCTAACTTTGATGTTGTTTGGAGAATACCTTACAAGTCATACTTCATCGGTATAAGATACATATTTCATCGGAAAAACATGCAAATAAGAATAGGGGAGAGAGAAACAAAATATTATACACGAGTCCTCTCAATATGGCATAGCCACTTGTTTACGATACTAAAATACTTGCAGCACTCTATAATGAAATTACTAAATTTACTTATTTTCAATTATTAAATAAATAAAAATAAGTAGAAAACTTATCTGGCCCAAAATTAAATCATATATTTCTGGAAGATTAATTGAATTATTTAAGCTGGTATAATATAACGCAGTAAGTAACAATTGTGGCAAATAGACTATGGAGCAGGGTGAAATCCACTGGGAAGAGGCCACAAGCAGAAGTCACAAAGGGTCTTGATTTCATCAGGTTCTCCAACAGCATAAGAAAAGTGCGATGGCCATCATCTTTAAAATACAAAAAAGTTTTTCAAGAAATAATCAAAAAAACAGAAAATTATTTATCAATATTTACATAATATAATAAAATAAGGACGGTGCAACTATTTGATTAATTTATGAAATTACACAGTTGAAAATTACAGGTGGAAAAAATTACACGTGGACAAAATACGTTGCTTGAAATGGTTTGAGTCATGTTTAGTGACATAATCTGTAATAAAAGGTACATTCAAACCTTCCTTTACCCCATCCCCTGCTCTTTCCCACTCCTTTCAGACTTACAGCATACCCCAATAGTTAGGGATATCGTAGTTTCACTAGCTCCCTGCAGTGGTATTCTCATATAAAAACACTGGTTAAAATTATACAATATACCCACTTCGCCTCCTCCACCTTCCCTCTCCCCACTCCACTACCCTCATCAACCCCCCTCCCCTCCACCCACCCCTCCCCCCATTCCACTCCCCCCAACAACCTCCCTCCCCCTCCCCCCTCCACCAACCTCCCCCACACTCCTCTCACCTCCACCTTCCCTCTCCCCACTCCACACATCCATCAACCTGCCTCTCCCTCCCCCTCCTTCTCCACCGACCCCACCCCCACCCCATACCCCTTCCACTCCACCTCCCCCCACCTTCCTCCACCCCTCCCCCTTCCACTTCCTTCCCTCCCACCTCTCCCACCCCACTCTGCCTCCTCCACCTTACCTCTCCTCACTCCCATCAACCCACTCCCCCTATACCTCCACCCACCCCTTCCCTCACCCCTACCCCTTAATTCCCTCCGATCCCTCCTACCCCACTCCGCCTCCTCCACCTTCCCTCTCCCCACACCACTCCCCCCATCAACCCCCTTCCCCCATCCCCTACTCATCCCCACACCCTCCTCCATCCTTCCCCTTTCCCCTTCCTTCCCTCCCCCCTCTCCCTCCCCTAACCCCCTCCCCACTCCCCCCTCTCACCTCTCGCATTCCACACATTCATTCCCGATACATTCAGTTTTCAAACTGCTCACGTGCAACCTATTATAATTTTTTATACAAATTTCATAATGCCAGAACTCAACGGTAGTTTTATACAAAATAACGAACAACAAAAAAAAAGAATTGTCCAATTTGGTGCAGTTGTTCGGGTTTATGCGCATACATATTGTACATTTCGGCGATTCATTTTTAGAGATAGTTATTAAGTACGACGCCAGCAAAGCACTCTTTTTATTGGTGAATTGCCAAATTATAAAAAAAAACATCGTTTCCAAGGTGACAATTGGTTTGTTTTTTTCTGACGTTTGCAATAAATCGATTTTGTTACCGAGAGAAAACGTATGATAAATAATTTCATAACGCCAGAGATTATTCATAACGCCAGAGCTTACCAATATATATAGCCTATAGATCTCGCAAATGATGTAGCTATCTATTAGTGAAAGAATTTTTTAAATCCATTCAGTAGTTTTTGTGTGAAAGAGTAACAAACATACATCCATACAAACTTTCCCCTTTATAATATTAGTAGGATTAGTAGGATAGGTTTGTACATGTAGTAAACAATCTTATCGCTAAAACCGTAAGAATCTCTACCCCATTAGAACTTGTTTTTTGACTTCTTCACTATTATTTACCTAGACCAAATTCTTAAATGCTTAAAATCTTAAAATAAGACATTAAGGTCGTGTAATAATCGATATAAGACAGAAATCTTTCCTGATAAATAAATATCTACTAAAATAACGAAGAAACTGTGTTTTCTCCCTCATGTAGCATCTTTTCCTCATCAGAACTCATCTTGACATATACTAAACGTAAAAAGGGTCAAGTATTCAGTGCGTATATAGTATTTACAACAGATCACTAGTCACAAAATGTGTGGCAACGCCCACTTCGCTCCAATTTTGAAACGGTGTTTCAGCAAATGGAGGAGACGGGAAAAAATGTGTAAGCAAATATTTTTGAATTCTGATTTCTTTTTTTTTTACATTGAATACCGCACAAGAATCTCAACTGCTCCCGTCTGGAGCCAGTGAGACTATGGCATCCCCAATTGGGGTATGTTGTGAGGCTGAAGGTAGTGGGGAGGGGAAGGAGGTGGGGAAGAGGAAGGTTGGGAAGTACCTGGCTATTCAGATCTGGTCACTAAACACGGCTAAAGCCATTTTCAAGTAACGTTTCAATTCTGAATGGTGGTCTTACACCAGGGCGATACTGATAGTATCTTCCACTCTGGAACATGCCGCAAATATACTATATATTATTTTAAATAAATTAATTGTGAAAACAAATTAATCAAATAAAATTTATTTGCGCATGCCGGGTTCGAACCCGCGACCTCCGGATTGTGAGTCACTTTGTGTTGGAGGACGTAGGAGACCTCGCTTAAATAACAAAAAGTAAATAAATTTTTGCTGATTTTTGAATTTCTAATACTAGGAACTAAATATATTGTCAGGATATTTCGAACAAACCATAGATGAAATTACACAACCCTCAAATCGTTCATAATTATAAATGGAATTGCAATAATTTGCATTATACTCGTAATTTTGAAAAACAAATAACCACTGTTTATTTAGTTCAGTGGCTCTAAGAGTTTTGTTAAACCGCAGTCGATATGTAATTTTCTCCGTGTAATTTCGGGACGTGTAATTCCCGCGTAATTTCATTCATAAAACCCATTATTTGCATCCCTACCTGTTATTTTACTACAAAGAATAAGCTTGTTAATGACTACGATTCCTCGTTTATTTTCATAATGCATTGATTCCGCCGAAAAGGTTATTACAAAAGGCACCATGGAGAAATGAAGCAACCAAGTTATTCCTGGCAACATGGAGAGCGTGGGCTAAAATGTAATTAAACATAAAAAATATTAAGTTTAAGTAGAGATGTCCCTTTTGCTGTGTATATCGCCTGAATCAACCTACTTACATTCACCACACAATAGTCCCTCCAGTTGATAAATGAATTCGCTATTTGTAAAATTACCGCCAAACTTGACCCTATTATAAATAAAACCTAAAAAAGGAGGGAAAAATGTTATTAGTGGTAAAATCAGGTAGATTCGCTCAAATTATTGTTAGTGAAGTGTCCTTAGCAGAATACAAAAATAATTCTTTTATGATGTTGTCTTGTGATTCATACCAGCTTTTTAGAAATAAGAAATTGGTGCAGGACTATATTTCGAGACATGACACAGTACATATTATAGTCACAGGTCAAGCTTTCGCTAGATAATACCATTGAAAAGTATTATTTTTAACCATAAAGATTTATTTGGTGTTACAATATAATAAATTTAAAACAAATCACAAAACAACTCTCTTGGTGCACTATCGAAGCGTTGGTAAGCGAGCACTCTTGTTAAGGGAACGTACCCATACTACGTGACCAATTATTTGCAATTTTTAACCCCCCCCCCCCCCGGTGACCAACATCCTAAGCAAACCGGCGCTCATTTGTACCAAGCGTGACATTTTGAAGACCCCCCCCCCGAAGAGGTCACGTAGTATGGGTACGTTCCCTAACTTTGATATGGAGGCGTCTACTAATATCTACAGGAATTCCAAAAATTGAACAAATCGGACCAATATCTATGAGAACCAAAGTGAGGACGAATATCTACAGCACTTGCAGAGGTTGGATTTGCAATTATGTATAGCATATTGGAATAACGTAATATTGCGTATGCAGTTTAAAAAACTTAATATATGTTTGCATGTATGTAAAAATCCCTAATATCGGACTATTGGACACATTTAGCTGATAATTAAGGATTTAGGATTTTGTTTTAACAGCTTTCTTTATTTCGAGTACTTCTAAATTATTTTTTCCGTTACCATGACCAGTTCTATGTCAGTTAGGTTAGGTTAAGTTGTGGTGCCGTGTATTTCGAAATAAATAAATATCTTTGTATTATGACCTCCATGTTTGTTCAATAAATTATTGTCCTCGTAAACAGCAAAATACGCAATATTATGCAAAAACTTCATGTACGTACTTTAAACGTTTAAGCCTTTACGTAATTAGTAATTACGTAATTGAAGTAATTTATGCTTTTCCGTACAACCTCTTGCCTTCTGTAGATATTAGTCCAACCTACGCTCCATAGATATTAGGCATCACTGGGACCGTCATAGATATTCGTCCGACCTTAGCTCTGTAGATATTAGTCCTCACTCTGAAGTCCAAAGATATTAGTCCAAAATATGAGCTGTAGATATTAGTCCGACATACAGGCTGTAGATATTAGTATCTGGAGTCCTTTGATATTGAATAGGCAACACTGTTTAAGATAAATAACATGACGACCGGTCAGTGGCTGAGTTGGCATCGCGTTTGGGTCCCACCCAGGCGTCGTGAATTCAAGACCTCCATCACAACACAAGCAACATTTTACGCTTAATGTGGTGGTAGTACGAGAATTTTAAATATTGTCAGGTTATTTATTCGTAACCCTGGATTGAAGTCTTTCTTTAAAATAAAAACAAAAAATTACATTGTACTCAAATCCTGATTGAAAAATTAACCAGTATTTGGAGTTCAATTGAGTCCGTGACGCAATAGGCCACTTGCATCACATTTTTTAATTTTTTTTCCGGTTTAGGCAAATATTCTAAGACATTCTGTTTTTTTTTTTTTTTTAATCATATTTTTGAAACCCTGGGGATTTTTTGAAAATTTCAAACCGAAAAATCAGACCATTTTTTATAAACCGGAAAGACGGGACATAATTTTATAGGTGTGAAAAAACGATAATTACATAGCCGAAAATCATTTAAAAAAAAGAACGTTTCGACACGAATGGCACAGGAGAATAACGAGGCATACAAAAAATATTACATCTCATAAATATTTTTTTCCTTGATCCATCTTATTGATCATAAATCATTATAATGTACAGCGTCTATATTACTAAATTCAATGTAATATACTTGAACTTGTAATAATAATAAGAATATTATAAAATTTTATTTTGTTAAAATCAGCAACATAATCATTATATCTCTAAAACATGTACCGACATCATCTTCACGTTCTGAAGAGAACCCCGTACCCATTAATTGTACGGGGTTCTCTTCAGAACATCTGTCAAAAAATCAAACCAAATGATAAGTTCGCAGAGAACAAAAAATAAATCTAGTGAACGAATTCAAAAATTCTACTGAAATCAAAGTGATGCCATATAAAAAAATAAATCAGTGTGGAATTTTATAAAATTAATAGGAACATTTTCGGCGACGGGACATTTTCATGTAGTGACGTCACGAGCCCAAATAATGGATTTATTTATTTAAAAATAAAAAAAACTGTACATTTCTAAAAATTTTTACTAACATTTTCGTAATCTTAGTAAAAAACTCTATCCACACGATTTTTTCCAAGTCGTTATGAAGTCCATGCAAGTGGCCTATTGAGTCCAATGCGTATAATTAACAATATTATTGACATAAAATAATAATTAATTTTGTTTTGAAGAGTTTTAATTTTCAATACACATTTGATACTTTAATTTTTAGTTAATGCCATAATAGTTCATAATAATAGTTAAGGACCAAGAAATACAACAAAACATTATTGGCATTGATTTTGGGAATAAATTATACAAACACACGTAATTGGTTATTTGTGTACAAGGAATTGACAACAATATACCTGAAGGCCGAAGTATGAGTTAATTATTTCCACATTATCAGCCAGTTTATCATAAACCGACATCAGCCTTAAAATCCTGTCACCAAACGTCTCAAGGTAATTGCTTTTGTGTAACACTTTATTAATATTACTCCAACTACTTAAATGAATAATATTATTAGGAGAGAAGTCAATGCAAGCTGTTTCCATATGCAACAATTGATTGCTACGCATTAGTTGAGAAATGACAGCACGCATTCGAAAGGTGACGATCCAAATATAGAGCCCATATTGGAAAATTAAAAAATCCATCACAAACATTCCGATGTACATGGGAATATAGACTTTCGTATCTGTACCGCAACAGATTACGATATCAGTTGTTATAGTAAAAGATACAATTAAAGTCAGAGATATAATAAAACATATTAGCCAAGCGCGCATCTTCCTATGACATTCTTTCGGAAGATCCAAAAGGTTGTCAATGTTTTTAACATTTTTCAGAAACTTTTTTGCTAATACTTGCGAATTCCCAAACGTTGGCAAACACATTGAGAGCAAAGTAGCACATATCATTAATAAGTATGATAAATGGTCGGTGATAAACATTGCAAATAGAAATTGAATTTCCTCGTTTTCTCTCTCTAATATCATATAGATATATAAAATCAAGATGCAAAATGAACCAATTATGGAATAGGCTTTGCTCCACGCAGTTTTTGGTAAAATTTCACATCCGTTGTAAGAATAACTTTGAATACCAAGAAAAGCAAAAATATAGTTAACTGGCTTGAGAGCATAGTGAATATTTTCTAATACCACCAAATTTTCGTTGCTGTGCGAGTAATACATGACTGAAAAAAAACAAGTAACTAGTGAGAACGGAGTTTGTTGTCCCAGAAAAGTATGATGTTATAACTAACAGGAAGGTACGTGAATGAGAACGTAATATCAGTTTGATTAAAGTTTTTATTCATTTTAGCCTAAAAAACCACAATAATTTAAGTAGGTAAAGAACGTTCTGGATTGCTACTGTTGCGTAATTAACTTCAAACCATTAGCTCGCTAATCCTGACTCCTGACATAGGTACTTAAGATAATTTTATTTTACTTTGGCAATTCCTATTATCCTCAAGAATTAGTAGCATGAGAACGGATAGCCATTTAAAAAGTTCATATTTATATCTTGTATATTTTGATGGAAGCACTGTTATGCGAATGGTACAGTTCATGATAGTTTTTTGTTTGACAAGCCCCCAAAAGGCACACAAACTCCAATGGCTTAGGGGGCTTTGAAGCAAATAATGAACGGTTACCTCTAGAGTGTTTTCTCTTAGGATAAAAATAATCTCGTCAAATTTAATGTTTCAAAGACCCAATCGTATCTGATTACGTCTAAAAGTGATCGAAATGAAAATGTAGTCTCCTTCAATGGATGCAATCTTCCGAATAGATATGATTGGTGTAACTCCAAGTGATCAGCTCAGGTCGGGGGCTCCATCGAAGCCAGAATTAAGTTAGCCTCTCAGAAACTGGGCGTACTGTACAGTGCCCGCAAATACTTTAATAATATACAACTGCGAACCCTGTACAAAACGCAAGTGCGCCCCTCGATAGAATTTGGCAGTCACCTCTGGTCTGGAATCGCAAAATACCTGAAAAAACCTTCGACTCTGTGCAGAAACGAGGGGTCCGTTTGATAGGTTCTCCTATCTTTACAAACGGATTGCATTCGCAATTTTCAGCAGAGCAGAGTTCCCAAACTTTTTTTTCTCGTAGACAACTTTCAAAATTTTACTGGTTTCGGTGGACCTCCTGCTACCACATTTCTACCATATTCCCAAAACTCGTCAAAAAATTTGAAGATTAGTTCTAACGATGGAAATTTGCGTCGCGACTGAGTTCCAACTCTAAATTCGGAGTGGTAAAATAAAAAAAGAAAAATAGTATATATTCTTGTATTCTAATTTATTAAAATAATATAATTACAGACTTAATAGAATTAAAATTAAACATTAATGACGTACCGTAACTTCAACAATACAAATCAACATTAAAAAAGTCACAATTTTAATGCAAGGGATTTAGTACTTGATGGATTGATCAATATGAAAATATTATCAATATTTAGCATCAGTTTTGAAAAAATAACTGCAAATCTCCCCATTTTATGATGTTCAATCTGCTCCTTTTTTATGAATAGGTTTGCAAAGAAACTAAAACTTTTTTTGACAGGGTATGATAATGAGGGAAACGCTATCTTTTCTCGCAATTTCCCAAAGCCCAGGATATTTTTCGGGTTTATGCCTGCAGCCAAAATGTTTGATACCCTTTTTTAAATTTCACCTTCATTGGTGCTAAGCTCGACTAGCGATGGTGGTGTAAAGGTGCTACTCGAGTAAAGGTGCTACTCGAGCTTAGCACCAATGCTGAGCATTGGTGCTAAGCTCGAGTAGCACCTTTTGTAACACCACATTCGCCACTTCTGTTTCATAAAATGGATTTATGATCCATGGTGGTATTTCCATCGTCAGAATATCTTCAAATCTATTTTTGAAGACATCATAGAGGGAATTTACGTATGTCTGAATATCCTCATCAAGACAGTCTGTGTCGGCCTGTGACAAGTTTGGAAATACGGAGAATTCGCGCCGATTAATATTTTGTTTCATTAATTTTAATTTTCCATGAAAAGCAGAAATTATACCCTTTGCTTTTATTAAATTTTGGTTGTCCCTTTGTCTGCAAGTTAATGTCAGTAATTTTTTTGAACAAATCTGTCAAATACGCGATGTCTGCTTTCAATTTGATCAGCTTTTCTTTTAAATCTGGATCTTTACTTTCCAGAAACTCTGAAACTGATTCAAAAAGTAAAATCTTGTTAAACATGCACCTTTCGTCAACCAGCATACTTCAGTATGTAAGAGCAATCGTTGGAAGTCTTTATCATTTTAATCGCCCAATTGTGCAAATAAATGGATATTCAATGCGTTGCTCCTTATTTTTTTAACTGCTTTAATCACAATTGATTTTTTTGCTCCTTTAATTTTTTGATTTGATATTATCTGCCTACACAAAGCCAACGCCAACGTAGACCCCCGTCGAGTCTCCCGTGAACCCCTGGACCAGGAGCACTTTGAGATCACTGTTTAGAACATATGTTCTCAACGTGGTCGATAACACCCCCTCGAGGGCGTTTAAGACTTTCAAGGGGGCGTAAGAAGACCCGAATTAGGGGGAGTTGAGATGGCAGATTCAAAGTGTGGGCAAAAAAATGGTCTAAAAAGACAAAAAAACACTAATCCCGTACTAATAATCTAACGTCTGTTAAAAATTTACACTATATTATCATAAATACAAGAAGGAAGGAGATAGCAACCCGGTACCTATAATACAAAAGAATTGCTTTTTTAACTTGCTAAACAAAAAAGTATGCTTAACAAATAATTTAATATATTGAGCCCCCCCTCCCAACATGTTGTGGTAAACATAATCGTGACAATAGCTGTTTCAGATTCGCTTCGGATGTTAGTAAAAAAATATGGGGCTTTGGAAAAAAAAAATTTTCAAAGTGGGCGGTGGGCAAAATAAGGTTGAGAACATATGCTTTAGAGTTAGAGCATAGGCGTCAGGTGGGAATGCTGTCCTCATTCTACCGGAATTTCAATGGAAGATGCTTCGAGGAATTGACGTCATTGATCCCCCCGGCACCATTGCATGGTCGGGAAACATGTCCAGCACGCGCTCAACATACGAGGAAGGCCCAAAAGTAACGGGACTTTCTTTATAACTTTTTTATTTTTCAATATTTTGACACCAAGATACGAGTTTTCGAGAACGCTATTTCGCGTTTTCACCGAAAGAATCAATCTTGATATAATTATAATAAAACTTTGACCTAATGGGTGGTCTCACAGCGACGCTTTTTTTACATGAGCTCCACAAAGGAGGTCCTGAGAAAAATAATTTCCCTCACGGCCTATGTCATCTTTGGGGTTGCTGAGTTCTGGGAAAGAAATGGGTTTAAGGGGTGGGTAGGAATCTGGGGTTCAGTGTGTCCTGATCATCCGCCTCCAAGATCTAGACAAACAAAACCTTGCAAATGAGGAAAAAACAGCTAAAGATCTGTTAGAGTAAGTTAAGTGAGGATATCAAAGATTGGATTAGATTTAGTAATGTAGAGTTGAGAGGACAGGTTGTGACAAGTACCTAAATTGTGAGTTGTCAGACCATCTGCTTCATTTTGATGTTTGGGCTCCACGGAGGTATCGCTCATATCAACATCAGATTCTCTAAGCAGGCAACCTAAAACAGACAATTTAACAATAATTACATGGTCCATTTTCTGATTTGACAAGTGACAAAGCGCCATAATTGCCGATCTTATCAAATAGACCACAGGTGGCTTTTACTTTATTGTCAACAGGGCGTGGCGTACATAACATTATTTATATTTTTATTGTACCTACTATTACTATTAAATAAAATTATTAATAATTGCGTTGACAACCCTGAAATTCTGCCAAAATAAAATTTTACGTACCGACCAGAAATACGAGGCTGCTCTTTGCCTTTTTCTGTGACCATTTTTAAATAAACTGGTGACCGGCCAACTCAGAATGAAACCAAATCAGAACCACCTTAGTAAGTTCATTAAGAGTGATGATAAAAATGTTTAAGTAGGTTACGTTAGGTTAGGGTTAACGGCTATTGTTAAATTATTTTTTCACAGCTTTTAACGACTTTTCAAAGAGTTGTTGAGTTGACTAGATTCTGAATAGACTACATCATTTTGGCAATAAGTTTGGGAATGTTGTAGACATGTGTTTATTAAGCCGGATCCATTGCGCGTCATTTGTCTTGACAGTCCCAAAACAAGTCAATGAATTTATCAAGTTTGTCAATAAATGTTGTCAACTTTTGTTGTGTTTCGAGTTTAGTTGTGTAGGCAGGCGGGGGCCTGCGGGGGGGGATTCATTTTTTGACAGATGCCGCGCAATGCGGTCGTGTGTGGAGAATCGGAACGGCCTTTTGTGGTTATGTGCAATGAGCGGGCATAATCACGAGTTCAAAATATTATTATACCTTAATACATATAATATAACAATAAAAATATTTGATAATAAAATTATAATATAATATCAAATATTTATAATTATTCTGTTTTTAAAATTAAATTAAATTTAAATTCGTAACTTTAGGTCATGCCATAATCGATATTAGTCAGAAATCTTTCCTGATAATTCAAGTTGGCATGGTCAACACAATTTGACAAGTAGTACATCATAACATAATAATAAAGTACATAATAACAATGTATGGCTGTTTATGAAATTTGCGTTTTTGTGTAAAATCATTTCAAGGGCACTGTACAAAGACATGTTACGCATCCACGTTCCCGCGCGGAGTATATTCCAGGCGTTCCTCGATACCGAATAATTATATTAATATTTGTTACTATATTATAATTTTATTATGAAATATATTTATTATAATATTATACGTAAGTATAATAATATTTTAAACTCTTGATTATTTAAGCTCGCTCATTACACATAACACGTAACCTCAAAAAGCCGTTCTTTTAAGATCGTCTCAAGTATCTGATTCACTTGATCGTGCCATGTCTTCCTCGGGCGTCCCCGACTTCTTCATAAGTAAATACGATATAAAAATTTCCCTTTTGTGAGGACTTCAGTAACCAAGGTAAACAACAATATTTGAGATTACTTTGAAATAATATATTTTGTAGGAAAATTTAATAATATATATATTTTATTTTGATAACATCATTCCAAAATATAATGTATTGTAGATTTGTAATATTGTAATATTGAAGGGGAGTTTACATTAAAATATTTTATTTGCACATATTGAAAACTATTTGTTGACAAATGACATCACTAGGTAACGACAGTTACTTGGTTACTGGAATGTAGGAACTAATAATAACAATCATTTCCAAGTTGTTTTTGCAATGTGACAACATGCCATTTTCAACCAACGGAGATGAAAATGGGTTTATTATGTCATCTATACAGATGAACATTGATAATCTGAGACCCCAAAAAATAAAAGCAGGTATTTCTAGGTATCTTACGAAATGGACGAACGATGTCAATATGTTCATAGTTCGTTCAAATTTTTATGAAACTAAACTAGAATTAGATATGTTATTGTATAGGAAAAAAATTACATTTACTTTTTCCACAAAATTATCCGGTTGCCCAAGTAAACGAACAAAAATTAGCTGACCAAAAAAGGGCAATTTTCAAAAATAATTTAATTACTCTAGTAACATTAAATCAGATAAAAAAGGAAGTAGCAGATAGATTGCAACTGGGGATTAATTTATAACAAATTGATTCAAGTAATAATGTTATATCAGATGCATTAAATGTAGATAGTTTAGATAATATTCTAGTCGAAATGTCAAATGATATTGCAGTAGATTCAAATAACTTAGACGTTATTTATAATCTTAGGGAAATCAACGTTGCTAATTTAAACTTAGTAGATGACAATGTTATGGAATTAGCTAACTTAATTCATAATAATATAAATAGATATATAGATAGTCATCAACAGTTAAAAACAATTAGAGCGGCAAATAATTGTAGGCGATTTAAATATTAATACGATTCCGGAGTACCACCATCAATCCGAAGACTATCTATGTCTGCTTACGGAAAATGGGTTCACGCAGACAATTCACAGCCCTACTCGGGAACAGGGTATGAGTAAATCTTGTCTAGACCATATTAACGTAAAAAAAATTAAACATATCGACTCATTTGTTATCCACACCACAATTTCTGACCACTACACTACAGCCCTCTGCTTTAAAAATAAGCCTCCCACCGCAGACAAAATTAAATACATACCTCGAATAAACTACTTCAATCTTCTTGAGGACTTAAATTCAGAAAAATGGGAAAACGTTCTATACCAAAGGGATACTGACTCAGCAATGATGGAATTCATCAACAAGTTAAGTGATTATATATCCAAATACGCTAGTAACAAATTCATACCTAATAAACAATTAAAACTAACGCCATGGATCACCCCTGGCCTTGTTAAATCAATCCATAGAAGGAACCAACTCCACAAAAAGGCGAAAAGGAGTCCTGAGAATAATATATTACAAACTCAATATAAAAAGTATAGGAACTTGTGTAAAAATTTAATCATCTCAACTAAAGAAAACTATTTTAAAAACATTATTTACGAAAATAACTATACACCAAAAAGGCTATGGGAAGCATTTCGCAATATAACAAAAACCAAAATCAATAAATCATCGGAAATTAAATCACTGCACATTGATAACACTATCACGACAGATTTAAAAAAGATTGTGAATTTTGCAAATAACTATTTCACGTCAGTAGGAACTTCTCTACCTAAAAAAAATCTAGATAAAAATAACACAACTGAAGCTGATCTCGCTAAGAAAACTGGCTGTAATCTCGAGCATAAAATAGATAACATTCGAACTACGTCACACGAAGTGAGGAAAACAATTGACGAACTTAAGTCATCCAATGCGTGTGGCCCAGATAAGATCTCTACAAATCTGTTAAAAATTATAAAATCCGCCATAGCATCACCCATAACGTTCATTTGTAATCTAAGTTTTAACTCCGGAAAATTCCCCAATCATTTAAAACAATCAATTGTTATTCTACATCACAAAAATGGGGATAAATCACAGATCAATAACTACCGACCGATTTCTTTGATCAACTCTGTATCTAAAATTATTGAGAAAATTGTTAAGAATCGGGAGTCCAGCAGTTCCACCTACTACAAACACATCACATGCTCAAAGACAATACTCCTACTTAGGGCCCAAAATGTTCAACATCATACCTGATGCATGGAAACTGAAAAGTGCTAGCACTTTACGGAAATGGGTTAGCAATTGGCTTCTGGACATGGGGAGAGTCGAGAGCGAACATATGTCAACACAATCTCACATACCTAATATGTACTAAAACGTTTATGTTATTGCATAAAAAAAAAAATCCTTTTGCTCTGTTTTTTTGATCCGTGTAAAATAACGACTGTTTTTTGATTCTTGAAAAATAACGACTAGACATATTAAAAATAAGTTTTGAAATTTATTAATGTAATTAAATGTAAGGCCTTTTGCAATTTCATAAAAAAAAAATTGTAATTTTTTTTACCTAAAATATTAAATTCAAAATTGGATAGTTCCGTACTCCTGCAACTGGCAGAGCGAGGTACAGGAGGTAGGTACCATCGATACATCGGCTTGACAACGTCAATGTACTTAGGTGTTAAAGACAATATGGTTAATGTTGCAATTTTGCAAACCTTTGATCACTTACTTTTAAATTTTCGTTGGTTGTATTTTTATACTAAATTCTTGTTGCTTATATTTTTATTTCATTTATATACTTCTATTTCCATTCCTTTGTAATATTATGAACTAAATATACAATTTGGCTGTCCTGAAACGGGTATCCTTCCCAGTTGGACAGGCAAAGTTTCATTGTGTAAAGTTTTGTAATTTATATGCATGTATAAATAAATAAATAAATAAAAGATATAGAGCCCACAGTTAGACCAAAATTGCACGCGTCAAAGAAATTATCTAAATTAATTTTTGAATTAAATAATATAAAATATATACCAAAAATAATATTTGACGACATTAGTTTTTTAGATCTTCATACAATAGTATAAGCTAGTGCTATCACTATGTGTAATAAGTTAGGAATTAAATTAAAATCCTCTGATGATAGATCATATAGTTATAGTAAATCAGAATGGCAGATTAGATCAGGAAATGACGTATTATTTTTAAGAAGTAACATAGCTAGAGAAATAGCATATAAAAATGGAAATAAAAGTAGGAATATTTTGAGACATGTAGATGAAATTGGGAGAAAATTTGGTTATAACATAACAAAGTAATAATAATGAAAATATTATCAATGATTTATTGGATTTATTAAAACAAAAATTAGGTGTAAAAGCTAGTAGGTTAAAAGGATATAATTTGTATAATAAAAAAATAAAAATTATTGCACAAAAAGGCGAATGGCCAGGACATACTGAATCCCAGATTCCTACCCACCCCTTAAACCCTTTTCCGTCCCAGAACTCTCCTCTCCTTCCTTTCCTTAAAAAAAACCCTCCACACAGCATCCCCAAAGATGACATAGGCCCTGAGGGAAATTATTTTCCTCAGGGCCCCCTTTGTGGAGCTCATGTAAAAGAAAAATCAGAAAATATTTGGTTCCAAACTTGCCGATAAACAAAATATTATTTCGAATAATAATATTTCATTGCCATCTGAATCAGATCAGACTAAAATTTGGAGTAAAGATTTAAAACATAATGAGTCAGGTCCCTGGATGGAAAATGAAGAACTCAATTTGTTCAGATATTGAACAAATGAGTTTTTCTGATATATCGGTTGAATTGTTAGCCAAAATTAGTAAAAATACTCATAATTGGAAAGCCACGGGTTACGATTGGATACATAATTTTTGGTACAAACGTTTTTTAATATCCTTTTTTTGCAAAAAATCTTTCAAAATTTGTCAGACAACCTCAAAAGTTTCCTATTTTAACCTAACTAAGGGCATTACTTATATGTTGCCTAAAAGCGAAAATATTAATAATCCCTCTCAATATAGACCCAGTACATGTTTACCGACCATATACAAAATTTTAACCTCTTGCTTGACAGATTTAATATATACTCATTTGGATGAAATAAATATTTTATTTGAACAACAAAAAGGTTGTCGCAGAAAGCATATGGGATGTAAAGAACAATTAGTTATTGATTCTGTCATTCTAAAATAGATTAAAAATCAAAAGCGTAATTTACACACTTGCTATATAGATTATCAAAAAGCTTTTGATAGTGTCCCGCAGTCGTGGCTAATCAAAATATTAAAAATATATAAAGTAAACCCCATTATAATTAGTTTTTTGAAAAATATTATGTCCTTTTGGAATACCGATTTACTAGTTAATTTAAATTTCAAAGTGGTGGTTCTCTAGAGATACCATCGTGAACGTATGGATGAAACTCGATGATGCTCACCATAAAAAATGGAAAGCTGCTGGTAATCAAAGTGAATAATATGAAAAGTTTAGTAAGTTCAGAACAGTTGTTAAACGAAATGTTCATATGGCATTCCGTAATTATGTTAAACCTACAGGGAGTAATATCAAGAATGATCCCAAGACATTTTGAGACTACGTCAAATCACTACGCAAGGATGATGGTATGACAGACATCATGATGCATGGTGATCGTGAAGTTAGAGGAGCGGATATAGCCAATGCATTTGCAACTCATTTCCAATCAGTGTATAGTAATGAGCCTCCATTACTAAATCCCACTACTGCTGCCAAGATGAATGTGAAGGGAGCCCAAAACATTGATATAAGTCATATAGAATTATAAATGATAAATCTATGATTAAAAAATGAAATATATGCATTCGCTTTCGCCAGATTTTCTACAACTCTTTTTTTTTAAAGGATGTGTTGAATTTTTAAAACTGCCTCTGAGCTTTATATTCAACCTCTCTTTAGAAAGTGGTGTATTTCCTGATTCCTGGAAAGTCTCAAAAATTTATCCGGTTTTCAAAAATGGATCGAGGACATCTGTGGAAAACTACAGACCGGTGGCAATACTTTCTGCCCCGGCTAAGTTAATCGAATCGATATTTCATAAACACTTGCAGTTTCAAGTAGCCCGTTTAATCACAGGAGACCATATTTGTCCCAACGCACATAGGTCTCATGAAAAACGCTGTAACTCCCTTACTATCATGGTTAGAAATATGTTCTAATCGGTGTTAGAAAGGAAAAGCACCACGATTTACATTCCAATCTAAAAAATAGCCACCAAAATAGTAAAATGTACACTTTTATGTACACAAAGTTTAGAATCGCAAATTGAAAAAAAAAATTGAATCCTCGGGAAATTTTTATAAATTATTTTTACATAGAGCGAAAATGTGTTTGTTATACATATGTCTAATGAAATATGCATGTGTTTTTATTTTTTTTTATCAGTAACTTTAGTTAGAAAAAATCTAAGGTGAGCCATTTTGAAAACTTTTTTATGTTTGTATGCAAAATTTTTATAATTAAAAAAAAAAAATGTTTTTTCGAATTCTATAATTTGAAAGCGCATTTCATCACCTTTCTAAAACAGTTTTTGGTTTTTGAATGTGCTTAGAAATATTCCAAATATTTGCATTTTATTGTAAAGCGAAACTATTTTGACCATCTGAAAATAATGCCAAATTTTTGAAGGGGTAGAGCCGTTCTTAATATCGGAACAGCACGGGTTTAGAAAAAGCCGATCAACAGATACGAATCTATTGGTATTCACAGATTATGTGTCCAAATCTTTAGATAAAGGCTACCAAGTAGATTGCTCATACAATGATTTCTCAAAGGCCTTTGACACCGTAAACCATGACATCTTATTAAATAAATTGTCAACGATAGGTTTTTCTTTCCGGTTTCTTATATTTTTTGCCAGCTATTTTACTGAAAGAAAACAATTTATATCACATGGAATATTCTTATCAAAATTATTTCTTGTTGTCTCAGGAGTACCTCAGGGCTCTAATTTAGGAGCACTTCTCTTTTAGATTTTTATTAATGATATAATGGAAATTATTCTGCATTCCATGTCACTTCTTTTCGCTGATGATCTAAAACTTTTCTTGGAAATACAAACTTTAGAGGACTGCATTCGACTCCAATCGGACATAGGTAGAATTGTTGACTGGAGTAAACGCAATCAGATTGAATTCAATATCTCTTAATGTTTCATTCTTTCTTTCACTAGAGCGTATCATACCTGGTTTTACCGGTTTACCATGAGAGTTCTAAATTTAAAACGTGTCCCCACTATGAAAGATCTTGGTATTTTGTTTGATAGCTTAGTTGGTTAACTTTTCATGCTCATATCGTAATGACGTGTAGTACTTCACTGAGAATGTTGGGTTTTATCTTGTGAGGAATTTTATCTGCGAGAAATTTCAGAGACACCCGGGGTTCTCACAGTACTATACAATGCTTTGGTTAGGAGTAGGCTTGAGAGTGGGTCGATGGTTTGGAACCAACACTAAGTGAAGTATTCCCTCATGTTGGAGAGGGTTCAGAAGAAAAATCGAAGATTTCTTTGCCTGGGGGAGTATGGCTACGACCCGTGGCCATACCCTACCCACTTTCTCTTGGGCATGCTTGGTGTGAACCGTCTATGGGTCAGAAGGGATGTGCTCATTGTAACACATTTCTTCAGAAAACTCGGCAATCATGGAGAGCATTAGTTTCTATGTTTTCTATGATTGTCTCCGTAACCGACAGCATAGACTGTTTTATCTCCCGGCTTACAGAACTAACTTGCCAATAATTATGCAAGTCGGGAGAGCTGTTTTGTTGTTTAATAGAATCACTTCGAATATCGATATTTATGTTTAACATCAATGAAGTAAAATTCAAACGACAAGCTTTGTTGCTGTTAATCTGATTGTGCTTCATTGATGTATAAATTGATTAAATCTGTTTGAATCTTAATATTTTCTCTTTCAAAACGCTTTGAAATTTTAATTTTGCAATGTTTTGAAAATGAATAAATTGAATTAAAAAAATATATGTATTTAAAAAAAATTGGGCATATCTGTATTATGTATTTTCCCTAAGGTAGCTACTTATGTTAAGAGAAATATATTTTTTCTAGGATGTTATAAAAATATACATAATAAAGAAATTCTAAAATATCCTTTAGTTTGAATATATTTTCCATAAACCTAAATAAGTGATCTTCACTACAACAAAAAATATATTTTAGGTTTCCTCTAAATGCCTTCCTTTTATAACTTCCAATATTTTCTTAAAATACAGTACTTTGAAAGGCGGAAATATTTTTCACCTTCACAAATACAAAATTTTAAATAAATATATTTGCACATGAAGTAACAAGAATTTGGAATAATTTTATGATCATTTATTTCCTTACCAGGTGAATAAAACATGTTTGTAATTTTTTTTTCTTTATTCGTTGCTTTAAATAGTTACATAATTTGTGTATTTTTCGACCACCATCCTAGGCTGATGCTTGTGTTATTTTATAAATACAATAAAACCCCGGCAAGTGCGATGAACTACTAGCGAATCCACAGTGAATTTCTTGGTACACTAAAGGTTAACGGTCAAGATACTTGAAGGGTATAAAATACAAGTAAAATATGAATAAATCTCTTGAAACATCACACAAATAAAGAAAAGAAGAGGAGGAAACAAAATATCGTACACGAGTCCTCTCAATGTGGTATGACAACAGGTTGGTGATGGCCTAGAATGGCTTAAAACTAAAGTCCTAGAGGAACTTTATAATAAAATTATTAAACTTGACTAACTAGTCTAGCTCAAAATTGAACCATTTCTATTCCTGCCAAAAGATTAATAACATTATTAAAGCTGGTATAATATAACGCAGTAAGTAACAATTGTGGCAAATAGACTATGGAGCAGGGTGAAATCCACTGGAAAGAGGCCACATGCAGAAATCACAAAGGGTCTTGATTTCATCAGGTTCTCCAACAGCATAAGATAATTGCAATGGCCATCATCTTTAAAATAAAAAAAAAGTCTTTTTAAAGGTCTTGATTTCCTCAGGTTCTCCAACAGCATAAGAAACGTCCTATGGCCATCATCTTTAAAATAAAAAAAGGCTTTTTAAGGGTCTTGATTTCCTCAGGTTCTCCAAAAGCATAAGAAACGTGCTATGGCCATCATCTTTAAATTAAAAAAAAGGCTTTTTGAGGGTCTTGGTTTCCTCAGGTTCTCCAACAGCATAAGAAAAGTGCAATTGCCATCATCTTTAAAATATTTTTTTCTTTTTTATTAATTTTTCAAGAAATAATCGACAAACAAAAAAATAATTAATAATTAACATTAATTTACATTTGATAAAATAAGACAGTGCATACTGTTTGATTAATTTATGAAATTACACAGACGAAAATTACGTGGAACAAATTACACGTGGACAAAATAACATCACAATACGTTGCTTGAAATGGTTTGGGTCATGTTTAGTGACATGATCTGTAATACCAAGTACATTCCAACCTTCCTTTACCCCGTCTCCTTCCTATCTCCACTCCTTTCAGACTTACAACATTCTCCAATAGCAGGGGATATCGTAGTTTCACTAGCTCCGGGCAGTTGAGTCTCGAGTGCGGTATTCTAATAAAAAAAAACACTAGTCAAATTTACAACCAAATTATACAGTATAAAACTGCTTCGAATTTCATTGTTTTTAACACATCCTTTTGCATTTTTGTTTTGTATCCCAGATTTAATAAATGTATGAATAAAGTGGAAATTAACCCACTTTCCAACATCCGATAGAGCTGAAACTTGGCAGATAGTCTCACCGTTGATGACGACGCATTTCATTATTCGTGGCAATTAATGACATTACAGGATTTAATATTTTAATATTACAAACAACCGGGATTTGGTTCAGCAGGTAGCGTGGTTCACTCCGGTTCCTGGGTTGGAAGGTTCGATTCGAATTCAAACCATTTTTTTTAAAAGACATTTGAAAATAATTTCCGTTAGGGCCTATGACGTATTTGGGGATGCTGGGTGGATGACTTTTGGGTGGAAATTCTGGAAAGGACAAACAATGAGGGGTAGGTAGGATTCTGGGGTTAGTGTTTCCATGAGTATCGGAATTATGAATCTAACTCTCTCACTGCTGTGCAAGGCAATGTTCCGGGAGAATTCTACCTTAGAGGTCAAAACTTCTCCTTCAAACTTCCTATCCGGCCTGCCACGCAGTTGGTGGGCAGATGCATCCACCGCCAAGACACATCAACCCGTAGAAAAAGCAATTGCAAGCCATAGACAATCACACAAATGTGACAGGCGATTAGGTATGGAATCGATTACGTAACCTCAATAGATACAGAATCGCATGGCTAGTCCATAGATAAACCGCTTAGTTCGATGACAGCCCGGGACGCGTATTTACAATCCCTACCGCGTTTCAGTCGCTTTAAATTTTTAATATCAAAATTTAAATATTTAGAAATAAAATTATTAATTTCTAATATACACATTGGAAGGATTATTTTATCTAGATTTTAGAACAATTTTTGTTTTTGTAAAGTGATAAAAAATTATCAATATAGAGGTGTATTTATAATATGTATATGGGAATAATATTAAAATTTAAATATTTAGAAATAAAATTATTAATTTCTAATATACACATCAGAAAGATTATTTTATCTAGATTTTGGAACAATTTTTGTTTTTGCAATGTGATAAAAAATAACCAATATAGAGGTATATTTAAAATGTAAATTGTCGTTACCGCGACTGAATCGGTGTAGGTTTTGTAAAGACTGCTTGCGATCGGTTTTTATCTAGCGGATATTTTGGAACTTCTCAGAAAACGGCCCATTACAATTACATTATTTTACATCAACATTTTGAAAAACAAATAACCACTTTTACATAAATTTCAAGATCTCTTTATTTAGTTTAACGAATTTGTGAATATTCGTTTTTATCGTCTACCGTAAAGTTTTCATTTTGCAGCCTGCGGGGTTTTCCCAAACCGCTCTCGATTTGTAATTTTCGTCCTGTAATTTTAGGACATTTAATTTCCGCCTGCGTAATTTCATAAACCAATGACGTTATATATTGGTATAATATACAGACTCACCATTGTTTCATGGTGGAAACATTTTCACATCAAACACGGGGGCATTTTTTGGCGCTTTTTAATGCAATTTACAATACTAGTAGGACACGGCTTTACTCGACGCAGTTGAGATCTAAAACCACGAAATCTAAGACAAAAACAATTGCCTTTTTCTTGGCCTATCGCTTTTGAGATTTCCACCACGGGTCTTACGAGAATTATATATAACGTCAGTGTTTAAAACCCATTATTTGAATCCATACCTGTTACTTTCCTACAAAGAATAAGCTTGTTGATGACTACGATTCCCCGTTTATTTTCATAATGCATTGATTCCGCCGAAAAGGTTATTACAAAAGGCACCATGGAGAAATGAAGCCACCAAATCACTCCTGGCCACGTGAAGGTTTCGGGCTTAAATGTAATTAAACATAAAAAGTAAATATAAATCTCAAGCACATGATGTCCTTTTTACTTTGTATATAGCTTGAATTAATCTACTTACGACAATAAAATAGTCCTGCAAGTTGATAAATGAGTTGGCTGTTTGCAAAATCATTGCGAAACTTGCCCCTATTATAAAAAACACCTGAAGAAAGGAGGGTAAAATGTTATTAGTGGTAAAATCATATAGATTCGCTCAAATTATATCTCCTTTGACAAATCTTTTTTGATCTGGTCAGCCACGCAGTAGACGGGCAAACGCATTGGCTGCCTAGACAAACCTCCCACATGATCCCCGGATTATAAATTTTACAACCAGTATTTATATCAAATGAATGGTTAAAATGGTATAAACATTGGTTTAAAAATTTTACACACTAACGTTAGTGGTTTTCATTCAGATCTTTTAGAAAAATTAGAAATCAGGAAAAATGTTAATAGAAATAAATATTATTAACAATCAAATTAATTTTGTGAATAATTCTATCTAAAGTTGCTTACACACTTGTGTGGTGTGGTGTGTCGTGACTACAAATTAACCAATCATCGTCTTCGCTTGTCGACACGCCACAACCTACAAATATGTCTCTAACCATAATAAATGTATGAAACCGATGTGCTTCTGGCGCGCCACGACACACCACACCACACAAGTGTGTTTCCGCCTTTAAACATATTTCCATTGTAATTTTTTGTCTTTGTTCTTCTAAGCATCCCCCTTTCCACCTCTCTCCCCCCCTTGTTGATCTTCTAAGCCCTCCCCTTTCCACCTCTCCCCTCCCCCACTACTTCCATTTCTACTCACGCTTGTCTTTCTATATTTGATCATTTAGTTTTAGTACATATAATGTCCTGATGAAGAGAACATTGTTCTCAAAACATGTTGACTTTTTAAATAAAGATTATCGTGGTAAAAACAAAGTGTTTTTAATTATTTCATTAATAAAATGGTGCCACGAAGTAAATTTGCAAAATTAGAAGAAATAATCTTTTATGTTCCTATCTACAGTTTAGTTGGTTAGTTTAGTTAATGTTAAAAAAAAGAATAATTGTTGTGAATGAATAATTGTGTTTATTTTGCCACCTCCAAGCAGACTGATTTGATATAATTATAAATTCACTGACTATATTTGCTCTCTTACTGCATTTTTGTAATGTTTTTTTTTTACATTAACTCCACACAGGAGGCCCTGAGGAAAATAATTTACCTCATGTGGAGGGTCTTTTTTGAGGAAAGGAAGGGGTGAACATGGGTGAACATGGAGAGACCCATGTTGTAGGAGGGAGTAAACAAAGAGGCCGGCAAATCGTTCCACAGCCGAGCTATTGAACTCAAGAATGAGTCGTAGAAACGACCCGTTCTCATATGATTAATGTCAACCGTGTACAAATGTTAGGTGCGTGTTTCCCGACTATGCACCGGTGCCGAGGGAATCAATGACGCTAGTTCTTCAGAGCATCCTCCATTGTAATACCGGTAGAACAAGGACAGCATGCCTGTGCTCTAAATATTGCAATCCGTCTGTTAAGATGGGAGAATCTATCAAACGGACCGCCCGTTTCTGCACAGAGTCAAGGTTTGTTTTTTTAGGTATTATGGAGCTCCAGACCAGAGGTGGCTGCCAAATTCAACCGTGGAGCACACTTGTGATTTGTGCAGGGTTAGCATTTGTGTACTATTAAAGTATCTGCGGGCCCTGTACAATACGCCCTATTTAGATTCGTACAAATAATCATCATTCCGGTCCGTTGTTTTTTAGTGGAATAATATTCGGGAAATATTGTAAAGTATCAATAAATCTTTTTAAACCTTTCGGATGTGCTTATTTAAGTATACAAACATTACAGTAACAAATAAAAGATTTTACGATAATGGATATGATATTGGAAGAAGACGTTCGGAGAGTAAACAACTGCAAGGCCTATTTTTAGGCTGATAGGTAACAGAGAAGTTTGTTTTTACATCTACAAAGAATGTACGGATCTCATCATTTAATTGAATATTATTTTAGTAATAATAACCATCTAACCGCGCAGGCGGCTGACACCAAATATCTGTAACAAAAAAGCTGGGCCTCAATTCACATATTCAAAAACGCATGGGGTATTCCCACGTTTTTTAATTGCTTAAAAAAACCGGCTAAAGGGCGCGGACGTAGAGATTCATTCACGGCAGACCGACCACCATACACATTCTGGCTGGTACTGCCAGATGATGAGAGAGGTATCCCACCGACACAAGCGTTCTTCATATCACAATACTTGTTTTCATTATCTTTTCTTGCAGATGCTTGCAACATACGCAAGATGCCATTACCCTGCGGGCAGGCGCCTTTAATGTTTTTCTGTCATCTTTTTTTTTGTTTAATTAGTTTATCCCTGACTTGCTTTATATAATTCGCATTTTGTATATTATGTAAGTACTTGCATACTGCTTCCTAACACCGTATGCAGGGACACTGGAGGTCTAGATTCGTTCAAACTTAAATGTAGATTCGTTCTTTCAAAAAAATTAGAGTCCTTGCGAGAGCCTTGAAGGAGTAACCATCTGTTATTTATACCAGGGCGGGTAAGAGATGGATTACCTCCACTGCTTAAAAAAATTAAGAAAAAAATTACGATGATTACAGCATATTTATTTTATTTTTATGTTGACGAATAAATTTTCTAAGGCGAGTCAAAGTTTCCCATTTTTGATTTACCGCTAAAACAATATTTTGGGGCGGGGCTATCGTGTGACGTCATGAGCGTGGACGCTCACTGACAGTGTTTATTTATGCTGGCCCAGCTGAGCGACGCTTGTGACGTCACAATCCGATTTGCCTACCACGGGCTGTTTTGATTTTGTCAGTTTTAGATCGTTTTTAAATCAATAATATTGAATGAAATGAAAACAAAAAAAAACAAACATTTTTTAGTAGGATGATTAAAATCAGAAAAGTAATCTTAAAATTTTCCGCACATTTTCAACAGAATACCTCGTTTGTGGAAATACCCCATTGTTCGACATTGCCGTCCATAGTCCATTATACCTATATGTACAATTAAAAATTTAATAATTTATCATTGAACAAGATCAAAACAATAATATCTAAACGAAAATATGAAAGAGAACAAGACACAGAAAAACAGAAAAAGATAATGGTCGCAACTGGGACTCAAATCCAGAAACTCTCGTCTAACCGGGACGTACACGTTTACCAATTCCGCCATTGCCACCTTCTGTCAAACCGTCAAATTAGTCAATCTCATATATCAAATTTAAAAATTAACAATATTATCTTCAACTATTTGTTTTCTATATTATAGGCAACTACCCTTTTATTGGAATTAATCATTCTAAGAATCTTTTTGTAAGTTCGATAGCGTCACGGATAAATATATCCGATTTTATTTATATGGAACCATTCAATAACCTTTAAAGTAATAAAAAGAGTTTTTCTTATAAAAAATGAATATTCATTTTGACTTCTATAAAAAGTCAATACTTCCTCTCCTTCCTCTCCTTCCTCTCCTTCCTCTCCTTCCTCTCCTTCCTCTCCTTCCTCTCCTTCCTCTCCTTCCTCTCCTTCCTCTCCTTCCTCTCCTTCCTCTCCTTCCTCTCCTTCCTCTCCTTCCTCTCCTTCCTCTCCTTCCTTTCCTTCCTTTCCTAAAAAACCCTCCACACAGTATCCCCAAAGATGACATAGGCCCTTGGGAAATTATTTTCCTCAGAGCCTCCTGTGTGGAGCTAATGTAAAAAATGTGCAAGAAATTGACAACAATGTACCTGTAGACCGAAGTACGAGTTGATGATATCCACATTATCAGCCAGTTTATCATAAACCGACATCAGCCTTAAAACCCTGTCACCAAATGTCTCAAGGTAATTGCTTTCGTGTAACACTTTATTAATATCACTCCAACTACTCATATGAATAATATTATTAGGAGAAAAGTCAACGCAAGCTGTTTCCGAATGCAATAATTGATTGCTGCGCATTAGTTGAGAAATGACAGCACGCATTCGAAAGGTGACGATCCAAATATAGAGCACATATTGGAAAATTAAAAAATCCATCACAAACATTCCGATGTACATGGGAATATAGATTTTCGTATCTGGACCATAACAGATTACAATATCAATTGTAACAGTAAAAGACACAATTAAAGTCAGAGTTATAGCAAGACATATTATCCAAGCGCGCATCTTTATATAACATTCTTTCGGAAGATCCAAAAGCGTGTCAATGTTTTTAACATTTTTCAGAATTTTTTTTGCTAATACTTGCGAATTCCCAAGCGTTGGCAAACACATTGAGAGTACAGTAGCACACATCACTAATGAGTATGATAAATGTTCGGTGATAAACATTGCGAATAAATATTTCATATTCATGTTTTTTTTCTCTAACATCATATAGATATATAAAATCAAGATGCAAAATGAACATATTATGGGATAGCCATTTCTCCACCCAGTTTTTGGTACAATTTCACATCCTTTGTAAGAATAACTTTGAACACCAAGAAAAGCAAAAATATAGTTGACTGGTTTGAGAGCATAGTGAATATTTTCCAATACCACAAATTTTTCGTTGCTGTGCGAGTAATACATGACCGAATTAAAAGAATCTTGCGGCGGCGTATAAGGCAGATGATACTGGTAGGTAGTTTACTTTCAATGAGTTCGTATGAAAAACAATTTACTCGTGTTTAAGCGATTCTTTCCGTATTCTAAATAGTTGCTTAGTATGACTAAATTAGAAGATCCATGACTAAAACAATTCTATATTTTTCTAAGGGGTGAATTGCAACAAAAAAGCTAACGAGGATGGAGTTGTGTTGTCCCAGAAAAGAAAGATGTTTAACTTATAGAAACGGTAAGTGGATGAGAACATAATATCAGTTTAATTAAAGTTTTTAATAATTTTAGCATGAAGAAACAACAATATATTAAGTAAGTAAAAACGAACGTTGTGGATGGCTACTGTTGCGTAATTAATATAAAACCATTACCTCGTCACTCCTGGAATAGTTCAGATAGTTCTATTTTAATTTGACATGAGGTTAAGAAATAGAAGCATGAGAACGGATAGCCATTTAAAAAGTCTATATTGATGTCTATTACATTTTGTTGGAAGGATATTCCTGAATAAATAATAATCTATTGCCATTCTTGGACAATGAGTGGACTGACTAAGAGAATGAACTAAGCCAGAGTAAATCTTTCCAAAAGCCGGGCGTTCCGCGACTCCAGTTTGTTAGTTTGTAATTAAATAGACTCAATTGCAAGGTACAGATGTATTTTATTGTCAGGTAAACAATACACTGGTTGACTCAAATTCAAACAGAAGAAAAGAACCAAAGAAGAATGTTCCGGAACTATCAGTGTTGCCAGCATCAAATATTCCAACACCCTCCCTATTTGATGATACCCTAATTGCAAATGCATCTCATCAATTTCTCTCTATCCAAAGCTTTGGTGAGAGAGTCGGCTACCATTTTAGTAGTAGGGATGTACTTGAATTCAATTATTTGGCTCTGGGTCTTCTCACGAAGGAAGTGATGTCGCACATCTATATGTTTGGTTCTGGCTTGGTAACACCCATTCACGGCTAGATTTGCCGCTCCCTGGTTGTCCACGTGGATAACTGTAGGAGTGTCATATACCGCACTGTCAATTTCCTGAGCCAGACCTCTTAACCACAATGCCTCCTGTGTCGCAGCAGATATGGACATGTACTCTGCTTTGGTTGTCGACAGCGCCACTGTTGGTTGTTTTTTTGTCCCCCAAGAAACAGCTCCTTTACATTTAGTAAAAATGTAGCCTGTCACAGATCGCCTTTCGTCACAATCACTGGCCCAATCAGCATCACATAAACCAACAATTGAAGAGGGTATGCATCCAGCAAACTCCAGTTTCCAATCCGCAGTACCCTTTAAGTAACGCATGATTCGTTTGACTGCAGCCCAGTGCGCTTGACCTGGATTGTTATTGAAACGACTCACGTAACTAACCGCAAATGAAATGTCAGGTCGGGTAACTTGAGAGGCAAATAATAAACTACCGACTGCCTCTTGGTACGAAATATTTTTCATCATGGCTGAGGTGTTTTCATCTTTTGGTGATTGCTGTTTTGAGAGTGGTGTGTCCACAGGGTTGCATCCATACATATTAAAGCGCTTCAGAACCTGTTCAATATAGCTCTGTTGATTTATCCACAGCTTCTTGTTTTGCCTGTCTCGAGTCAACTGGAATCCCAAAACGTATTTGGCTTCACCGATATCAGTCATTTTGAAACTTTCTTTGAGCTGATTTTTAACAGCATATTTTTGTGATTTGTCGCTAGAAAAAATAAGTAGATCATCCACCCAAAGAGCAATGATCAACACAGTCGCATTTTCATTTTTTACATACACACATGGATCATATCTTGACTGTTGAAACCCAATATTCTTCAGGCATGCATCCAATTTTATGTTCCAAACACGGCTTGCTTGTTTTAATCCATATTCTCTCGTGCAGAAGATTACTTACCAAATTTTATTTCTATTTTTATTTCAAGAAGAATAATGCTCACCAATGTTTATTTTATCTTCTTTAAATTTTCTTTATTTCTTAAATAACTTGCAATTCTTATATTTTTATCTGTTTTTAGTTTTATTTATCCCTAAATATGTTATTTTTTTCTTTTCTCTTCTTATATTTTATTATCTGTTTATATAAAATTATATTACATGTATGACTACCACAACACGGGCAGTAGCCTAGTATGGTAGTCAAAAATGGCCAAAAATGTAACATTTAATCATTTATGAAATAAGAAAAAAAAAAAAAAAAAAAAAAAATATAGGCTTTTCCTTAGGCGACAAACTTTATCAGACTTTTGGTATCCTGTTGGTTGGTACATGTAGATTTCCTCCTGAAGATCGCCCTGGAGAAATGCTGAAACAGCGTCCATCTGATCTATGTCCAAATCAAGTTCAGCCGCTAATGCCATTAAGTATCGAATGGAGCTGTATCGGACTACAGGTGAGAAGGTTTCTTCGAAATCCAAACCCTTTCTTTGAGCACAACCTTTCACTACTAGACGAGCCTTACGCTGGACTATATCCCCATTTGCGTCTCTCTTTGTGCGAAAAACCCATTTGCTGTTTAAAGGTTTTCTGTCAGATCGACCAGTTCCCATGTATTGTTATCCATTTGTGATTCCATTTCACGGTCAATTGCTTCAATCCAAAGTTGTTTATCTGATCGCTCCATTGCCTCCTCAATGGTCAAGGGATCTGAGGGTTCATCACTAACACCAGTATAAACTACAAAATCATAATATTTTTTGGGAAGGTTCCTAACCCTGACTCGCCTTCTTAGACTTGACTGTAAGTCTGCAACGTTCCGATTTAGGAAGTCTTCAGTATCCCGTATATCTGCAATGTCCTCTGAATCCACTGAGCCAACATTTTCGGGTGAGTCCTTAGATACAATATCTTCATTTATTGATGAAAATTCATCTTCCGCTGCAGGAAAGAAAGATCCTCTTGAATTATCCTGTTTCCTTGTGAGGAGTGAAAATCCTTCCCCATTTTCAGAGAAAATGACATCTCTTGATGCAAAAATACAATTATTGTTGGGGTCGTACAAACGATAAGCCTTGGACAGAAGACTATATCCCATCATAATGCATGGTTTTGATTTAGGGTCCAACTTTTTTCGGTGTGCGTCCGGAGTGTGTTCATAGGCTTTACAGCCAAATACCATTACATGTTTTACAATAGGTTTTCTTCCTGACCACATTTCCTCGGGAGTTTTATCCACATTTTTGCTGGGCGAACGATTCATCAAGTAGACTGTAGTGGAGACTGATTCAGCCCAAAAAATATTTGGTAGGTTAGCTTCAATCAAAAGACACCTGGCACGCTCTAGGATTGATCTATTCAGTCTTTCCGCCTGACCATTCTGTTCTGGTGTATATGGAATCGTGGTTTGGTGTTCAATACCACAATCACGCAGGATTTTGTCTAATCGCTTATTGCAAAATTTACCTCCATTATCAGTACGAAGAGTCTTGATTCTCTTTCCAGTTTATGTTTCAACATGTTTTTTAAATGTTTCAAAACACTCTGCCACTTGATATTTTGTCACAAGAAAATAAACAAAGGATTTTCTACTGAAATCATCCAAAAAAGTGAGAATATATCTAGAGCCAGATAATGAATTTGTCTGCATTGGTCCTACAAGATCTGAGTGGATCACTTCAAGTAGTCTTGCAGCTCTAGAGTTGCTCAATGTGAAAGGCAACTTGTGGCCCTTCCCTTTCACACAAACTTCACATAAATCTGCTGGGTTACACGAGGAAAACTGAATTCCATGAACTAATCCATTTTTCAATTTATTTAAACTGTCATAATTTTGGTGGGCCATCCTTTTGTGCCAAAGAGTGCTATCATTAGCTTTTGTTTGAACAGCGAAGCCAATATTGCTTTGCACATCCAATTTAAATAAATTATTCACTAGTGATGCCGTTCCAATTATTTGATTGTTACAATTTAAAAAATTTGCTCCAATTGAATTAAAAATTAAAGAATTACCTTTTCTAACAATTTTACTAACAGATAGCAAATTTACTTTCACTTGTGGAACATAAAACACATCACTTACATTTATTGATTCTCCACAAGATGTGATTAATTGCAGGTTTCCAACTGTGTCGCTGATCATTTAATCACCATTGGGAGTAGTGATACCTAACTGGGAAGGTTTTTTTGATTTTATTTATTAAATTATTTTCAGTAATTGTTAAATGTGCAGAAGCCCCCGAGTCAAGAAACCATTCGTCAGCTGATTTAGAAGTCACGGAAAAAGCAGTGTAAATTGAACTTTGTTTGTTTCCACAGTTTATTTTATCAAATATCACCCCACAGTTTCGGGCTATACGACCATTTCTGTTGCATCGGTAACAGCGGTGTCCCTTTTATGATCTGCAGAGCTGGGAGTAATTATTTCCTCCGATCTGTTTCCGCATGAACTCTTTTCTGCCGCCCCTCTGGAACTGTGACTACCCGATCCAGAAACACTGTATTTTCCCCATCTGGGCGGGCCAGATCCGTACATAGCAATGTCATTGGGATTTTCTAATGTTGAATTATTATGCGAAACATCTTGTAGCAATTTTGTCTTTATTGCATCCCCAGTCACTTTTATTCCGGAGCTCTCTATGCCCATAATCATGGGGGAGTATTTTTCTGGAAGCTCGGCAAGAAGAATGGTACCTATCCATTCATCATCAACTTTTAAACCAATATTAGTCAATTTCAGGGCAGTGGTAATAATTTTATCGACGTAATCTTCAACAGATTTACAGTTTTGTAACTTTGTTGTAATAAGGGTCCTTAGTAGCCCTACGCGCCGTGTAAGACCTTTATCGTCGTAAGCAGCAGCAAGATTGTCCCAGGCTTCTTTCGCGGTTGTAGCAGACTGGACATGAACATAGTTAACTGGTTCAATCAATAAAACAATCTTGGAACGACATTTTTTAACCTTTTTCTGGTCTGATTCCGTACCTTCGACACATTCCCATAAATCCTGGTCTTCTAAATATGCTTGAGCAGCGAACTTCCAGATGTCATAGTTCTCACGGCCCCTCAGCTTTTCAATAGGGAGTTGAAACGACATTGTTCGATTCAAATGTTAATCACAATTTAATACTTAAGTCATTGATCACAACACAGTGTCTTTAAGCATGATGTGGCCCATAACCTGTTAGTTTGTAATTAAACAGACTCAATTGCAAGGTACAGATGTATTTTATTGTCAGGTTAACAATACACTAGTTGACTCAAATTCAAACAGAAGAAAAGAACCAAAGAAGAATGTTCCGGAACTATCAGTGTTACCAGCATCAAATATTCCAACACAGTTTAGACAATTAGACAATTTCATAACAAACTAAATTTTTCTACAATTCCATTAAAAAAGTTTTCATATCATTTTTTAAAACATACGTTAATATTTTGAAATAACTTTATTTTTAAATTATGCTAAGTCAATACAGCAATAACTCAAATCAACATAACAATAAAAAGTAAGATATTTTTTTACAAATAAATAAACAAATATCAATTGTCGCGGAAACACCATCTTCTTTTTCTCTTCCGAAACAACTTCTAGCGTATCTCCATATTTATTTCCCCCAGCTGTTTCATGGTCTTCTCGGCTGTTATCATTATCACGGTACTTGTTTCCTAAACTCGCGTCCTTGGAGCTCTCGAATGTGGAGATGTTGGTCATCTTTTCGATTTTAGAGCATCCCTGGTCTGCTTACAGACTTCCGCATATTAGTCTGAAAGAAGCTGAACCGTTACCATGGTGTGAACTTTGAACTTGTTGAAGTTGGTCTGGACTGCCTGAAAAGAGGTAGAACCATTGTTATGTTAAAGAAATAAAATAGTGATGCTGTTACATTTGTGCATAGATGGCGTATAAAATTAAGTGGTTCCTTTTTTATACCCACACTATTGGCAGATTGTGAGTGAAAAAAGAATTTGGAAAGGAGAAGTAATGCATATATATTTTCTAATGTGAATACGCACAAGAGGCCTAACTTCTTCCAACCGTCTTAACCCGGTAAGACTAAGGCATCCCCATATAGGGGAATGCGGTTATGCTAAAAGTAGTGGGGAGGTGCAGAGGAAGGTGGGGAAGTACCTACCTAGTTATTCAGATCTGTTCACCAAATATGGTTAAAACCATTTCAAGCAACTTTTCAATTCTGAATCGTGGAAGACTATTTATAAGAACACGAAGAAGTCACTGAGAGTATCTTCCTCTCTAGAAATTGTCGCAATATACGATATATTATTTTTACCGATCAGTGGTTGAGTGGGTATCGCGTTTGAGACCCATCCAGGCGTTCCGTGTTCGATTCCTCCGCTGGTTAAGTCCCCCATCACGACTCAAGCAACATTTTCGCCTTACTGTGGTGGTAGTAGGAGATTTTTAAATATTGTCGAGTTATTCGTAACCCGGTAATGTTTGTCTTTCTTTAAAAAAAAACCTTGCAAATGAGGAAAGACACGTTAGGACCCGTTGGAGTATGTTAGGTGAGGATATCAAAGATTGGATGAGATTTAGTAATGTAGAATTGAGAGGACAGGTTGTGATAAGTACCTTTATTTTGCTTCTTCAAACTTCGCAAAATTACTTTGTGGCATCATTAATTATATAATGAATATCAGATCACTTTGTATAAACCACTATATTATAAACAATATCTTTATCATTATTATCGAAACATGTAGATATTGTTTATAATATAGTGGTTTATACAAAGTGATCTGTTATTCATTATATAATTAATGATGCCACAAAGTAATTTTGCGAAGTTTGAAGAAGTAATTAAAGCGAGTACGGCTACTAAAGCAAAAATGTACAAAAAATTAACCTATATTTTGAGTTGTCAGACCATCTGCTTCATTTTGATGTTTGGGCTCCACCATAAATATACAAACCACCCACGGCTCAACGGAGGTATCGCTCATGTAACTGTCAGATTCTCTAAGCAGGCAACCTAGAGTAGACAATTTAACAATAATTATATGATGGTCAACTTTCTGTTATGACAACCGTATACAGAGCGCCGTAATCGCCGATCTTATCAAACAGACCACAGGTGGCTTTTACTTTATTAACGGAACATGGCATTCATAACACTATCTATAAGGTCGTTAAGTTAGTGAAATGATCAAAAGGGTGATTCTGTAATTTTGCGATAGCCTAATGTTAAATCGACCGTATACGATACATTTCGACAGTTTTCTTAAATGCTGTACGTACTCGTATTCCGTATCGGGTACTGCCCGTTTTCATCCTCCGACAAAATATCCCTCGACATTATATCCCAAGAATAAAATATATCCCCACTAAGCTAATTCTTTTTTGATTAGGTTTGGTTTTAGTAGATATTTTGTCGTGAGATGAAGACGGGTCTAACCTCGATATCACGCTAACGAGCCAACGCTTGTGTTAAGACACGAATTAACACAGTCTACCCCCCTCAACTGACGACATCAGTCTACAAAAGGCATGGAATTATGGACAAGCCATTGAAACCATCAGAAAATCACAAAAGCCGATAATGTACGATGGACGGCTTGCACATTTTTCTCTTATTTTTGACGTAACACAAAAATCAGAAGGGCGTTATTGATGTTGTTCAATGTTAAAAAAGGTGTGTCTTTTTAACGTTTATATTATGTTTATATCGTTTATTTATATTATATTACAGATTGTTAAGAATGTAAATGAGGTACTTACCTGACATTATTTGAAGCATTCTCAAGTCGGTTCATCACTGCTGAGGACCGTGACCCCTGCTCCATTTCAATGGTGGACAAGGCTCTTCCACTCCTCGTGGTTCGCTGCGTGGAGAGTCAAGGACACCGACATACCGGAAGCCAGTGGTACTTGACCACTCCAGCGCATTGGTGACCTTCCTCTGCTTTTTCTGCCTTCCACTTTGACAGTGACTACGAGTTTCTCCAAGTTGAATTCCTCAGTTTGGCCAGCAACGTAACACTGGCGCCAAAGTATCTTAAGCTAGTTTTAGGCAGATAGTTGAAAGCATAATTGTGGATGCCTAGCTTTTCCAGAATTGACACATTTGTGCGTCTGGCTGTTCATGGAATCCTTAGCATTTTTCTCCAGCACCACGTTTCGAGAGCATCTTTACATTTTATTTCGCTGGCTCTAATTGTCCGTATAGAAATATGGGGTAAATCAATGTCCGGACGAGTTTAATCTTGGTGGTCTTCAAAATGCCCCCTGTTACTCCATTTTTCTTGCATTTTACTCATGACATCTTTTGTCATGCAAATTCTTCATTTCACTTCTATTTCGCAACCACCTTGGTCACTTATAGACGAGCCTAGGCATCTCTAATCATTCACCGTTCCTAAGTCTGTGAAATCATTAGTTGTTCTTATAAAGGTGTTTGCCTTGCTGATCTCCATTATTTTTGTTTTGGCCTCATTTATCAGTAGACCTAGATTAATACTATCTTCCTCTATTTTAGCAAGGAGTTAGTTCATTTATTCTTCAGGAGTGGCGGTAAGGGTTAGGTCATCTGTATTTTTGAGATTTGAGATTTTTGGCCACCGTGTTTATTCCGTGTGTTACACCGTGTTAAATTATTTGTATTAGTCGAGGATTGCCAATTATTTTCTCTACTTTGTCCTTTCTAAATTATTAGCTAAAATAAGCTAAATTAATATTATTTTTGTTTTCATCTTTCTCCTACCAAATTTATAGCATGTTATATTATATACATATGTTTATTATTTACAACTTAATCCTTACTTTAAAAACTTTATTTTATTTTAAATCAGATCTCAAAACTGTGATCACCCTAAAAGTCTATGTTTACATTAATGTACTAACTAGCGCTATCAGTTTAGTAGGTACCCATAATCTCAATCTGTAAGAAATACAACAATATTGTTCTTTCAATATCTGTATAATTTTGTGTTATTTTGTTAATTTGTATAATTGTTAACCTCAACACAGGCTTGTCCTAGTGAGGTGACAGGTAGAAATCTCAAAAGAGGTAAGCCAAAGCAATTGTATTTGTCTTCGATTACGTGGTTTTAGTTCTCAGCTGCCACACATCGGGAAAGGCCCTGTCCTAATATTAAGTAAATTGGATTAAAAAAGCACCAAAAAAGCCCTCGTGTGTGAAAATGTTTCCATTAGACTGTAAACACTAGTAAAAGCCAAGCAATAAATTTATATTCATAAATACACGCAAATTATTTATTTATATACAAAATACAATTACTGGTGTTGGTTCCCGAAGATTTTTGGCGCTACTAGAGAAGGTGAGATAATTTTTTTAAGCCTAAATGAAAGAGAAAATCGGAAATTCACTTAATAATATAAAATAAATCTTAATTTTCAATAAATCTGGAGGTACAATAATTATTACATAGAACTTGTGGAGATTTTAGAACACAATGGCAATACTGCTACGGACCATGTTTACCGTGTCGACAAGCTTTTTACGAACGAGAATAAAAATAATACCTACAGATTTTTTTTTCTTTATTTGTTTTTGGGTTGTTATGCCGCGTTGCGCTACCTCCTTCTTTAGCCAACATTTCGGACACGGTTGCAGCGTCCATCATCAGTGTAGATCCGGCAGATCCGGTAGCTAATATTATAATATTATTGATAACTAGCTGCTGCCCATCGTGCGTTGCTATGCCATTTAATAAAGAAATTGTTGCTCCCTGCGTGTCCTTTCCAATTAATCCCGTTCCCCCTCCGCCTCCCCTTCCCCTCTCGCTTCCCCTTTCTCCGTCCCGCGAACCCCTCTCCCGAGTTCCCCTCTCTCCACCCGCGTTCCCCTCCCCCCTCCCAAGTTCCCCCCTACCTGGTCCCCCTCCCTCCTCCCCCTTCCCGCATTCCATACATTCAGTCCCGGTACATTCAGTTTTCAAACAGCTCGCGTGCCAGCTATTGCAATTTTTTATATAAATTTCATAATGCCAGAGCTCACCAGCAGTCGTATACAAACCTTGTCCTGTCAAAAACGAATACAAAAAAAAAGAATTATCCAATTTGGTGCAATCGTTCGGAAGTTATGTGTGTACATACATTTCGGCGATTCATTTTTATTTATATAGACATATAAATAACGAAAATGAAAATGAAATGGCCGTGAAAATCTAAAAACGTATCATAATACAGAACAGTCTGAAATAATTATTTCTGACAAATATGTAAGTTAAATTTTGTTTTGTTTTTAACAACTAATTACAATAATTCTAGAAACATTATTCTAATAGTAAAATTATTTATTAGTAGATAAATACATATAATTAAATATCACCGAACTTACAACTTATTGTTTTTTACATTCACATTGTAACTTAAGAACTTATAACATAATATAACATTAAAAAAGTAACATATATGAACATGAACTTGTACGCAAATTATTACATAATCTAAATATAGATTATATTTTATATGCTAAAATAAAAAAAAATATATAAAAAAAATATGTCACGGCGAAACAAAAATATTAACAAGATGCACATCCAATTACAATTTTATTGTGCATTCCACGTAAAATATTTCCCTGTATTTTTATACATTATACTTATTCTTTACATTGGGAATTAAAATATGAGAAGATTAAGTAGTTATTACATTAAATAAATGTCCTATAATACCTATTGAGAGATGAAAGTGGTTACAATAATTCATCTAAAGTGGTTGTACACCTCAAACAAATTGACGGCATTATTATGATATTATTACAAAAACTTTAAATTGTCTGAAGAGACCTACAAAACTATAAAGTTGGACAGTTATCATGAGTTTCCAGGAGCGTATTTTCGAGTGCGGCTCCTAGCGACAAAAATCGTGCGAAAACAGCCCATTATGAAACATTTGAGAGTTAAGTAATTTCATCTGCGTTTTTTTCGAAATAAACAAAAAAAATGTACGCATCAATTAAGTTACAACTTTTGATAACTTAGCAAGGGTGCCCGAGTTCACAGGGTGAAGTTTGTCTGGGTCTTGGCGGCAGATAGCATGTACGTACACGAGTCGTCTCAATGTAGCATAACCACAGTTTGTTGATGGCCCAGAATAGCCTAAAACTAAAATACTTGCAAAACTTTATTATTAAATTATTTAATTTGACTTACTTTCAATTAATAAATAAATAATATACAGGGTGTTAAGGGACGTACTTGACTTACTTTAACCAGTGATTCCTGACATTATTTGGAGTAATAAATGTAAATGAAATTTTGGTCTCCGGTGACTTTTTGTGACGACTTTTTTCTTTTTTTTTTAAATTTTTTTCTTCAAAATCAAACAAAAAAAAAAATTCTTCCGCATGTCATCACTGGTCACTCAGCCGGGTGTCCAACGAACCCCTTACCCCCCCTCCAACTGTTCAACAAATAACATTTTTTTATGTTTTTGTAGAAAAAAAAAAACATTATAAATGTCACCGGAGACCAAAATTTCATTTACATTTTTTACTCCAAATAATGTCAGGAATCACTGGTAAGTCAAGTACGTCCCTTAACACCCTATATAAATAGAATACCTTTCTAGTCCAAAATTAAACCATTTCTATAACAGCCGAAGGTTTAATAAAATTGTCACAGCTGGTATAATATAACGCAGTAAGTAGCAATTGTGGCAAATAGACTATGGAGCAGCGTGATATCCACTGGGAAGAGGCCACACGCAGATGTCACAAAGGGTCTTGATTTCATCAGATTCTCCAACAGCAAGAGAAAAGTGCAATGGCCATCATCTTTAAAATAAAAAAAAGGTTTTTTCAAGAAATAATCAACAAACAAATAATTAACAATCAGCATTTAAATATAATAAAATAAGGACAGTGCATACTACTTGATTAATTTATGAAATTACACAGACGAAAATAACAGATGGAACAAATTACACGTGGATAAAATAATTATCAAAATTCTTTGCTTGAAGTGGTTTGAGCCATGTTTAGTGACATAATCTGCATTACCAGATACATTCCTAACTTCCCCACTGTTATCAGACTAACAACATAACACAATAGTTAGGGATGTCATAGTTTCACTAGCTCTACGCCCAAAACTGCTTCGAATATCTTTTTTTTAAATATACTCTATTGAATTTTACTTTTGTTTTCCAGATTAATGCATGAATAAGGTGGAATCTTGGTTGTTGAAATTAACCCACTTTCCGACACCTAATCGAGCTTAAACTCGGCAGATAGACTGATGACAATGCATTCCATTAGTCGTGGTATTTAGTTATGGAAAATTTCGCACATATACACGCGAATATATGCACATTTTTCGATGACACTACAGCAGTTAATATACGAAATAAATGTCGGTCTAACTACCTTGGCTCAGTAGGTAGCGTTGTTCACCCCGATTCTTGGGTAGGAACGTTCGATTCACATTAAAAACATTTTTTCAAGTTTTAAAAGACATTTGAAAATAATTTCCATTAGGGCCTACGTTGTAATGTAGGATGCCGTTGGTGGCTGTGGATGATGTTTGGGTGGAAGTGCTGGGAAGGAAGGTAGGAATCTGAGGTTAGTGTGTCCAGGAGTGACGGACATATGAATCTAATGCTCTCACTGCGGTGCAAGGCTCTGATCCGGGAGAGTCCTGCCAGAGAGGTCAAAACATCTCCCTGAAACAGTTTCTCCCGATGCGGCCTGCCACGCAGTTGATGGGCGGATACATCTGCCGCCAAAACCTAGACAAACCTCACCCCGTGAACTCGGGCACCCTTGCTAAGTTACCAAAAGTTGTAACTTAATTTATGCGTATTTTTTTTTGTTAATTTTGTAAATTACTCCACTCTCAAATATTTCATAATGGGCTGTTTTCGCACGATTTTTGACGCTAGGAGCCGCACTCGAAAATACGGTCCTGGAAACTCGTGAGAACTGTCTAATTCCACCGTTTTCTTGGTCTCTTCAGATAATTTAAAGTTTTTGTAATAATATCGTAATAATGCCGTCAATTTATTTGATGTGTGCAACCACTTAAGATGAATTATTGTAACCACTTTTTGTAGGTTATAAATCTCACAGTAGTTTTTTTTTTCATGAGCTCCACACAGGAGGCCCTGTGGAAAATAATTTCGCTCAGGGCCTATGTCATCTTTGGGGATGCTGTGTGAAGGGTTTTTTAAGGAAAGGAAGTAGAGGACAGTTCTGGGAAGGAAAAGGGTTTAAGGGGTGGGTAGGAATCTGGGGTACAGTGTGTCCTGGTCATCCACCTCCAAGACTTAGACAAACCTCGTCCCATGAACCCGGCACCCCTGCTAAATCACCGAACGTAGCGAACCTCGCCCTGTGAACTCGGGCACCCATGCTAAGTACTCAAAAGTTATAACTCAATTAATGCGTAAATTTTTTTGTTTTTTTTAAAACAACGTAGATGAAATTACTCAACTCTCAAATATTTCATAATGGGCTGTTTTCGCACGATTTTTGTCGCTAGGAGCCGCACTCTAAAAGACGGTCCTGGAAACTCGTGAGAACTGTCCAATTCCACAGTTTTGTAGGTCTCTTAAGACAATTTAAAGTTTTTGTAATAATATCGTAATAATGCCGTCAATTTGTTTGATGTGCCACCACTTTAGATGAATTATTGTAACCACTTTTTGTAAGTTATACATCTAACAATAGATATTATAGGGACACAATTATTTAATGTAATAACTACTTAATCTTCTCATACTTGAATCCCCAATATAAAGAATAAGGAGACATGTCTGCATTATGATACGTTGTTAGATTTTCACTGCCATTTCATTTTCATTTTCGTTATTTATATGTCTATATAAATAAAAATGAATCGCCGAAGTGTATGTACGAGCATAACTTCCGAACGACCGCAACAAATTGGATAATTCTTTATAAAAAAATTGCAATAGGTGGCACGCGAGCTGTTTGAAAACTGAATGTACCGGGACTGAATATATGGAATGGGAGGGGAGGGAACTTGGGAGGGAGGAGGGGAACTCGGGATGGGGGTTCGCGGGACGGGGGAAGGGGATGCGGGAGGGGAAGGACACGCAGGGAGCAACAATTTCTTTATTAAATGGCATAGCAACGCATGCCAGGTAGCAGCTAGTTATCAATAATATTATTTTATTTATGTATTAATTTTCAACGCCCTGATGGGCTTTTACATGACAAGTTTATAATACAGAGACAGTTTTTAAATAAAAAAAGATAAGCTATAAAAATATAACTAGTAAACATCATATGAAAGGTAGGTATACAGATAAATTTAAGGAAAGATATTGCATTACAATAAAAGAGAAAGTTTCTAAGTTATAAATGGCATAGAAATAAACTTGTAGGTATGTTAGTAATTACAAAATTTACAGGTGACTAATTAAATATGATGAAATATACATGACAAAATGAAAGTACATAAAAAGAAAACGGTAACAGGTTTTTACATTGCAGATTAATATAGAAATACACAAATATATGCAATAGATCCTATGTGATGCTCCTTAGATATCAACATATTCTACATAAAAATATTGTTCAGATATTTCTTGAATAAAGGTAAACTTGTATTAAATACATCGATATTTGAGGTAAATTTGTTCCCTAGTGTGTGTAATCGTGAAATTGGTGCATGTGTGTGGTAGTTGGTTACAGAATTATTGTTGCAGAATAATATGTTTTGCCTTGTTTCTCGAGTAGGTACTTTAAAATCAATGAGATGTAGGAGTTCGCAACAATCTAATTCGGAGTGAATAATTTTAAACAAAAAAGTTAGATCGTTTATTTTTCTTCTGTTTTCTAGGGAATGCAATTTAAGTGTGTTTAGTAAAGATGTGTAGTTAATGTGTTGAATAGGTATGTGTAACTTGAAGTTAATAAATCTTAAAAATTTGTGCTGCACTCTTTCGATATTTCTTATATGAATTTGATAATATGGGGACCAAACTATGGAATTGTATTCCAACAAGCTGCGTACGAGTGACAAATGTACGATTTTTATAACTTCCAGCGAATCGAAGTCTTTAATTGTTCTGATTATAAATCCTAGTGTTTTCATTCCTTTATTGGTTATTTGTTGTATGTGATTTATAAAGTTTAATTGCGTATCAAACACAACTCCAAGATCCCTAATTTCTTTGACTTTTTCTAAGATTTTATTATCTATTCTGTATTTGAAAGATAGTGGGGTCTTTGTTCGACAAAATGTTAGTGTCTTACATTTATCGATGTTGAGGAATAAATTGTTTGCGACACACCAATTTTGTAATTTGACGATGTTTGACTGTAGGATTAGGCAGTCACCTATATTGGATATTTCTTTGTATAATTTGATGTCATCGGCAAAAAGCAGAACTTCTACATCGTCGAAACAACTTATGATATTATTTATGAATATTAAGAAAAGGATGGGGCCGAGATGACTCCCTTGCGGTAGACCACTAGTTGCATACATTAATTTAGATTTATAATGTTTAATTTTAACAAATAAGATTCTGTTAGACAAATAACTTGAGAACCAATCCAACAACTTGCCTCTCAGTCCTAAGGCATACAGTTTCCTAAGTAATAATTTATGTGATACTTTGTCGAATGCTTTTGAAAAATCTGTGTAGATACTGTCAACTTGTTTTTTTTTTGTAAAAGATTCTGTAATATAGTTATGGTAAAGTAACAGGTTAGTAGCAGTTGACCTACCAGAAACGAATCCGTGTTGGTTTTTATCAATTACTTTTAATACTGATGGATAAATTAAATCGAGAACAAGGGATTCAAAGATTTTCGGGAGTGCTGATTGTATGCATATAGGACGGTAGTTTTTAATATCTGTGTCGTCACATTTTTTGAGAATCGGGGTAATATAACTAGATTTCCAACGGGTTGGAAAATGTCCAGAAGAAAGTAGGTGGTTAAATAATGTGGTGAGTGGACCTGATATTGCAGATGCGCATTGTTTGAAAAATATTGGTGGGATGTTATCTGGGCCCGCAGATTTGTTAGGTTCAAGTGAAATGATTTTATTTAAGCATGATTCCTGTGTTATGAGGCAATTATGTAGATGTATTGTGTTTTGATATGTGTATGATGGTACGTTGTTATCTGATATTTCGCCTTCGTATACACTTTGGAAATGATCCGCAAACAAATTAACAATCTCATGGGTGCTATTGGCTATTTTGCCATCATAATGCATTGTGGGAGGGTAGTCTGTACTTTCATTGTTTAATTTTTTAACAAAATTCCAAAGATTCTTTGTTCCTAGCGCAGTCTTCTCAACAGAGGTGATGTGTGCTTTATAGCACAGTTTCGATAGTGTTTTACATTTCTTTCTTGTTTCTGAGAAGTTTAAGTAGTCGTTGATTTGGTGGGTTAGTTTAAAAATTTTGTGTAGTTGTTTTTTTTTTGTTTCAGTAAGAGTATAAGGTCCGTGGAGAACCAAGTTGAATATGTTCTGTATTTTGGTGTATACCAAGGGACATGAGATTTTATATTTTCAGAAAATGTTTCATAGAGTTTTTCTAGTATGTGTTCGATATCACTGTTAGTGGTCAAGAAAGTCCAATCTGAGTTGGTAGTTAATAGAATCGTAATCAGCGTTTTTGAAGTTGAGTGTTGTTTGTTTCAGTGGTGGATTGTGTGTGTACATATTTACTATAATGTGTAGGTGGGATGATAATTATCCACCGGAACGAGCTGATCGTCTGACATTTCAGCACACAGTTTAAAGCAGTTTGAAAGGGCAAGGTCTAAAAGGCGACCACATATATTGGGTACAAAATTATGTTGATGCAAATTTAAATAGTTTTTCGTACTGGGTCACTTCACAATCACACACGTGCACACAACAACCACTTCACGTGCTGGGTCGTTAGAACTTTCGTTAGTAATATAACCATTGTCACTAGTTATTATTATTATAATATTATCTACCGGATTTGCTGGATCTGCCCTGATGATGGACATTGCAACCGTGTCTGAAACATTGGCTAAAGAAGGAGGTAGCGCAACGCGGCATAACACCCCGAAAACAAATAACGAAAAAAAAAATCTCTATTATTTGTATTCTCATTCGTAAAAAGCTTGTCGACACGGCAAACATATATTGCCAATATGTTCTAAAATCTCCACAAGTTCTATGTTATTCCGGATTTATTGAAATTAACATTTATTTTTTATCATTAAGTGAATTTCCGATTTTCTCTTTGATTTAGGCAAAAAAAATTCGGGGAACAACACCAGTAATTGTATTTTGTATAGAAAAAGTGTTTATGAAAAGAAATTTATTGTTTGGCTTTTACTAGTGTTTACAGTGTAATGGACTTAGACACAAAAATGACAAAATAGACACCTACCACGCGTCTATACATGAGCATTATATATAACGTCATTGTCTATTTGGGTTATTTGTGTCCCTACCTGTTATTTTCCTGCAGAGAATAAGCTTGTTGATGACCACGATACCCTGTTTATTTTCGTAATGCATTGATTCCGCCGAAAAGCTTATTAAAAGAGGTAAAGTGGAGAAATGAAGCCACCAAGTTACTCCTGCCAATGTGTAGTTCTTCGGCTAAAATGTTATAAATACAAAAGATAAATATAAACATTAAGCACATATCCTTTTTACTTTGATCGCGTAAATTCACATACTTACGATAACAACATAGAGGTCCAAGTTGATAAAGGAATTCGCTGTTTGTAAAATTATCATGAAACTTGCCCCCATTATAAGCAAAACCTGAAGAGAGAAGAATAAAATGTTATTAGTGGTAAAATCAGGTAGATTCACACAAATTATTGTTAGTGAAGCGTCCTTTTATTAGCTCCACGCAGGAGGCCCCGAAGAAAAAAAATCCCTCAGGACCTGTCATCTTTGGGTATGCTCTGTGGAGGGTATTTTTAGGGAAAAGAAGGAGAGGAAGTTTTGGAAAGGAAAAACGTATGAGGGGTAGGTAGAAATCTTAGGGGCAATTTGTCTAGAAGTGACAGACGTTTGAATCCATTCTTCCCACCGCGGTGCAAGTCGAGAGTCTGGCTGGAGAGGTGTAGGTTATATCTCCCCCAACCAATCTCTTCTTTTCCAGCCAGCCACGCAGTAGACGAGCAAATGCATTGGCCGCCAAGACCTAGACAAACCTCACCCCATAAACCCGGGCACCCTTGACACCAAACCACTTGGGGTGACCTAAGGCAGGGGTGTTGGTTATCCAATAAATGGTTTCCGGGGCGACGGTACTCGTACCTGACTTCCACATTGATTTTTTTTATGAAACACCATCGTCAACGTCTTATTTCTCCTAGGCCTTAGGATCAATGGCTCTTAACGCGAAACCCTTCTCCCCATCTGTCGTCAAGGACCTGGCTTGAGTATTTGCTACTACCACCAAGATCTGCGCCGACGGAGGCTCCAGGCAGGCCCACGCCCAGACTCTTCAACTAGCACCGCCGTAGACAAAAAAATGGCCCGAACTGGAACAAATTAGAAGAATGCTGAATTTTTGCAGGTGAGTAGGACCTACCACAGGGAGTATTTTCACATAAGTCTCCACTCTTCTCCCGCTTGAGGAATACCAGAAGATGATTAAGCCACCTAATAATTTTTTAAACCCTTTAGTTACATAGTAAATACTATAGATATAGATATTACGACACACAAACTAAGGAAAATAATAATATACATTTGTGGCACTGATCTTCCTTATTCAGATAATTTTGTTGAAAAAACAACTAATGGACTAGGAATTTTCAAGATCGGTTTTTTAAAACGAAAATTTAAAACCAATTAAACTTCTAAATCCCAATAAAAATGCCGGCCCTGACAACATTCCACCATTCCTCTTACAGTAGTGTGTCGCCGTTCTTGATTATCCCCTATACACACCCTTTAGTCATTCTTTGTCGGAAGGTATATTTCCTGATCTAAGGAAGCATAGTTATATATAACCTATCTTCAGAAAAGGGCATAAAAATGAAGTAACTAATTGTAGACCGATAAGCGACAATTGCAAAACTGTTTCAGAAGCTAATTTTGGATAAAATAACTAGCTCATTTAAATATATGTCCTGAACAGCATGCTAACCTAGCAAAAATAGCTAACCACATTCTATGTAAAAAAATTATTTCCGAAGCAATAGTGAAGAAGCTTTAAGTTGTCTCAATTTTCACTGACTTCAGCAAGGCGTTCGATAAGGTTCGTCACGCTATTCTTGTAGAAAAACTGTTTAAAGCTGGAGTTCGTGGAAATATGTCGCATTGGTTTATAAGCTATCTTTCAAGCGGAAAACTTGGTGTTTAACTAAATGGGGAATCATCATATGATTTTTTTTGCATACAGTGGTGTTCCGCAAGATTCCCACGTACGACCTGTATTATTTATCTTTTTTGTGAACGACATTTGTAATATTTTTAAATATATCGACGTACTTATGTTCGCAGATGTTTTTAAACTTTTTAATGCAATTCGAAGCCTTGATGATTGTAATATTCTCTCAGCAAACTTGTAAACATTAGTTGAGTGGTGCAGCGATAACAAGCTATACCTTAATGCTTAATGTTAATAAATGCATGACTAAGAGATTTAAATAAAAATAAATTTATTTCCATCTCACAATCAATAACTTCGTTCTCCAATCTGTTTCCGAAATCAACGACTTAGGTATTACTTTCGACACCAAACTTAGCTTCATACAGCAAATTGAAAATGTATCAAAGAAGGGTTTCAAAATGTTAGCTTTTGTACTATGAGTGGCTAAAGATTTTATCAATAATAAAACATTAAAATTTTTAACTTAAAACATCACTAGTGAGGAGTCAGGTTGAACATAACTCAACCGTATGGTCCCTCACCATGACGTGCATTCTCAAATCTTCTATATAAATAAAAATGAATCTCCGAAATGTATGTACGCGCATAACTTCCGAACGACTGCACTAAATTGGATAATTCTTTTTTTTCTGTGTTCGTTATTGTTACGACAAGGTTTGTGTAAAACTACTGGTGAGCTCTGGCATTACGAAATTTGTATAAAAAAATTGCAATAGGTGACACGCGAGCTGTTTTAAAGCTGAATGTACCGGGAATGAATGTATGGAACGCGGGAGGGGGAAGCGGGAGGGGAACTCGGGAGAGGTATTTGCGGGATTGGGGAAGGGGGGGAGTGGAGTGGGGAGAGGGAAGGTGGAGGAGGCGGAGTGGGAACGCGAGAGGGGAATAGGATGCGGGAGAGGAAGGGGAGGCAGAAGGGGGACGGGAAGAATGGGAAAGGACACGCAGGGAAAAACAATTTCTTTATTGTGGTGAACGTATGTCTTGCGGTATAAAAGAGACATGCATGTATGAGTGAGACAGCATGAGTAACGTATAAAAGGGTGTGATTGCTGTCTACCGTCCTCTTTGCATTCAGGTTTCCTACGAAGCACACCTGTACACAATCTCGGAATAAACGTCATTAGTCTACCTACGACTTATTATTGTCAATCTCACCCTGTACTGAGATCACCTCAACAAGGAATCTGGATCCACACCACGGAGTCCAGAGGTAATGTTGATAACCGGCCACGGTCATCACATTTGGCGCAGCCTATAAAGGAATAAATTTACGCAGCAGCCAAAATCATTTGGCAACATCCGAGATTGAGGCTACAGTGGACAATAGGTGATCGGGCAGCATCAGGCCAGATCACATTCAGGAAGAGCAAGAGCAGCAGAATTGGCATCCGAGGAACTTCAAGGCGCTGGATAGGTTTATTCAGTGCCGAGAACCTGGAGGAACATACACTTAAGGCGTGGATGGAGAAGTCCGGGTCTTCAGGAGAAGATCAGAAACCAGGTGCAGACCTCACGGAAGGCGTGCCGGGGCATTAGAAGAACAACCAGGGTACAGGAGCCAGGAGACGGTCCGCGGAAGAGCGAGATCGGAGCAGCAGCATCAAGTCAACAGAGTCGTGAGTTGAGTGCTGTTTGTAAAATTTTATGCTTTTATTGATTGTATCTGTGTGAAGATGGAAGGGGGAGAACTGCCCAGGTTTTGTCATTTGAGGGACAAACTGGAGACGTTCGTGTTGCAATACAAACAGTTCATCCTCGTCAATGATGACAAACTAAATTCGTTAGAGAAAAAGAGAGCGGTTTTAATATCTCATTTACACACAGAGACAATAGATTTATTGATTGATTTGTGTTTTCCTAAAAAAAATTACAGATATTACGGTCGAAAATTTATTGTTATTACTAGAGAATCATGTAGGTATCAAACGAAATGTGTTTAAAGAGCGCGAAATTTTTTTTGCTACGAAACAAAAAAGTACAGAATCGGTTAATGATTTTATAGCACGGTTAATAAATCTCGTTAGATTTTGCAAATTCGAGGACAGACTTGAATATAATTTAAAAGATGTTTTTGTCACCGGTCTTCGAGTGGGGCGTATTAAGGAGAAATTATTTGTAGAGGCTGAAAACTTTTCATTAAAAAAGGTTATAGAATGTGCTATTGCTATGGATTCGTTCGAGGTAATGAATAAGCAAATTAAAACGGAAAGTGTTGATATAGTAAATAAATTTAAAAATAGATCGAACAATTTGTCACAAAAACAAAATTCGGCGGGTAAACATTTTTCTAGAACTTCGGACAAGAATGTTACATCGTTCAGAGCGAGGTCAGCGGACCGAACAAAATGTAAACATTGTGGGAGTTATCACGATTCAGTAAATTGTAAATTGAAAGACGTGTTTTGTTATAGATGCAGAGGAAAGGGCATATTGGGAAGATATGTCGCGGTTTAAATAATAATAACATTTTTTCAGTATTCGTCAATATTGTGAACCAATATTGTGCAAAGTTTTAGTGAATAATGTGGAACTAAACGGGTTATTAGATACAGGAGCTGCAGTCTCGATTTTAACAGACAAAGATTATGTTAAACATTTCAAACATTTGGATTTAAAATCAAAGGATTTAACCTTAACGGGTTACGCTAACTGTAAGTTGAATTTATTGGGTTGTATCTTATTAACAGTTGATTTTAACGGTTATAGGGAAATGTTAGAATTTTGCGTAGTAAAAAGTGGAACAACTACTGTTCTAGGGCGTGATTTCATTAAAAAGTTTAATATTGGATTTACGGGGTTACAATCTACTTTATCCCAGGAGGGAAGTGAAAATTTTTCTCACAATATGGTTGAGAATAATACTAGTGTAGTAGATAAATTAATTCGGAAATTCCCGGAGGTTTTTTCGGAGAAACTGGGTAGATTCAATAAATATAAAGTACATTTGAAATTAAAAAAGAATGCGGAACCAAAATTCTGCAATCCGTGAAATATACCGTTTGCTTTAAAAGCAAAGGTTGAATCGGAATTGGGCCGTTTACAATCGGAAGGTATTTTAGTTCCGGTAAACTATAGTAAGTTTGCGTCACCAATCGTTCCCATAGTAAAAAGTAATGGGGAAATAAGGATTTGCGGTGATTATAAGGCAACAATAAATCCACAGCTAGTGGTAGATAAATACCCGATGCCACGGATAGAATGGTTGTTTTCTCAAATGGCGGGTGGAATAATTTTTTCCAAGATTGACTTGAGGCAAGCGTACCTACAATTAGAACTAGATGAGGAAAGTCAAGATTTCACAACTATATCTACTCATTTAGGATTGTTTAAATTCACGAGATTAGTGTTTGGAATTAATAGCGCGCCGGCTATTTTTTGTAAAACGATAGCTTCATGCTTGCAAGGTTTGAAAAAAACAGCTGTATTTCTAGATGATATTGTGGTAACAGGAGATTCGGAAGAAGAACATAATGAAAATTTAATAGCAGTGTTAAATAGATTAAAAGATTGTGGATTTAGCGTAAATATTCACAAGTGTATTTTTAAGGCGTCATCAGTAACTTTTCTAGGGTTTGAAGTTTAAAAAGAAGGAATTAAACCATTGAAAGACAAAACTATCGCTATTAGTAAAGTATCGCAACCTAAAGACATTACTGAATAACGAAGTTTTTTTGGGTTAGTGAACTTTTACAGGTCATTTGTACCTAATATGTCAGTACTACTAGATCCGTTACATAATTTATTGAGGAAAAATACACATTTTGAGTTTAATCAAAATTGCTTGGAAGCTTTTAATAAAATTAAGTCAATTTTATGTGATAATAGAGTGCTAGCTCATTATGATCCGGATGTAACATTGAAGATTGTTACAGATGCCTCAACAAAAGGGTTGGGGGCGACACTTTTGCATTGTTACGATAATAATTTACAGAGACCGATTTCTTTTGTTTCTCGAAAATTAACTGAAGCAGAAAAGAAATATTCAATTTTGGACTTAGAGGCAACAGCTATTGTGTTTGCGTTGAAAAAATTTTTTGAGTATATTTATGGAAGGGAATTCATTTTAGAAATAGATAATGAACCGTTATGTAGAATTTTTGGTGATAAGAAAGGTATCCCAGTATTAGCGTGTAACAGACTTCAACGTTATGGTGTAATTCTTTCGTCGTTCAATTATAAAGTACAGTACGTGAAATCGGCATTGAACTGTTCGGATTATTTGTCTCGCGTTCCTGTCGAGGAACCAGTTCACGTAGAGAATGACTTTGATACTCAAATTCTAAGTTTATTTAAAAATAACAGAGATTTACCTATAGATGTGGAGGAAATTAAATCGGAATCAAGTACAGATAAAATTTTATTGGAAATTAAACATTATCTCAGAACAGGGTGGCCTAATAAAATTAACAAGGAGGATTCAAAATGGATTTACTGGATTAAACGGAATGAATTATCCATAATTGATGATTGTTTTTTCTGGAATCATAGGCTAATAATTCCAGTAATTTTAAGAGAAAAAATTTTAAACTTGTTACATAGATCTCATCTAGGTATAGCAAAGATGAAAGGTTTAGCCAGAGGTATATTTTGGTGGCCAGGGATAGATGGAAATATTGAACTTTTAGCGAGAGGATGCGAAATTTGTTCAGAGGTTCAACCTTCTCAACCAAAGAGCGAATTGACTCCGTGGCCTATAACTGAAGAAATATGGAGTAGGGTGCATATTGATTATGCGGGCCCAATTGCAAATAAATATTTTCTTGTGATTATCGACTCAACCTCAAAATGGTTAGACTGTGTAGAGGTAAATTCTCCAAATTCGTATAACACTATTAAAATATTAAAGGGTTTATTTAGTTATTTCGGGAGTGTACAGACAATAGTTTCAGATAATGGAGCCGCTTTCATGTCAGCGGACTTCAAAGAGTTTTGTGAGATGAATAACATCAAACATTTAACTACTCCGGTAAATCATCCACAATCAAACGGTTTAGCAGAAAACGCGGTTCGAACGTGTAAAAAATTTTTAAAAAAAATGATGATAAGAAATAAGTTTCAGTCAGGTTATGAGGAAAAATTAGGAAATTTTTTAATTGATTACAGAAATGCACCACACTGTACAACTGGCTTAGAACCTGCAGTTGTAATGTTTGGAAGGAAACTAAGGTCAAACTTAAACAGTTTTGTACCGAGAGGGGGGAGAGATAAGGATAATATAATTAAGAAAGAAACAAAATTTAAAATGTCTAAATGTCAGGAAAATCAAAAATATTATTATAAGAGAAATAATAAAGAATCGGTGGGTTTTTCGGTTAATAAAAAAGTTAATGATTAGAGACTTCAGAGACCAAAACAATGATAAATGGGTACCAGGGAAAGTACATAAACAATTAGGAAATAAACTTTATATAATTGAGGTAAATTTAAATGGTAAACTTATGTATTGGAAAAGGCATTTTGATCAGTTGTCTAAATTGTGTGTATCATGGGAAAAGAAACACAGCAATCCTTATATCGCGTCTGAGACGAAGAGACTGTCGTATGACGATTACGATGTCTCCAGCTTTGTGCCGGATGACAGTCTAATGGGTCTTTCTCCTTCTCCTTCCAGCTCCAGTGATCCAGTGGCTTCCACATCGGGAAATTGGAAGGACCGACTACGACCTCGGACACACAGATGAGTCAATGAAGACAGGACTCAGCTCTTGACTCGACATGAATTACTTACATTGTAAATATTGGAATATTGTATGTATTGTAAATAATTATCTGCATCATGTTGTGTAACTGTCTTCGGATTTAAGTGTGGAGGGATGTGGTGAACGTATGTCTTGCGGTATAAAAGAGACATGCATGTATGAGTGAGACAGCATGAGTAACGTATAAAAGGCTGTGATTGCTGTCTACCGTCCTCTTTGCATTCAGGTTTCCTACGAAGCACACCTGTACACAATCTCGGAATAAACGTCATTAGTCTACCTACCCTCACCCTGTACTGAGATCACCTCAACAAGGAATCTGGATCCACACCACGGAGTCCAGAGGTAATGTTGATAACCGGCCATGGTCATCACATTTATTAAATGGCATAGCAACGCATGCCGGGAACCAGCTAGTAATAAAAAAAAATCGTAAGCTTTTTAAATTATAAACTAAAAATACCAAAATAACAATTGAACTACACTTATCTACTATTAAATTTGAGTGATAGAAGAACTGTTTTCGATCTAGTATTTTTTTATTTTAAATCCTGCGTAATACAATTGACAGACCTGAATTCTTATCAGGTCAACACAAGGTCAGTACCACCGTTTTACTGTGGTAATACTACGACCAGGGCACAATTCAATATACCACTACACAGAATTCAAAACTTTAGCAATATGTATTCGCACATAGATATATGGAAAATGTCGCTGATACAATATAAACATAAAATAATGAAATCATTTATCCATGATACAAGTACACACTGAGGAAGCTCTTTGGTAAATTTATTAAACTACGTATACAAATTTACTAAACATATCTCTACCTATCTTATTAATGAATCTTTGTAATTAAATAGTTCATTGAAATACTGTAAACCATCAAGACATGTAGTATTATTTAATTATTAAAAAAACGTAGTCTAGAAATATTAAAATCCAAATTGGACAGTTTCGAACTCTTACAACTTGCAGAGGTACAGGAGGTACCTACCACCTACCACCAATACTATTGTATTATAATATGCGAGCCTGAAGTGTGTAAATAACCCCAGACCCTCTGGGCTTAATACCCAAAAGATATGATTATGAAATCTACTTGCGCGGACAATGTATCACAAAGAATAGCAATCAGACAAAATCTCGAGGGAAATAAAAACAGATTCACCGACCTTTACTATGCAGCAGCTTGGAGGCTTCCGTAATTTCATCTAATCAATCTTAAGTGCAATCCTTTGGTGACTTGAAACTTGTAAGTATATAGTTGTCAATCTTACACAACATTTGATTTCACAATATGAACAACAAAATTTTCCAAAAACAGATGATGACAGTTAATTTCACTTGTTCCAACTAAATAAATACATTTTTACACTGCTTTTTTTATACAAACTGACGAGTGGCGATATATCTGACCCATTGTAGTCGAACTTGATAACAGTGTCTCTGCTAAATCCAAAGAGTACGTCAATTACCATTCTTGTGATATAAATTAATGTATTTAATTATTTTTTCGAACAAACAAAAAATACATATTGTAATGCCTAACCAACTATTGACATGTTTAATGTTGTAATTTTGTATACCTCTGAACACAGTACTTTAATATTTTTGTTGCTTATATTTTTATATCATGTGTGTATTTTTTTATCTTAACTTTATTGTTATTATATATTTTTTTAATAAATATATTTTTTTTTTTTAATAATAAGGTTTACATGGTATTTACATGATAATTTTACATCTCAGGTTTTTTTACTGCCCTTCCATTAAAAGCATTTGCTTGTGTATGGAAGGGGAGTGTACATAAATGCTATTATTTATTAGTTAAAAGTTAGTACTTAAATAATTCATTGTACATAAATATATGTGTATTAAAAAAAAAAGAAAGAATGTTATGGAAAACTAAGGATATTTGTAAGATTAATTGACAGTAGTTTTTTTCTTAAGAATATTTTTAAAATGTCTCTTGACAGAGAGCAGTATTCGGGTTTTATCATTATTGCTTCTGATTTCTTCTGGTAGACGATTGAAAAAATATTCTTCCCTGGTAAGTGTAATGATGCTGTGCAAAAGACGTATTTAGTTTTGGGCATAGAAAAACATGTTTAAGTCGAGTTATGTTTTCATTTAAAAATGGATATTTATCCTTTTCTTTCATAATTTGAATTAATGAATTTTTAATATATAAATCTTTAAATGTGGGTACTTGAAATTCTTCAAACAGGCGTTCTGTTGGGTAGTCCAAGGATTTTTTTAATATAATTTTAATAATTGTTCTTTGTATAATTTCTATTGGAAGAAGGTTACATTTATACGCGGATCCTCAACTAATAATAGCGTATTGTAAAGTGGATTGATCTAAGGCATAGTAGATTAAATATAGATTTTTTATCGACAGAAAATTTCTAATTTTTAAAAATATATACAATAATTTTTTGATTTTGTTTAATACCTGACATATTTGTTCCTTCCATTTCAGATTTTTATCGATAATTACTCCGAGATATTTAATTTTATTTGTTGTTTTTAATATTGTACAGTTTGATTTGCAATTGAATAGTCGCGATGAGTTGCAATTGAATAGGGCGCGAAATTGAATAATCTGAAAGTATGTTGCCTGTTGTATGCTGATGATGCGGTGCTGATCTCTAACACTATGGAAGATCTACAGTCTCTGGTATCTAGGATGAACGAAGTATGTATGAAGAATGAGTTAATGATGAATGTAAGTAAGTCTAAAGTCATGGTGTTTGAAGAGAGAGACTAGAAAATAAAAAAAGTATTGAAAAATATATTATTACAGGACACATATCAACCTATACCCGCCTATTTATATATTTTTATTATGAAGCTTAATTATGACGTATTTAAATTTTTTAAACCACGTAAATCAACGTACTTCATTTTTTTGTTCTTAAAAACCTTTTTTTCTGTTTAATAAAAATATTACCCAATAAAACAGTATTTTACCTATACAATGTATAAACTAATATAAAAAAAACTTAACTTAAAGTTTCTCAGGTTACACCCTCCTTATAATAAAAAGTTATTGTATTTTTTTGAAATATTTTAAATATAATAACATCTGCAAGGCCTATGTCTTTTTTGTCATTCAAGGGTACAGAGAAGTTTGTTTTAATATTGTCAAAGAATGTACGGATCAAATCATTTAATTAAAGGGTTGTCGTCAATAGGCATTTGTTTATCTAATTTGTGAAGGTGACAAACACCAAAGATCTGTAACATAATAAGCTGGACCTCATACAATGAAGATTTAGAATTTCAAAAAAACGCATTAACCCTCGACACCACTCGCGGGGGATTACAGTCCCCCACCAAGCGGGTTATCGCAAATATTTCATTTATTTTAAGTCTTACACCCTTGTGGCTCCGTGCATTCTTAGTATCTAGAGACCTAGAACTTAGGATCTTGGACCACACGAGTTTATTATTTTATTTAAATTAAATTAAAAATTTTCTATTACATTTTTATGCATTGGTGAATCGGAAAATGATAGCCTGGATAATGTAAATCTGAGTGACAGTAGCTCTAATGTATTTTAATGCAAAAACAGGTACACATAGTGACCAACACCGCCACCGCGGTCACTTGTTCGAGCGCATAACATTATTCTGCGTTTACCTGCGTTTTCCCGCTCGTTCGAAAAATGAGAAGACTCCGCTTGATATTCCTATAAATCTCACATGTTTGTTTGTTTAATTTTAAATAAATAAATCCCAAAAAAATGTTCATTTTTATTTTTATCCAGGATAAATTCATGGGGACCTAGGCGCACCACAAGTGAATTTATGCAGGCTGGAATTAGCGAGTGTTGCTAAGGGTTAATGCCGTCCATAGTCCATTACGCTTACTTGTACAATTGTAAAATCAACAATATTATAATTATTGATTTTGGATATAGATTATGCAAACACACGTAATCGGTCATTTGTGTACAAGGAATTGACAACAATATACCTGAAGGCCGAAGTACGAATTGATGATCGCCACATTATCAGCCAGTTTATCATAAACCGACATCAACCTTAAAATCCTGTCACCAAACGTCTCAAGGTAATTGCTTTTGTGTAACACTTTATTAATATTACTCCAACTACTCATATGCATTATATTATTAGGAGTGAAGTCAACGCAAGCTGTTTCTAAATGCAATAATTGATTGCTGTGCATTAGTTGAGAATTGACAGCACGCATTCGAAAGGTGACGATCCAAATATACAGCATGTATTGGAAAATTAAAAAATCCATCACAAAAATTCCGATGTACATGGGAGTATAGACTTTCGTATCTGTACCGTAACAGATTACGATATCAGTTGTTATAGTAAAAGACACAATTAAAGTCAGAGATACAACAAGACATATTATCCAAGCGCGCATCTTCCTATAACATTCTTTCGGAAGATCCAAAAGCGTGTCAATGTTTTTGACATTTTTCAGAAACTTTTTTGCTAATACTTGCGAATTTCCAAGCGTTGGCAAACACATTGAGAGTTCAGTTGCACACATTATTAATAAGTATGATAAATGGTCGGTGATACACATCGCGAATAGAAATTTAATTTCCTTGTTTTTTCTTTCTAATATCATATAGATATATAAAATCAAGAAGCAAAATGAACCAATTATGGAATAGGCTTTGCTCCACGCAGTTTTTGGTAAAATTTCACATCCGTTGTAAGAATAACTTTGAATACCAAGAAAAGCAAAAATATAGTTAACCGGTTTGAGAGCATAGTGAATATTTTCTAATACGACCAAATTTTCGTTGCTGCGCGAGTAATACATGACTGAATTTAAAAAAATCTTTCGGTGGCGTAATAGGCAGTTGATACTGGTAGGTAATTTACTCTCAATAAGCTATTTGAAAAATAATTTACTTGTGTTTAAGCGTTTGTTTTGATATTCTAAATAGTTGCCTACTACGAATAAATAAAATGATCCATTTTTTTGTAGGTGAATTGAAAAAAAATTATCTAGCGAGGACGGAGTTGTGTTGTCCCAGAAAAGAAAGATGTTTTAACTAACAGAAACGTTATGTAAATGAGAACATTATATCCGTTCAATTAAAGTTTCTATTCTTTTTAGTCTCACAAACAACAATAAAGTAAGTAAGTAAAAACGAACGTTTTAAGTGGATTGACACTTTAGTGTAATTAATACCAAACCATTAGCTCGCCAATCCCGACATGCTTTAGATAATTTTACTTTAGCGATGGGATATGAATAAGAAGCATGAGAACGGAATAAAAAGTCTATATTTATGTCCAGTACATTTCGATAAAAGCTTCTATCCGAAAAAATAATCCATTTATATTCTTGGACAATGAGTGGACTGACTGAGAGAAATAAACTAAATGAACGAATAAAGCAAACGAACGTTAAACTAAATGAACGAATTCTTTCCGTATTCAAACTATATTGTTAACCAATACTAATGAACACCTTAAAAAATTAACGAAATTAACAAATTCTTTGCGTATGCAAACTACTCTAATTAGGTCGTAGTCCGCCGACAGTTGCGCGGACACCATAGCATATCGCTTTCGTATTTGAATATCTTTGGAATGAACTAAGCCAGAGTAAATCTATTTTCCCAAAAGCCGGGCGTTCTGCAACTCCAATATTCCATAGTCTGGTCGCCCTTCTACAAAATTCATATTGAAAGAATTCAAAGAAAATTTCTACGTTTTGTAAATTTTAAACTTAAAATCCCTTTAGATCACATAAATTACCCGTCGTTAATGAATACTTTAAATATTCCAACATTAGAAAACAGACGAAAAATAAACGACCTAACCTTTTTATTAAAATTATTGAACTCTAAATTCGACAGTTGTGAACTCCTGCAATTAATAAATCTACATGTACCTACACGAACAACTAGACAACCATTGACATTTTATATACGTACATCTCATTCGAACTAAGATTTACATTCTCCAATACAACGTTTGCATAGTCTTGGTAACAAATACTTAAACAATATGGATGTATTTGACAATAATTTGAACTTAGTAAATTTCAAACGCCATTTATTTCTACCTATCCCATAAACTAATGTGAACAACAATTTTAAACATTACCTACTTTGTGTCAACTCTTATATTTTATGTACTTTATTTTGTTTCTTATATTTTATGTTACCTGTATTTTGTAATGCTTATGTTTTATTTAACCTATTTTTTTTTCTTTTTTCAACGCTTATATTTCATGTAACTTATATTTTGTTTTTAATATATATTATGTTACTTGTATTTTGTAAACCCATTCTTTTTACTGTAATTAGAAAAAATGAACTGCTTTCTATGTAAAAGCCCTATGGGCCTTTAAATAAATAAATATTATAAAACAATCAATTATTATTATAAGTAATAAATATAATTTTTTCAGAGTCAGTTAAAAAAAAATTTCATCATATTTTTTAAAACATAAAGATATATTTTTCATAGCTTTTTAAAAAACAAAGTCAACAGAGCAATATCTCAAAACAATCATAAAGCTTGATACCTATTGCAGAAAACAATCATATATTTTGTTACAAATAAGTAAACAAATTTCAATTGTGGTGGAAACCCCATTCTTGAAATCTCATTATAAAAAGATTATATTTATAGAAAGTTTTTGTTTTTCAATATATCAAAAGGTGGATAAGATGTTTGTGAACCCTTAGCCATTGAAATAAATTATAAAATTTAATGGTTACTCGTTTTGACATCTGCATCACACGAGGTCACACCCCAAATATTTGTCAACCTACCATGATAACCTACTTTCCGTTCGTATTATTCTGATTTTTCGCAAGCCTTGCGCAGACTCCCTCCGTTTTCTCATCACTCTTTTTGACTTTAACACAACATGGTTTTTTATTTTCCGTAACAACTTCTACCATGTCTCTATCTTTACTTCCACCTGCAGTTTCATCTTTATCGCGACTGGTATCATTATCACAGCACTTTTTCCTAAACTCTTGGTTGTGGAGATGTTGGTCGTCTTTTTTGATTTTAGAGGCGCAGCAATCAGCATCTCTGGTCTGCTTGCAGACTTCCACTTCTTGGTCTGAGAGATGCTGCGCCGCTCCCGTGGATTGAACTTCAAACTTGTTGAGGTTGGTCTGGAAGCGTCACTGCCTGAAGAGAGGTAGAACCATTGTTATGTTAGTAAGCAGAGAAGTAAAATAGTGATACAGTTACATTTGTCTATAGATGACGTTTAAATTAAGTGATTGATCTGTTGTTCCTACACTATTGACAGATTGTGAGTGAAAAAAGAATTTGAAAAGGAGAAGTAATACAATATATATTTTTGTGAATGCGCACAAATTCCAACCGTCTGCGGCCGGTGAGACTATGGCATCCCCAATTCGGAAATGTTGTTTGGCTGAAAGTAGTGGGGAGAGAAAGAAGAAGGTGGGGAAGTATCTGGCTATTCAGATCTGGTCATAAGATGGTTAAAGCCATTTCGAGTAACGTTGTCTCAATTCTGAATAGTGGTAGACCATGAATAAGAATACAAGGGCGACACTGAGAGTATCTTCCTCTCTGAAACTACTAAGAAAAAACTAAAGACTAAATTGTTGAATAACACAAATTAATCCCATCAAATTTTCTAGAGCACGCCGCTTTAAACCACGATTTAAGGCAGTAAGCTTTCAAAAACAAGAAGAAGGAGAGATATGTAAATACGAATGTAGAGGGAGCGCTCTAATATTAACAACGAAAATTGTGAAAATGTTTAATAAAACGCGACTGGTTTAAACAGAGCAAAAATCTCTCGACAAATGCTTATGTTGCACTTAATGATACACTGTGTTTTTTTTCATACCCATATCATGTTGAATAACAGAATTTTGTTTTTTAATAATTTTCGTTTTTTTCATTTCCGGAATTTCATATAATTACCGTTTCGGCTCTGAAAATGTACAGATATTATCTTCAAAAATAGCATACATTTTTTTAAAAACTAAAAACTGTAAGTGTTCAAGGGAAATATGTTACAAAACTGATATTTAGAAATTCGGAATGCTGGGGCTTAAAACTGGAGTGATAGTCGCAAGCCTTACTCCTCGACCACGGAGACCGTCGAACCTTTATATCCAGCACATAGACAGCTGCAACAGTAGAAAGTTTCTCTCTGTTTATTGATGGATACTTACCTTTACTGAAAAAAAACCTTGCAAAAGAGGAAGGAAGAGAAATAATAAAAAGTTAGAGTAAGTTAGCTGAGGATATCAAAGATAGGATGAGGTTAAGTAATATAGAATTGAGAGAACAGGTTGTTAAAGGAACCTATATTTTGAGCTGTCAGACCTTCTGCTTCATTTTGATGTTTGGGCTCCACGGAGGTATCGCTCATTCCACCATCAGATTCTCTAAGCAGGCAACCTGACACAGACAATTTAACAATAATTATATGGTCAACTTTCTGTTTTGACAAGTATCATTAAAAATCAAAAATCGTATCATTAAAAATACTGAAATATATTTATTTTTAACTTGCGCATTCTGTACTATAATATGGAATCGTGGCTTGGAGAGGTGCATATAAATTATCCCTACTTCCGCTAGAGACAATTAAAAAAATATTAATAAAAATCATTTTAAAATAGCCTTATTACTACCCAACAATAAATGTTTTTCAAGATTTCCCGGCTCCCCCACTTACAAAAATTTATGACAAAATTGCACTTCTACAACTACATAAAGATTTCTTTAATAAAAATAGTATACCACAATTAAATATTAGCAAAAGAATTATATCTGTTGGAGGACTATCCGTACCACTAGTACGAATTACAACAGCACAGCATCGCTATATATTTAAGGTTACAAAATTATTCATCAAATTACCCCTAGATATACGTTCGGAAGAAAACTACGACAAATATATAAAAAAAAAATTAAAATACTCTGGTACCATCTCATAACTTTTCCTTTTGTTTAGATTTATGTTTTTGCTTTATCAATCCTTTGTATCAATCATAACTAACCTATATTTTTATTCCTTTTATTTTACTTTCTCATATAATTACGAATAGTTTTTGTAATAATATTTTCAATTTAAATAGATGTAAAAATATTTAGTTGTCGTTTCTTAAACACAAGCATCTGCTTTATTAGGAGAGTGATTGAAATATTATGTTATATTATGTTGTAAAATTGTAAATTTAATAAATGTTTCATATATTAAAAAAATGAAAAAATGAAAGTGATAAAATTAAAAAATAGAAAAATATTGAAAATGAGAAAGAAATAAAAAAAAATGGACCTAATATTCAGAGGAAGTCTTCGAAAGTAACCCTGTTTACAGTGATCACAGCGGCGAATTAAGTATGGACGATAACGGAGTGAAGTTTACAAAAATCAGCATAGGTTAAATAAATAAAAAAAAACAAATTAAATGCATGAAGAATGGTAAAGCTGTTGGTTTCAAGAATATTGCTGCCGAATACTTTAAACGAGATAGCCGTATATTTCTCATATGGTTGTGCAAACTTTTTAACCAGTGTTTAGAAGAGGGTAACACACTATTAGGGGCTGTGGTCATGGAGTTATACAAAAGCAAAGGGTCACGCATGGAATGTGGGAATCATAGGGCTATTAGCCTGCTAAGTTCAGTTGGCAAGCAGTATGATAGAATATTGATTGAAGGGATAAGAATGGAAACAAAGGTTAAAATATGGGATGCGCAAGGTGTTTTTGAGTGGACGGGGGTGCATGGACCAGATTTTCTCTTTGCGTAGGCTCATTGTAAAGTTTCTGGAAAAAAATCAGAAACCCTTCTGTACCTTCGTAGATCTACAAGAAAAATAAGACCGAGTGGACATGAAAAATATATGGAAGGTGTTATCCAAGTATTAGGGTAAACGGTAATTTTACGGGGTTGGTTTGACATCACAAAAGGAGTTAAGCAAGGCTGTGTAATGTCACCGTGGTTATTCAATCTATACATGAATAATAATTGTATGCAAGAGTCGAAGGAGGCGGGATTGGGCACCAAATTGAATAATCTGAAAGTATGTTGGCACTAACGAAAAACTGTCCAAAGAAACGAAGACAGCAGTCTACAATGAAATACTGGTACCTACACTGATTTATGACAGGGAAGCGTGAACCTGGCAGAGGAAGGATACAAATAGACTGAATGCTGTAGAAATGAGATCCCTGAGGCGTATTATATTCGGTAATACCATGTATGATCGTGTGAGAAATGTGGAGATCCGAAAAGAATGCAAGGCTGATGTAAGCGTAATAAGTAAGATTAAGAAAGGGAAGCATCTAAACGTCTCGTTCTACCCGTCAAACCCATATTGTTTGGACGTGTAGAGCAAATAAATGAAAAAAAAATAGTGTAAAGAGAATGTATGACCCAAATGTGAATGGTAGAAGAAGTCACGACGCTCGAAGAAGATATGGTACGATCAAGTAAATCAGACAACCTAAGGAAATACAAAACATTATTATAGATACTCATACACCATTGCAATTACAAAACTACTTGTTACTGTATTATATATATATTATTTACACATATTTCACCTTTGCATTACCAGCGCTGTAAATCATAATACCAAAATTTAGTTTGAGGTTTACTAAATATAAAGGTACTGTATATTTTTAATAATATAACTATATGTACAAGTATAATTGATAAACTAGTAGTCCTAATTTTGAAAAATAAAAAGTTTTTCGATTCGCCACGTTACATTTTGAAAAATAAAAAGTTTTTTGATGGCGTCTTGACAATGTATTTATTCATTGACCCGGCCTTTAATCTTATATTTTTCCAGATTTAAGTTAAGAATGAGTCTGTGTAAGAATTCAAAAGTTTGAATAAAAGTTACACACGGAACAATCAAATGGTTTTCCTCCGAATTTTGGAGCGTACAGTGCGTAACTCAAATTTAAAGCTCATCTTAAAACTGGTTTAAATTAAAGATTGAATCTGTATTTGGTAACTCGTTTTAATTAAAACTACACCCATAACATGGAAATGGTTTTCCTCCGATATTTGCAGCACAAAGTGTGAAACTTTCATAGCTTGCAACTCGGGGAATATCTTGCAACAGTGGAACTCGGGAATGGTTTCCTACGAAAAGGGTTCGCAAATGAACAGAGTTTCAAATGACATTTCAAAGGTAACCATTTTCGAGTTCCACGTGAGTTTCAAGATTTGAAAGTTGCAGAATATGTGCTTCAAAGATCGGAGTAAAACCAGTTTCGTGTACTGCGTGCATTAATAATTAAAGCTGGGGACTAACACCTTTACTATCTCACAGTTGAAATTTTATCGTTACACTCTGAACACAAAACTGGTTTTAATTTAAGAATGGTTTGCTAAAATTATATTTTCACGCCAGCAAATGATTTTCCTCCGAATTTTGCAGCATATTAGAATTGAAGACTCCACTTGGAACTTTAAAACGGTTTCGAAATTTTTCCTGTATTTGGAGAACAAAATTGGTTTTAACTTTCTGTGTGCGTTTTTCCAAGTTCAAAACTGCATCCAGATCTCAAAAATGGTTTTCCTCAGATTCTTGCACCACATAGTATGCAACTTGAATTTTTTAATTGCACTTGGAAAAAGAGATTGGTTTTCTTCAAAATCCGTCAGAGCATGCATCCGCATCTGGATATTTTTTTAAAATTCTGAACACAAGACTTGTTTTAACTTAAGAATTAATCTGGTAAGAGTCCACCGCTTAAATTAAAATTTAACACCATTAATTATTTCAAAACTGGTTTAAATTAAAGAGTTAATGTATTCGGTAACTCATTTTAATTAAAACTACACCCATAACATGAAAATGGTTTTCCTCCGATATTTGCACTATTTGCTCTAAAAATGGTTGCTGTCATTTCAATTTAATTTGTAAACTCCGGATTTTTTCATTCATTTTGATTTCATTCAGTTTACCAATTGAATTACGACTACCACATCACAGGCATGTGTCTAGTATGGTAGTCGAAAAATTCCCAATTCATGTAACGAACAATTCAAAGAATAAAGAAACTTAAAAAAAAAATTGTAATGACTGCAACCATTTTTACATAGGCAAAACTTGCAGAAATTTTGAAACGAGGATTAAGGAACATTTGAGATGTCTAAAAAGCAATAATTTGCTAACCATCTAATTGAATTTAACCATTCATTTGATATAAATACTGGTTTTAAAATTTTTTACACACTAACGTTAGTGGTTTTCACTTAGATCTATTAGAAATATTAGAAATTAGGAAAAATGTCAATAGAAATTTAATATTATTAACAATCAAATTAATTTTGTGAATAACCATATCTTAAACATATTTCCATTGTAATTTTTTGTCTTTGATCTTCTAAGCACCCCCTTTCCACCTCTCTCCCCCTCCCCTTCGTTGATCTTCTAAGCACCTCCCCTTTCCACCTCTCTCCTCCCCCACTACTTCCATTTTCTACCCACGCCTGTCTTTCTATGTTTGATCATTTAGTTTTAGTACATTAAATGTCCTGATGAAGAGAACATCGTTCTTGAAACATGTTAACTTTTAAATAAAGATTATCGTAGTAAAAACAAAGTGTTTTTAATTATTTCATTAATAAAATGGTGCCACAAAGTGAATTTGCAAAATTTGAAGAAATAAGTTTATTTATTGCAATTCACGTTTGAAAGTCCGTTCGAATGATGAAGGTTAAGTAGAGAAAAATGAATTGTTTGCGATCCTGCTACAAAACGCGAACCGAATGGAAATTAAACCTATTAATTAAATGTTCTTAACCAAAAAATTATATGGTTAAGAAAATTACAGTAAAATAATTTAAAAAAGTTACACGTGATTAAAAAAAAACCGCGGAGGTCGTATGAGGTTTTAAATTTCTCGAATTAAAAAAACGGTGTGAACTGTTCAGGAATAAATTTTGCAGCTGGTCGTTTTACTATTTCTACGAACACTCTCACAAGTCGAAGATACTATAGTGGCATTGGAATAGTTCAGACTTTCAACAGAATATCAGTTTAGACAATGTTACGTATGAATTTCTGTGAAATAATCCACCCGCGGTAATATAATATGCGAAGCGTAAAATGGCAATCCCCGACGCCGACTAACACTAGTATCTAAATAATTTACTTGTATTTTGCAAAATGATGTTTTTGTAAATTGTACCGTCTTACTAGATATTTTTTAAAAATATATTAAAAAATGTTTATATCTGTATTAAATATTTTCCCTAGGATAGCTACTTATACTTAGAGAAATATATATTTTTTTCGATGTTATAAAAACGCATATCCATACTAACATTATAAATGCGAAAGTGCATGTGCTTGTTTGTTACGCTTTCACGCATAAACCACTAAACCGATTTTAAAAATTCTTTCACCAATAGAAAACTCAGCGAGAAAAATAGGCTGTTTATAATGGTAAGCTCTGGCGTTATGAATTTTGTATAAATGAAAATGTGTATTTCGTATATTTTAGCGTCAGGGAGGAAAGGCAGGGGGAAGGTGGGGTTCACGGAGATGAGAGAGAGAGGGGAGGGGGAGGGCGGGAAAGGTGGAACGTAAAGGGGACGCACGGGAAACGACATGCAGGGAGAATCAATTTATTTCTTTGAATGGCATTGCAACGCATGCCGGGTACCAGCTGGTAATAAATTAAATTCTAAAGCATCATTAAATTTTATTATTTTCTCGATAAAGCTAAATAAGTGATCTAAACAACAAAAAATATATATTTGAGGCTTTCCTTTAAATAATTCCTGACTTATTTTCTTTAAATGCAGTGCGTTGAAAAGCGGAAATAATTTTCAAATTGCACACGAGTCGTCTCAATGCGGCATAACCACAGTTTGATGATGGCCTAGAATGGCCTAAAACTAAAATACTTGCAGAACTTTATAATAAAATTATTTAATTTGACTTACTTTCAATCAATAAATAAATAAAAAATAAATTTGTCTAGCCCTAAATTAAACCATTTCTATAACTACCGAAGGTTTAATAAAATTGTTACAGCTGGTATAATATAATGCAGTAAGTAACAATTGTGGCACATAGACTATGGAGCAGCGTGAAATCCACTGGGAAGAAACCACACGCAGATGTCACAAAGGGTCTTGATTTCATCATATTTTCCAACAGCAAGAGAAAAGTGCAATGGCCATCATCTTTAAAATGAAAAAAAGGTTTTTTCAAGAAATAATCAACAAACAAATAATTAACAATCAGCATTTAAATATATTAAAATAAGGACAGTGCATACTACTTGATTAATTTATGAAATTACACAGACGAAAATAACAAGTAGAACAAATTACATGTGGATAAAATAATTATCACAATACTTTGCTTGAAATGGTTTGAGCCATGTTTAGTGTCATAATCTGTATTACCAGTTACATTAAAACCCTCTTTTACCCCATGTCCTTCTCTTCCCCACTCCTTTCAGACATATAACATATCACAATAGTTGGGGATGTCATAGTTTCACTATCTCTGTGCAGTTGAGTCTCGAGTGGGGTATTCTGATAAACACTGGTTTAAATTACATACAAGTTATACCTACGCCCAAAACCGCTTCGAATGTCTTTTTTTTACACTCTAATGAATTTTACTTTTGTTTTCCAGATTTAATGAATGTATGTATGAGGTGGAATCTTGGTCGTGGAAATTAACCCACTTTCCGACAACCGATCGAGCTAAAACTCGGCAGATAGACTGGTGACAATGCATTCCATTAGTTGTAGTATTTAGTTATGGCTAATTTCGCACATATATGCACATTTATGCGATATATACATATATACATATATGCGAATATATGCACATTTTTCGATGACACTACAGCAGTTAATATACGAAATAAATGTCTGTCTAACAACCTTGGTTCAGTAGGTAGTGTGGTTCACTTCGATTCTTGTGAAAAATGTAAAAAAAAGGCGATGATCCAGGAGAGTCCAGCTGGAGAGGTCAAAACATCTCCCTGAAACTGTCTCTCCCGATGCGGTCTGCCGCCAAGACCCAGACAAACCTCACCCCGTGAACTCGGGCACCCTTGCTAAGTTATCAAAAGTTGTAAATTAATTTATGTATAATTTTTTTTGTTTATTTCGAAAAAAACGTATTTGAAATTACTTAACTCTCAAATATTTCATAATGGACTGTTTTCGCACGATTTTTGTCGCTAGGAGCCGCACTCGAAAAGACGATCCTGGAAACTCGTGAGAACTGTCCAATTCAACAGTTTTTTAGGTCTCTTTAGATAACTTAAGGTTTTTGTAATAATATCCTAATAATGCCGTCAATTTGTTTGATGTGTGCAACCACTTAAGATGAATTATTGTAACCACTTTTTGTGGGTTATAAGTGAATTTCCGATTTTCTCTTTCATTGAGGCTTGAAAAAAATTATCTCGTGATTGTATTTTGTATAGAAATAAATAATTTACGTGCATTTATGAATATAAATTTATTGCTTGGCTTTTACTAGTGTTTACAGTATAATGTAAACAATTTCACACACGAGGGCTTTTTTTGGTGCTTTGTAATGTAATTTACTTAATAGTAGGACACGGCCTTTCCCGATGTGTGGCAGTTGAGAACTAAAACCACGAAATCGAAGACAAATACAGTTGCCTTGTCTTTGGCTAACCCCTTTTGAGATTTCTACCACCTACCACGCGTCTATATATGTGCATTATATATAACGTGATTGTCTAAATCCCGTTATTTGTGTGCCTACCTGTAATTTTCCTGCAAAGAATAAGCTTGTTAATGACCACGATTCCCCGTTTATTTTCGTAATGCATTGATTCCGTCGAAAAGCTTATTAAAAGAGGTAAAATGGAGAAATGAAGCCACCAAGTTACTCCTGCCAATGTGTAGTTCTTCGGCTAAAACGTAATTAAACATAAAAGATAAATATAAATATTAAGAACAGGATGTCCTTTTTACTTTGTTCACATGAATTAACCTACTTACGATAAAAACATAGAGTTGCAAGTTGATAAAGGAATTCGCTATTTGTAAAATTATCATGAAACTTGCCCCTATTATAAGTAAAACCTGAAGAGAGAAGAATAAAATGTTATTATTCGGTAAAATCAGGTAGATTCGCTCAAATTATTGTTAGTGGAGCATCCTTTTATGTATTACATTAGCTCCACGCAATGGCCCTAAAGAAAAAAATCCCTCAGGACCTGTCATCTTTGGGTATGCTCTGTGGAGGGTATTTTTAGGGAAAAGAAGGAGAGGAAGTTTTAGAAAGGAAAAACGTATGAGGGGTAGATAGAAATCTGAAGGGCAATATGTCTAGAAGTGACAGACGTTTGAATCCAGTCTTCCCACCCGTCGAGAGTCTGGCTGGCCGACCAGTCACGCAGTAGACGGGCAAATGCAATGGCCACCAAAACCTAGACAAACCTAACCCCATGAACCCGGGCACCCTTGACACCAAACGTAGCGAACCACTTGGGGTGACCTATGGCAGGGGTGTTGATTATCCAATGAATGGAAAATCTGATTTCTCCTAGGCCTTAGGATCAATGGGTCTTAACGCGAAACCCTTCTCCACATCAGTCCTCAAGGACCTGGCTTGAGTATTTGCTACTACCACCAAGATCTGCGCCGATGGAGGCTCCAGGCGGGATCACGCACAGACCCTTCAAACTAGCACCGCCGCAGCCATCCTACTCGTTACGGCTTCAATCTACACAAAAAATGGCCCGAAATGGAACAAATTAGAAGAAAGCTGAATTTTTGCAGGTGAGTAGGACCTACCACAGGGAGTATTTTCACATACTCTTCTCCCGCTCAGGAAGACCTGAAGATGATTCAGCCACCTAATATATTTTTTAAACCCTTTAATTATAAAGTAAATACTATAGATAATACGACACACAAACTAAGAAAAATAATAATATACATATGTGGCACTGATCTTTCGTATTCAGATAATTTGGTTGAAAAAACAACTAATGAACTAGGAATTTTCTAGATCGGATTTTTAAAACGAAATTCTGAAACAAATTAAACTTCTAGATCCCAATAAAAATGCCGGTCTTGACAACATTCCACCATTCCTCTTACAGTACTGTGTCGCTGTTCTTGCTGTACACACTCTTTGGTCATTCTTTGTCGGAAGGTATATTTCCTGATCTATGGAAGCATAGTTATATATAACCTGTCTTCAAGAAAGGGAATAAAAATGAAGTAACTAATTCTAGACCTATAAGCATACTTTAAACAATTCCAAAACTATTTGAGTAGCAATTCTGGACAAAATAACTAAATATAGTAAACTAGCTTTTTCCCGCGGTTTGGTCGCATAGTATTAGGGGATTCCACTCCGCCTCCTCCATCTTCCCTCTCCCCACTACACTCCCCCCCATCAACCCCACTCTCCCCTCCCCCTCCACCCACGCCTCCCCCCCACTCCATTCTTCTCATCAACCCCCCTCCCCCCTTCCCCTCCACCCACCCCTCGCCACACTTATCCCCCCTCTACCTTCCCTCTCTCCACTCCACTCATCCATCAACCACCCTCTCCCTCCCCCTCCTTCTCCACCCAACCTTCCCCCACCCCATACCCCTCCCCACTCCACCTCCCTCACCTTCCTCCACTCCTCCCCCTTCCCCTTCCTTCCCTCCCCCCTCTCCCACCCCACTCCGCCTCCTCCACCTTCCCTCTCTCCACTCCACTCCCCCCATCAACCCCTCCCCCTCTCCCCACACCCTTCCCTCCACCCCTACCCCTCCACATTCCCTTTCCCCACACCACTCCCCATCAACCACCTTCCCCCACCCCCTACCCCTCCCCACACCCTCCTCCATCCTTCTCCTTTCCCCTTCCTTCCCTCCCCTCTCTCCTTCGCATAACTCCCTCCCCCCACCCTTCCCTCTCCCCTCTCTCACCTCTCGCATTCCACACATTCATTCCCGATACGATACGCAACAGATTTTCATGCAGTTTTCACCAATAGATAGAGTGATTCAAGAAAAAGGTTTATATGTATAATACATGCTTATTATAGTAGAGAAAAGCCAGGAAATTCAAATATTCAATTCAGGCAGCGGGCAGCTGGCAAGCGGGTGGTGTGGATTTTATAAAGGTTGGGTAATGTCGTTGTGTTTCGTTAGCCACAGCAACGTATGGCCGGGTCTGCTAGTTTGTAATATTTTTAAAGACATCGATGTTTTATAACCGGCAAATCAACACTTGCTAACCACATTCTATGTAAAAATTTAATTTCCGATGCAATAGCGAAGAAGCTTTAAGTTGACTGATGCTTATAGATGTACTGCCTATATTTATTTATATAAAAAATGGCGTCAAATTAAAATAAATAAATTTCTGTACCAGAAAAACTATCATCTACATTTCTTAAGTAATAAGGTACAAGACGAGTGATGTAGATAGAGAGAAAAGTCATCCTTTAGAGTTTGAATTATTGCACCTGCTGCTACAGAAATAGTAGCAAAATATATTTAAAAAATTCCTTGTGATTGCAAGAAATATCGTGATGTACCGGAAATTAATCGCCCGGGGAGGGGGGGGGGGGGGGGGGGGGGGGGAATTAAGTTCCTGACGTCTTAAACTGTAACAAAGTAGATATTGAACAATTTGGTCCTGATATTGGAAGAAGACTTTCGGGTATTAACCTTTAACTGCTGACGTGGGGGCTGCTCCGTCCTAGCAACAATAATAATATCGAAATACTCCCCTCTCCCGCGCGAGACGCATACGCCGCTTCCAGTGGCTTCGAATTTAGTGACGCCAGAGCCGTAAGTTTTAAATTTAAAATTTTAAAGTTAAAATTTCTGTAAATTCATTTAATTTTTTGTCCATCCCCATCGTGAGAACGTGCTTGATTTTAGTTGATTTTTACTATGTAAAAATAAATGTTAACAACTGTATAGAAGTTTTATTTACCTACTTTATTCGATACAATATTGAAATGCTGTGATGAAAATGAGTTCATTGTTTTTATTTAGTTTAATTGATAATACAGACAGATTTAAAAAATTCTTATATAATATCCAAATTGTCAAACATAAGTTACTTAAGGGCCTTTAACTAGCCAGCTGCCGAAAATACACATTTCGTCGAAAGATCGTACAGGGCGGTTCCACAAAGAAAGATTATTCTCCATACCAGCTTTTTAAAATTATAACTCAACATCGATTTTATTTAATTCCAAATTTGCTTTAATTTATATCTACATCCAAAAATACTGAAAGGCGTGATGATAAAATAATTAAAATTATGTAGTTTTTGTAATTATTTTTGATCATAAGTAATTATCATTTTCCAATTATGTCTAACAATGAAATGTAAAAAAAAATTTAAATATATTAATTTGTAAGACCGTCATAAATAAGTGTTAAATAAAGATTTTATTTGAACCAAAATTAATATTTTGAAACATACGTTTTTACTAAATAACGCATTGATTTACAATGATGTATGATTACATGGTATGAAATACGTCTTGTAAAATAATACTTTTCGTTTGAAAATTTAACAAATCTGCCAACGACCTATGGTATAACCTTATTATACTAAAAATTAACATTTTTTCTCAAAATTTAAAACATACGTTAACTAGATAAAAGAACATTCTTTCGAAATCAATTTATATTTTTTTATGGAAAAGAGTCAATAGTCTAAAATTTGATTTAAAAATGACGTATTTCCGGCTTCCTCTTAACAATAAAAAGTATTGTATTTTTTTTAAATATTTTAAATATAATAACATCTGCAAGGCCTAGGTCTTTTTTTTAAGGGTACAGATAAGTTTGTTTTTATAGCTACAAAGAATGTACGGATCTAATAATTTAATTAAAGGGTTGTCGTCAATAGGCATTTGTTCATCTAATCCGTGAAGGTGACAAATACCAAAGATCTGTAACATAATACGCTCGACCTCATGCAATGAAGATTTTACATTTCTAAAAAACGCATTAACCCTTAACATCACTCGCGGGGGAAAACAGTCCCCCACCAAGCAGGTTATAGCTAATATTTCTTTTATTTTAAGGCTTACATCCTTGCAGCTCCGTGTATTTTTAGTATCACCCGAGAGGTCGAATATCACCCGGGCTGACCTGGGACATAGGACATAGGACCTTGGATCTGGGTCCTAGGTCCCCCACGAGCGTAGTTACATAATTCAAATTTTTTTATTACATTTTTATGCATTAGTGACTCGGAAAATGATAGCCTGGATAATGTTAATCTGAGTGACAGTAGCTCTAATGTATTTTATTGCAAAACCAGGTACAAATAGGAACAAACACCGCCATCGCGGTCACGTGTTTGAGCGCATAACATTATTCTGCATTTGCCTGGCTTAAGAGGTCCTGCTCGATCGAAAAATCAGATGACTCCGCTTGATATTCCTATAAATGTCACATGTTTGTTTAAAAAATGTAATAATTTGATTTTCTTAGATTCATTATATGTCTTTCATTAATTTTAAATAAATAAATTCCAAAAAACGTTTATTTCTATTTTTATCAAGCGTAAATTCATGGGGGACCTAGGTCCACCACAAGGAATTTGTGAAGGCTAAAAATAGCGAGTGTTGCTAAGGGCTAACGCTATTGTTTGACAATGCCGTCTATAGTCCAATTACGCTTACATGTACAATCAACAATATTATAATTATTGATTTTGGGTAGGGATTATGCAAACACACTTGTACAAGGGATTGACAACAATGTACCTGAAGGCCGAAGTACGAATTGATGATATCCACATTATCAGCCAGTTTATCATAAACCGACATCAGCCTTATAATCCGGTCACCAAACTTCTCAAGGTAATTGCTTTTGTGTAACACTTTATTAATATTACTCCAACTACTCATATGCATTATATTATTAGGAGAAAAGTCAACGCAAGCTGTTTCCGAATTCAATAATTGATTGCTGCGCATTAGTTGAGAAATGACAGCACGCATTCGAAAGGTGACGATCCAAAGATAGAGCACATATTGGAAAATTAAAAAATCCATCACAAACATTCCGATGTACATGGGAATATAGACTTTCGTATCTGTACCGTAACTGATTACGATATCAGTTGTTATAGTAAAAGATACAATTAAAGTCAGAGATATAATAAAACATATTAGCCACGCGCGCATCTTCCAATAACATTCTTTTGGAAGATCCAAAAGGTTGTCAATGTTTTTAACATTTTTCAGAAACTTTTTTGCTAATACTTGCGAATTCCCAAGCGTTGTTAAACACATTGAGAGTACAGTAGCACACATCAATAATAAGTATGATAAATGCTCGGTGATAAACATTGCGAATAGAAATTTAATTTCCATGTTTTTTATCTCTAATATCAAATAGATGTATAAAATCAAGATGCAAAATGAAACAATTATGGAATAGGCTTTGCTCCACGCAGTTTTTGGTAAAATTTCACATCCGTTGTAAGAATAACTTTGAATACCAAGAAAAGCAAAAATATAGTTTACTGGTTTAAGAGCATGGTGAATATTTTCCAATACCACCAATTTTTCGTTGCTGTGCAAGTAATACATGACTGAAAAAAAGTTGTCTAGTGAGAACGGAGTTTGTTGTCCCAGAAAAGTATGATGTTATAACTAACGGAGGCGTCTACTAATATCTACAGGAATTCCAAAAACTGAAAAAATCGAATTAATATCTATGAGAACCAAAGTGTTGACGAATATCTACAGCTCAAACTGCTGACTAATATCTATGGGAACCAAAGTGTTGACGAATATCTACAGCACTGGCAGAGGTTGGATTTGCAATTATGTATAGCATATTGGAATAACTTAATATTGCGTATGTAGTTTACAAAACTTAATTTATGTATGTATGTATGTAAAAATCCCTAATATCGGACTATTGGACACATTTAGCTGATTAGTCCAACCTAAGCTCTGTAGATATTAGTTCAACCTACGCTCTGTAGATATTAATCAACACTCTGAAGTTCGTAGATATTAGTTCAACATTTGAGCTGTAGATATTCGCCAGACATACAGGCTGTAGATATTAGTAACTGGAGTCTAACTAACAGAATCGGTACGTGAATGAGAACGTCATATCAGTTTCATTAAAGTTTTTATTCATTTTAGCCTAAAACTCCACAATAATTTAAGTAGGTAAAAACGAACGTTGTGGATTGCTACTTTTGCGTAATTAACTTCAAACCATTAGCTCACCAATACTGACAGGTAATTTAGATAATTCTTTTTTACTTTGGAAATAGGTTAAGAATTAGTAGCATGAGAACGGATAGCCATTTAAATAGTTCATATTTATGTCTTGTATATTTTGACGGAAGCATTGTTATGCGAATGGTACAGTCCATGATAGTTTTTTTGTTTGACAAGCCCTACAAGGACACACAAACTCCAATGGCTCGGGAGGCTTTGAAGCAAAGAATGAACGGTTACCCCGAGAGTGTTTTCTCTTGGGATAAGAATAATCTCGTCGAATTTAATGTTTCCAAGACCCAATCGTATCTGATTACGTCTAAAAGGGATTGAAATGAAAATCTAGTCTCCTTCAATGGAAGCAATCTTCCGAACAGATATGATTGGTGTAATTCCAAGTGACCAGCTCAGGTCGGGGGCTCCATCGAAGCCAAAATTAAGTTAGCCTCTCAGAAACTGGGCATACTATACAGTGCCCGCAAATACTTTACTAGTATACAACTTCTAACCCTGCACAAATTGCATGTGCGCCCCTCGATAGAATTTGGCAGTCACCTCTGGTCTGGAACCGCAAAATACCTGAAAAAACCTTCGACTCTGTGCAGAAACGGGCGGTCCGTGTGATGGATTCTCCTATCTTAACAAAACGGATTGCATTCTTTAGAGCCGAGGTTCCCAAACTTTTTTTTCTCGTAGACCATATTCCCAAAACTCGTCAAAAAAAGAAGATTAGATCTAACGATGGAAACTTGCGTTGCGGCGGAGTTCCAACTCTAAACTCGGAGTGGTAAAATAAAAAAGAAAAATAGTATATTTTCTTAAAAAAATATAATTACAGACTTTAGAATTAAATTTAAACATTAACGACGTTCCGTAACTTCGACAACGGAAATCATCAATAAAAAATTCATAATTTTAATGAGAGAGATATACTTGAAGGATTGATAGCAAATTATCAATATTTGGCTTCAGTTTTGTAAGGAATAACAGCAAATCTCACCGTTCTGTGATGTTCAATCTGCTCCTTTTTTTTTATTAACAGGTTTGTAAAAAAAATAAATCTTTTTTTGACAGGGTTATGATGAGGGAAACGCTATCTTTTCTCGCAATTTCCCATAGCTCAGGATATTTTTCGGGTATTTCTGATTGCAGCCAAAATTTATTTATTTTTATTTATTTATTTATTTATTTATTTATTTATTTATTTATTTATTTATTTATTTATTTATTTATTTATTTATTTATTTATTTATTTATTTATTTATTTATTTATTTATTTATTTATTTATTTATTTATTTATTTATTTATTTATTTATTTATTTATTTATTTATTTATTTATTTATTTATTTATTTATTTATTTATTTATTTATTTATTTATTTATTTATTTATTTATTTATTTATTTATTTATTTATTTATTTATTTATTTATTTATTTATTTATTTATTTATTTATTTATTTATTTATTTATTTATTTATTTATTTATTTATTACACGCCCTATCAAAGTAAATACTTAAAAATTTAAACAATAAAGAAAATATGAAGATAATGACAGAAAACGTTGCAACAAAGCACAAAACAAAACACAAAACAAAATATATAGATAAAAATATAAACAGACACTAAGAATCCTCATGCAAAATGTTTGATAGCCTTATTTAAATTTCACCTTCAGCTCATTGGTGCTAAGCTCGAGTTTTGTAATACCACATTCGCCACTTCCATTTCATAAAATGGATTTATGATCCATGGTGGTATTTCTATCGTCAGAATATCTTCAAATCTATTTTTGAAGACATCATGGAGGGCATTTACGTATGTCTGACTATCCTCATCAAGATATTCTGCCCGTGATAAGTTTGGAAGAATTCGAACCGACTAATATTTTGCTTTATAAATTTAAATTTTCCAAGAAAAGCCGAAATTATATCCTTCGTTTTTATTAAATTTGGGCTGTCGCCTTGTCTGCAAGTTAATGTCAGTAATTTTTTTGAACAAATCTGTCAAATACGCGATCTTTCGATTTGATCAGGTTTTCTTTTAAATCTGGATCTTTACTTTCCAGAAACTCTAAAATTGATTAAAAAAGTAAGATCTTGTTAAACATGCACCTTTCGTCAATCAGCGTACTTCAGTGTGTAAGAACAATCGTTGGAAGTCTTCATCATTTTCGTCGCCCAATTGTGCAAAAAAGTGGATATTCAATGCATTGCTCCTCATTTTGTTATCTGATTTATTGATTTTTTTTACTTCCTTAATTTTTTGATTTGATATCGACTGGTCAGTGGTTGAGTGGGCATAGCGCTTGGATCCCATCCGGGCGTTGCGTGTTCAATTCCTCGGCTGGCTAAGTCCTCCATCACAACACAAGCAACATTTTCGGCTTTCTGTGGTGGTAGTAGGAGATTTTCAAACATTGTTGAGTTATTAGTAACCCGGGAATGTTTGTCTTTCTTTATAAAAAAAATAAATATATATATATATTATCTGCCTACATAGGTAGGTAAAGCCAACGCCAACGTAGACCCCCGTCGAGTCTCCCGTGGACCCCTGGGGGTTCACCAGGACCACTTTGGGAATTACTGTTAAGAAAATATGTTCTCAACGTGGTCGATAACGCCCCCTTGAGGGCGTTTAAGACTTTCAAGGGGGCGTTAGAAGACCCAAATTAGGGGGAGTTGAGATGGCAGATTCAAAGCGTGGGAAAAAAAAGGTCTAAAGAGACAAAAAATAATACTAATCCCGTACTAATAATCTTACATCCGTTAAAAATATACACTATATAATCATAAATACAAGACTGAAGGAGATAGCAACCCGGTACCTAAAATACAAAAGAATTGCTTTTTTAACTTACTTAACAAAAAAGTATACTTAACAAATAATTTAATATACTTTAAATCGAATTATTGATTCCGTGACAGTTGAGCCCCCCCCCCCCCCCCAACATGTTATGGTAAACATAATCGCGACAATAGCTGTTTCAGATTCGCAGCGGATGGTAAGTAAAAAAAATTATGGGGCTTTGGAAAAAAAATATCCTTAAAGTGGGCGATGGGAAAAATATGGTTGAGAACATATGATTTAGTAGAGAGTTACAGCATAGGCGTCAGGTGGGAATGCTGTCCTCATTCTACCGGAATTTCAATGGAAGATGCTTCGACAAATTAACGTCATTGATCCCCTCGGCACCGGTGCATGGTCGGGAAAAACATGTCCAACACGCGCCCAATATAGGAGGGGAGGCCCAAAAGTAACGGGACTATCTTTACAACTTTTTTATTTTTCAATATTTTTACACCAAGGTACGAGTTTTAGAGAACGCCATTTCGCGTTTTCACCAAAAGAATCAATCTTGCTATAATTAAAATTAAACTTTGAACTAATGGGTGGTCTCACAGCGATGCTTTTTTTTACATGAGCTCTACACAGGAGGCCCTGAGAAAAATAACTTCCCTCAAGGCCTATGTCATCTTTGGGGTTGTTGTGTGGGGGGGTTTTTGAAGGAAAAGAAGGAGAGGAGAGTTCTGAGAAGGAAAAGGGTTTAAGGGGTGGGTAGGAATCTGTGGTTCAGTGAGTCCTGATCATCCGCCTCCAAGACCTAGATAAACAAAACCTTTCAAATGAGGAAAGACAGCTAAGGACCTGTTAGAGTAAGCTAAGTGAGGATATCAAAGATTGGATTAGATTTAGTAATGTAGAGTTGAGAGGACAGGTTGTGACAAGTACCTAAATTGTGAGTTGTCAGACCATCTGCTTCATTTTGATGTTTGGGCTTCACGGAGGTATCGCTCATATCACCATCAGATTCTCTAAGCAGGCAACCTAAAACAATAATTACAATTAACAATAATTACATGGTCCATTTTCTGATTTGACAAGTGACAAAGCGCCATGATTGCCGATCTTATCAAATATTCACATCACCTCATTCTGACAGCTACAATTTTGATTGCAAAATAAGTGACAATTAAGCAAAAAACACAACAAAAACACTAAAAAAAACAAAAAACCAGTGATTCGTTAAATACAGTGAGTTTATTTTTTAGTGGCAATGCTAAATATCTAGAAATGTCGTAAAAAAAACGAAACAAGACATTATAAACCACAGACAATTTATGTGTTTTGAGAAAAAAAAGGGTCGTTTCTGTCATAGACAATACAACAAAATTATTAAAAAATATAAATTATATGGGGCATCTGTGAACAAACCCTAGAATTTTAACTACAAGCAAAAAAAAAACGCAAACAACATGTCTAAATCTCGCAGTAAATTCTCCAGCTCCAAGAAAACCACATCCTCACCCCTATTAACTGGCACCATGGACTCACCGTCGGCGACACACCAATCTATGATTAATATAGACAGTGAATCAATATTTGAATTTATCAATACGAAATTCGAGGAAATGAAGACAGTGATGCTCAATAAAATTGAAACAGAGCTGCGAGAAATAAAAACCTTCACGAACTTCATCAACGACAAATATGATGACATTATACAAAAACTGCAACAAATTATGGACATACCAAACAAAGTTAAAAAAAAATGAAAACGATATTACGAATCTAAGTTTTCGAACTGGCCTTTTCCCAAATACACTAAAACATTCAACAATAATTCCTGTCTTTAAATCAGGGGACAGATCATCCGTGAATAACTACAGACCAATATCTTTGCTGAGTCCGATCTCAAAAATAATTGAAAAAACGGTAAAACGAAGACTCTACAAATTTCTTGAAGACAATGAAATCCTGTCAAGCAATCAATACGGCTTCCGCAAAGGTCGTAGTGCCTCAGATGCAATTGCAGCTTTTACTAAATTAATATCTGATAATCTCGATAAAAGTCGCAAACCCCTTGCTGTATTCTTGGACCTAGCTAAAGCCTTTGATACTGTATCTCACCGTATACTTCTGAAAAAACTCCTGCAGATTGGAATAAAAGGGATTCCGCTTGAATGGTTCAAGAGCTACCTAACAAACAGATCCCAGTCAACTATTATCAATTCCGCCAAAGAATACAGAAGTTTAAGTTTACCAATCACGTATGGCGTGCCCCAAGGCAGTGTATTAGGCCCACTTCTCTTTCTAATATACATTAACTCTTTATGCAATTTGAATACTGGTGGCACTATAATATCTTTCGCTGATGACACAGTTATTGTATTTGAAGGTGAAAATTTGAATTCAACCTTTGAAAAAGCAAACTATGGCATAAATGTAGTAAACTTAACAACAACTTAATAACAACAACTTAAACATAATTTAACGAATTACAAAAACAATTGGACGCTAACGAACAACACGCACGCATAAATAACATAGAGATCATTAAAATACCAGAAAAAAAACAAGAAAACCTGACGGAGATTATCAAAAGCATCTATTCTGAATTAAAAATAGTAAGCCCTGAAGAAATTGAATACGCCACCCAAGTAACCCCCAAGGAGAAGATCGAAGGAAGACCGCGAAATATTATCGTTAAACTGAAGTGCAGAAAACAAAAAGATGATATCATGGCAGCAATCCGAACGAGAAGGGGCCTAACAGCAGAGGATATAAACTTGAATGGAAAACAAAGGATCTATATTAATGAACATTTAACACACAAAAACAAAATACTCTACAAACAGGTCAGAGAGTTCACCAAAATTAACAAATATAAATTTTGCTGGATAAAAAACTGTAAAATTTATGTAAGACTAAACGAAAACTCAGATCACTATTGCATAAACTCATTTATCGACCTAGAAAAACTAAAAAAATACAATATTTCCATCAATAACGCTTAGAACATTCATATTAACCATATTCATATTAACATAAGAACCATCATATTAACTTATTGCATCATTAAAATGGAATCTCTAGAATTATATTATCAAAACTTAAGAGGCCTCAGAACTAAAACGAACACCTTTCTTCAAAATGTACTATTAAACAACTATGACATTATATGTCTCACTGAAACATGGCTTAACAATTCAATATTTAATGAGGAACTTTTCGATCCAAGATACCATGTTTACAGAAGAGATAGAGATTACCATAACCTCAAACAGAATCGCGGTGGTGGAGTTTTAATCGCAGTAAAAAATAAATTAATTTCTGAACAAAAAATAGAATGGGGATCAGAGGCGGAAGACATATGGGTAACGATTTCACTTCCCGGTAAAAAAATTCACATATGCACTTCATATATTGCACCTGACAGTAAACACCTCATAAATATTATGTCTCACATAAACAAAACATCACAAATTATGACAGATAACAACAATAATGATAGTTTCATTTTGGTAGGAGATTACAACCTATCTCACTTACATTGGCTACCAATTAATGAGAACTGTGATTATATGTGTACTGAACCAATCAATTCATTGAATCCCGCCCATTTGAACTTTACACAATTTTTATCATTTAATAATCTGAAACAATATAACTCTCAGAGTAATAGTATAAATAATCGCATTCTCGACTTAGCTGTAAGCAACATACCACTGAAAATTAGGCACAATAATATCTCATTAGTACCAGAAGATATTTATCATAAAACACTGCTAATTTCAATTCCTATTAAAAAAATAAATAAAAACCTGAAAACTAACGCAAAACAAATATTACTATACAGAAAAGCGGAATATTCAATAATAAACACAAAATTAAACGAAATTGATTGGGATCATAAACTTAACCATTTGAATACTCAACCCGCAACTGACGTCTTCTACAACATATTAAACAACATTAAAATAAATTATGTACCAACTAAACCAGCTAAAAATTGTAATTATCCGCCGTGGTACACATCATCGCTCATAAAAATAATTAAAGAGAAAAATAAATACCATAAAAATTTTAAAAAATTTCAAAATCCACGTGACTATCAAACGTTTTCTCTCTTAAGATCTAGACAAAAACGTATCGCACAACAACTCTACATTAATTATATACATACTGCTGAAAATAGCATAAATGGTAATCCTAAACTCTTCTGGAATCATTTTAATAACATGAAAAAAACACAATCGTCTCTTCCAAGGACGATGCACCTAGATGACAAAAAAGCAGAAAATGGCCAAGACATATGCAATATTTTCATGGAATATTTCCAATCAGTTTACATAAACGATAATAACCTACCAGACTTCGACATACCAGAAAACACAAATAACATAAATATCACCACGGTCAAATTCACACGAGAAATAATCTTAAAAGAAATAAAAGCTCTTGACATAAACACAAGCGCGGGGTGTGATGACATTCCCTCATACTTTATAGTTAATTGCGCGGAAACACTTGCAAAACCTCTCTGCATTATATATAATAAATCAATGAACGAAGGCACGGTACCTGAAATATGGAAAAGAGCCTATGTAACACCAATCCACAAAAATGGTGAAAAAAATAATGTTAAAAACTATCGGCCGATTTCAAAACTAACAATATTCAGTAAGTTAATGGAAAAAATTGTTTACAAATATCTAAGCCCACAACTGAATCACATCATTACAACAAAGCAACACGGTTTTACAAAAGGCAGAAATGTGGAAAGTAACCTCGTTCTTCTTACTGAATTCATTGTCGATCACATGGACAACCGCACTCAAGTAGATATCATTTATACAGACTTTGCCAAAGCATTTGATAAAATTAATCAAAAACTATTACTCAGAAAACTTTGGTCATTAGGTATACGTGGTAATTTATTTCGTTGGGTTACATCTTATATACTCAAGAGATCACAGGCAGTAGCAATAAAGGGTTTCGAATCAGATTTCAGTGAAATTTCCTCTGGGATCCAACAGGGTTCACATCTCGGACCATTATTTTTCATTTTATATATCAATGATTTGGTCAATGTTGTTAAATACTCTGAAATAGAATTATTTGCTGATGATGCCAAGCTATACAAGCCAATAAAAAGTCTAAACGATTGCGTCAATTTACAACATGATTTAAACAATATATTTACCTATTGCCAACAAAATCAACAATTTCTAAATGTCTCAAAATGTCATCATATTACCTTTTCAAGAAATAAAAATAAAACATTATTTAATTATTCTATAAATAACAACAACATTGCAACAGTCTCAGATATTCGTGATCTTGGAATAACCCTTGATAGTAAACTACAATACAACCTTCATATACAACAAATCACAAATAAAGCTGCTAAAATGTTAGGTTTTATCATGAGAAACACAAAACTTTTTAATAGTATCAACGTCATTAAGCAACTCTACTTTGCCTACGTACGAAGTCATTTGGAGTTTGCGTCAGTTGTTTGGTCTCCATTTTATAAAATCCATACGAACAAAATTGAAGCAATTCAAAACAAATTCCTCAAATATCTTTGTTACAAGTCATATGTAAGATTTAATAATTATACAGAGGCAGCCTCATACTTTAAAATTGATTCATTGAGTGTACGAAGGCATCATAAGGATGCAATATTCCTGTATAAATTAGTTAACAATAATATTCAATGCCCAGAGTTGCTAAATAAAATTCAATTTAATGTACCTGCGCGTACAACACGCTCTTCTGTCCTGTTCAGGGTTGATCAATGCAAGACAAACTGCAAGCAAAATTCTTGTCTGAACAGACTATGCAATAGTTACAATAGCATATTATCCAAGGTGGACATTTTCAATTCCGAACCTACCAAATATAAGGGGTACATAAAAGAGTATTTCTCTGATGTTTCATGAATATGTTATGTGTCTATGTTTCTATCGTTTATCTTTAATTCTGTTATGATTTGATTTATATTTACAATCTGGCTTCTTATGGTTACCAATGTATTGATATTTTATGTTTTATGTAAATTTTAGTTTTATATACTTAATCTTTTGTTTTATAAAATTTTTGATCTCATAATGCTTTATTATAAATTTATTATTTAATTTTTTTTATTATGCTGTTAATCAGAGGTGAAGTCACATGGAGGAAATCCATAATTGGTTTTATTTTGGCTATACAAACATATACAAACTGTAAAAATGTAAACTGTCGATTTCCCGAAAATAAATAAATAAATAAATAAATAAATAAATAAATAAATAAATAAATAAATAAATAAATAAATAAATAAATAAATAAAACACTGGTTAGATTCCAACCTCCTTACTCTTAATATTGATAAAACAAAATACCTAATTTTTTCTATACAGAAACCAAATCTCCCCCAAAACTGTCATAAACTTACCATACATTCATGTTCACAGAACCCTAACACGCCTACATCACTTCACAAAAACTGTTCATGCAATGACCTAAAAATATCAAACGAAATTAAGTACTTAGGGGTTATTATTGACGATCACCTGCGTTGGGAGGCACACATCAATTCTACAACAAAAAAACTTCGCAAATTATGCTACATTTTCTACTCTCTCAGATCTATTCTTAACTTACAAACACTGAGATGTGTTTACTTTGCACTTTTTCAATCAATTGCTACGTATGGTATTGTGGATACAATTCTATATCCCATAGTTCTAATTCAAAAACTTCTGCTAAGGATAATATTCAAATGTAACCCATCACACCCATCAGAACCACTTTATAAAAAATTTACAGTGTTAGACATTCGACAATTATATATAAAGACAATTCTCATATTCCTATGGAAAAATGATTTGATGGAAAAAACACAAAACAAAATTCACACTCGGTACTCATCACACCTAAAATGCATAATTCCTACGACTAAAACAACTTTCGCACAGCGACAGTTCTCCTACATTGCCCCCAAAATGTTCAACTCACTGAGTATTGAGACTAGGAAATCGAAAACTGATAAGCTTTATAGCAAAAGTGTACAGGATTGGTTATTTACAAAGGGGAGGAACTATTTTAAAAAAATGCCTGAAGTCAACGAGTTAAGTTTACTTTAAAGTTAGTAAATTTGCTTTACCACTATTATTTTAAATTTTTATTACATTCAAATTCAAAAAAAAAAAAATAAAACTTTTGATAATTATCATAATAATATTTATATTTGGATGATTTATTTTCAACATCTCCACAAGTAGAGTCATTATTTATTTATCTACTTATCATGTATTTACGTACCTATTTTATTTAACAAAACAGCAGCCTACAATAAGAATAGTTTATTTTTATGTTTATTATTATATAAATCTACCTTATTGAAACCACTTAAAGGAGTCGTTGTTATATAAAAACATTGTACCTAACTAAACTATATATTAATTAACCAATAACAATTCTTACATTTATATAATTATATATTAATAATTCGACTACCATAATACGGGCATGTGTCTAGCATGGTAGTCGAACCACCTGTAAAAACTGTATAAAAAGTTATATAATGAATAAAGAAAAGAAAAAAAAAAAAATAAATAAAAATATTTTTGTTATCAACAGTGCCCTACGAGAAGTTCAGAAAAAAATAAATGATATTGAACATTCAAATAAGTCATGCAACGTCGAAATTCGAGGAATCCCAGAAAAAAATAATGAAAATAAAGGAAATCATAGATGAAATTGGAGCAACCGTCAAACTCGACCGCGCTGATCTAGAAGTTAACAATTTCTACAGAATTCGGCGGGACCCGAAAATTCCTAATGACGTGCCCCCCCATGAACGTGTGCCCCCAATAATTGTGAAATTCAATAAACAACTAAAACGAGACAATTTCCTAGCGGCCGTCAAAACATTCAACATGAAACATAAACTAAACAGAAGACAAACTAAACACCACCCATTTGAAAAGTTCTCAACTCAAAAAAAGGAGCCTATTTTCATCAGTGAACACCTTACAACACACGAAAAGAATATACTTTTGCTTACGAAAAAATTTGCAAAAGATCATCAGTTCGCTTTTGTGTTGACAAGAAACGGGCGATGATTCCTCAGGAAGTCTTTCGCCTCTAAAATTATAATGATCTCCCATGAAGATCAGCTAACGCTGGAATTACTGAATAAACAGCCCGATTTAAATCAAGAAACTTCTGAAAGGTTAACTAATTGATAATTCAGCTAACACGATAACATTTATAATAAATATACAATCTATAATGATCAAATGCCTTTATATGAATATCAGGAAAATGAGGACAAAAATTGATGAAATATACGAAAACATCCTTACTAACGACTACGATTTAGTAAGTCTAACGGAGACATGGCTGAAGGAATCTATCTATGACCAGGAATTAGTGGATAGCCGTTACGAAGTATTTCGGAGGAATAGAATACACAAAAAGACGGAGGAGGAGTCATGTTTGCTGTATCAAAAAATACTAGAGGCGAAGAGGATGGCGCACTGGGAATGTCAAGCAGAGGACTTGTGGATCCAACTCAATATAAATCTTAAGAATAGGAGTGTCAAGCTAAATATTTGCACAGTATATCTACCACCATCTGAAGAAGAATCAATTGTAAGCTCATTTTTAAGCAATCTTCGGAATGTTTACCTAACAACACCAAACCAACACATTTTAATATTTGGCGATTTCAATAAGTCTAACATTCATTGGATTCCTGATAAAATAAATAATCTATTACCTTTCACCACAAACACAAACACAATCACCATTGACATCATCGATACACTGTCATTCTGTAATCTTAAACAATTTAACCGAGTAGCTAATCACCAATCCAAAATATTGGACCTCATTTTGTCGGACAAACAAGACATATCAGTAACTCACTCTTCATTTCCACTAAGCAAAGAAGACCCGTATCACTCTGCTCTAGAAATAAATTTTCTTTTCAATTTCTTACCAAATCTAGAAACCTGCAACATCTCAAGACCAAACTTTTATAAAGCGGACTATGATTCAATCAATGCCTTGCTTTGTGAGATTGATTGGGAATTCATCAATCAGGGCAAAATAGATCAATCTGTCGATCAGTTTTACAGTATACTCTACCAGATTATCTCTTCGCATGTTCCCATTAGAACGAATAAAAAACACTTCCCTATGTGGTATTCACAAGATCTCATTCGTTTGATAAAAGAAAAAACAAATTTCATAAAAAATATAAAAAATACGGCAACGAACTAGATCATTTATCATACAAATTAATTAGAACCAGAACTAAAATTCTAATTAAAGTTTGTTACCATAAGCACTTAGACTTGATCAAACAAAACTTAAAAGCTAACCCAAAAGATTTCTGGAAATTTGCAATAAGTAAGTATAAAAACACAACCGATATACCAAAAGAGATGCACTTAAATGACGAAAAGACTACCCAAGGTCAAGTTGTCTGTGAGCTCTTTTCTAGGCATTTCCAATCGGTTTACAAACCACCCAATGCAAACTACTTTCCACAATTCCCTGAAAACTTTTGTAATGAAAGCCTCGGTACGATCAATATTTCGCCTACAACGGTTTTAATAAAATGTAAGAATTTAAAAACCAATAAGGGATCAGGTCCTGATGGTATTCCTCCCATTTTTATCAAAACGTGCAGAGATTTCCTCGCCAGACCACTCAGCCTGCTTTTCAACAAGTCACTACACGATGGTATTTTTCCAGTCAAATGGAAAACGGCTTTTTTAACTCCCATCTTTAAGAAAGGTTGTAATAGCGATATAAAAAAATATAGACCCATCTCTAAACTTGACTGCATAAGAAAGTTATTTGAGTCAATAATATATGACTGTCTACTGGCTCACGTAAGTAAATACATCATTGAGCAACACGGATTCTTTCCCCGGGTTCTACAACCACAAACCTTCTTGTATATTCCCAATTCATCCGCGACAGCATCGAAAAGCATTTACAAGTAGATGCTATCTACACTGATTTTTGCAATGCATTTGACCAGTTAAATCAGTCACTACTTATTAAGAAGTTTGAAAAGTTTGGCATTAGTGGAAATACTCTGAAATGGTTTGAGAGTTACATTACTGAAAGAAAACTACAAGTAGTTATAGAAGGATACTCTGCGGATATTTTTACTGTAACATCGGGAATTCCGCAGGGCTCTCATCTTGGGCCCCTGCTATTTTTAATTTTTATCAACGACAAAGTATTAAGAATAAAATTTTCGAAATATCTCCTATTTGCCGACGACCTTAAGCTGTACAAAAAAATCATCATTGGAAGATTGCATCGATTTGCAAAAAGACCTATCATCACTACACGAATGGTGCACACTAAATGATTTGTATTTTAATAAAAACAAATGTGCTGTAATATCCTTCACAAAGAACAGAAATAAATTTAATTTAAAAACACATATCACATTAACAATGTCGCTTTATTAAACATAACTTCAATTAAAGACTTAGGCGTGATATTTGACTCATCACTTAGCTTCAATAAACATGTAGATACAATTTCAAAAAATGCGTCACAAATATTAGGATTTTACGCTTAGAATCACAAATTGCTTTAAAAGTGCAGAATTAACTTTAACATTATATAAATCAATTGTGCGAAGTATTCTCGAATACGGATCCACTATTTGGTCTCCCAATTATGAGATTCATAATTATAGAATCGAATCCATACAAAGAAAATTAACCCGTGTTATTGCTTATCGCGAAGGTATATCTGATCAATTTGGAACGTATAAAGACCGAATTCTACACTATAAACTACACTCTCTGACAGGAAGACGAAAACTTTCTGATTTATTGCTTCTGCACAAAATTATACATGCATCAGTTGATACACCAAACATTTTATCCCAAATTAACATTAACACACCGTCAAGAAATTCAACAAGGAGGATGCAAGATATTTTCTATATATCTACCTACTACACAAATACAGGATATTTCTCCCCTTTACCACGAACATTAAGACATTATAACACTATACACTGCTCTAATAATGAAATTGACATTTTTAATAACCCATTTAATTACTTCAAAAAATATGTTTTACCATCAATCGTATAAAGCTGATATTGTGATGAAGCCCTTTATTCAAAGACAGGAAATATTGTACCCACTAAATCATTGTCCCATCAGCACAGGTGCTAATAATAAATTGTTGACGATTCTTTTGTACTCTACCTTTTACTCATTCTTGTTCGTCATTCACTTTTGCACATTTACGAGTAGCTAATTATTACTGATATTATTTTTGTTATAATTTTTGTAATTTAAATCATCCATGTATATAAATTTTTGGGCATAATGCCTGTTTTATGTACTTAAATAAAAATAAATAAATAAATACCAAAAAAATAAATAATATATATGTATATGTAGGTATATTGTATTCTCTCTAAGAATCATGGTCTGTACACGAATCAAAAAAAATCTTCCAAAAGAGTGATTTTTAAAAACACCTCGTTTTACGTTCGCTTTGCAACGACTTTTGTGGTCGGTCATAACTTAGATCCTATGGCACCGAGCCTACTGACATTGTTGATTCTTCCTATGAATCATGATCTGTACACGAATCACAAATCTGCCAAAAGAATAATTAAAAAAAATCATCTTTTTAATACTTAGGGTCGGTCAATTTAGTACTTGGGGTAGGTCATAACTTCGGCCCTGCGGCACCGAACCAACTGAAATTTTGGATTTTTACTAAGAATCATGGTCTTTACGCGAATCAATCAAAAAATTTGCCGAAAGAAGATTTAAAAAAAAATAATTGTTTTAACACTTCGGGTCGGTCATTTTAGCACTTGGGTTCGGTCGTTTTAACATTTGGGGTCGGTTATAAAACTTCGATTCCAATTTCACCGATCCGGCTGAAATTTTGGATTCTCTCTATGAATCATGGTCTGTACCCGAATCAAAATAAAACTTCCAAAACAGTAATTTTTAAAAAATACCTCGTTTTACGGTCGCTTTGTAAAGACATTTCTGGCTGGTCATAACTTAGATCCTATGGCACAGAGCCCACTGAAATTGTGGATTCTTACTAAGAATCATGATCTGTACACGAATCAATCAAATTAAGAATTTTAAAAAAAATCATCGTTTTAACACTCGAAGTTGGTCATTTCAGCACTTTGGTTCTGTCGTTTTAACACTTGGGGTTGGTCGCAACTTTGGCCCTATGGCACTGATCCGGCTGAAAATTTGGATTCTCTCTAAGAATCTTGGTCTGTTCACGAATCAAAAAAAAAACTTCCGAAAGACGGATTTAAAAATAGAAATCATCGTTTTAATCTTTGGGTCGGTCGTTAAAGCACTTGGGGCCGGTTGTTATAACATTTGAGGTCGGTCACAACTTCGGCCCTATGGCATCGAACCAACAATTAAGGATTTTTACTAAGAAACATGGTCTGTACGTGAATCAATCAAAAAATCTGCCAAAAGAAGAATAAAAAAAATCATCGTTTTAACACTTGGGGTCCGTCATTTTAGCTCTTGGTTTCGGTCGTTTTAACATTTGGGGTCGGTCATTCTGCGAACTTATGCTGGATCATGAGTACCGAGTAGATTGGCGAGACAGTAAAATGATACTAGGCCGAGACAGTTGGATGGACGAGTAAGTGTTTACACGTAATTTTTAATTTGGCACCGAGTTAGTCAGTCAATATGCCACTTGCATCACATTTTAAATTTTTTTTTCGGTTTAGGCAAATATTCTAAGACATTCAGTATTTAATTTTTTATTAATCGTATTTTTGAAACCCTGGCGATTTTTTTTTAAATTTCAATCCGTTAAATCAGACCATTTTTTATAAACCGGAAAGATGGGACATAATTCTACGGGTGCGAAAAACGATAATTACATAGCCGATGGCACAGGAGAATAACGATAAATACCAAAAATATTACATCTCATAAATATTTTTTTCGTTGATCATTAATCATTATAATGTTCAACATCTATATATGACTAAATCCAATCTAATAAACTTGTACTTGTAAATAATAATAATGAAATTATAAAATTATCATAAAATTTCATTTTGTTAAAATCAGCACCATTACCATTACGCTTCAAATACAGGTACAGAAGGCATAAAATGTACTAGGTTCACTTCGTCACATCTGTCCAAACGTCAAACCAAACGATTAGTTCGCAGAGAACAAATAATAAATCTAGTGAATTTTAAATGTCGGATTCAAAAATTCGCCTGAAATCAAAGTGTTGCCACATAAAAAAAAAAAATCATTGTGTAATTTTACAAAATTAATTTAATATTATCGGAGACCGAAAATTTTCATGTAGTGACGTCACGAGCCCAACTAACGGATTTATTTATTTAAAAAAAAATTGTTCATTTCTAAAAAAATTTTGTACAATTTTCGTAATCTTAGTAAAAAAATCTATCCCCACGATTTTTTCCAAGTCATTATGAAATCCATGCAAGTGGCCTACGCGGGAAACGGTAGAGTGGCGCGACAGATAGTGGAGAGTACGCGGCGAGTGAACGTTTATTCCAGCCGAGTGGTCAAGCGAGTCAGTGAGGGTAAGTGCGGGGATGTGCGGGGGTGGGCACTCGACCCAGTAAGTAGAATAGGGAATAGGGTCCCAGTGACTGTCTCGCCCTTTTACTCGGCCGAGAGCACTGTCTCGCCCATCTACTCGTTCTGTGTGATCCACGCATTAGCGGTCGGCTCGTCAGCGACAATCTTGCTTTCTCCCAATTAGGTTGGCTAGTTTGTAGTCTTCTTATTGTAAATACGTAAACATCAATAAACCAGATTATCAATAGATACATAATACTGATCATTATGTTATCCTCCTTAAGCTAAGTGTCGGAGTATTTAAAAGTGCAGAACACAACAGTAATTAAATAGGCGAATTATTACATACTTAAGTAAATATTTAATGAACATACCATAGACTTCAATTTTCACATTCGCGTCGTTTCCGTCTGATTTCAAATTTCCTATTTCAAATTTCCCACAAACAACCTAACAGCGGTCAGTGTGCACACCCGAAAGAGAAGGTGAGTATGGGTAGGCGGGTATGGGTACCGCCGCTACGCGAACCATTTATTGGATAACCAACACCTCTGACATAGGTCACCCCAAGTGGTTCGCTACGTTTGGTGACTTAGCAGGGGGGCCCGGGTTCATGCGGGTGAGGTTTGTCCAGGTCTTGGTGGCCGATGTGTCTGCTCACCTGCTGCGTGGTGGACAGGATCGAGAGAGACTGGTTGAGGGAGGTCTTTTTTCCTCTCCAGGCCAGAATCTCTCGATTCATCGCCTTGCACTTCAGTTGGAGGGATGGATTCATACGTCCGTCACTCCTGGACTCACTGACCCCCAGATTCTTACCCATCCCTCGTACCTTTTTCCTTCCCAGAACATCCTCTCCTTCCTTTCCTCAAAACCACCCTCCACACAGCATCTCCTAAGATGACATAGGCCCTGAGGGAAATTATTTTCCTCAGAGCCTCCTGAGTGGAGGTAAGGGAACGTACCCATACTACGTGACACGTTTAGGGGGGAGGGGGTCTTCAAAATGTCACGCTCGGTACAAATGAGCGGCGGGTTGCTTAGGTTTTTGGTCACCGGGGGGGGGGGGGGGGGGGGGGTTAAAAATTGCAAAAAAAGTTGGTCACGTAGTATGGGTACGTTCCCTAATGTAAAAAAAAAGAAGGACCGCAGAGCGGGCGGCTGATGACTGGCGCATCCAAAGTGTGGTGTTGCCACGTTTAGGGCATATTGTTTTAATTTTTTTATAAATGAGATCATGATACTATGGACTGTTTTCAGTTGTGAGTATAATTTTGTACATAAATAAAAACACCACTGAAATCTTTTTGTCTAACTGGTTTCCTCTAAGGGGACTTTTGTGTGACGGAGCAAAAACAACTCAATACAGTTTTTTTTAAATATATGTAATATACCATAATACACCAATAATAACAAGATTTTTTTTGTTTTTATTAATCGATATGATTAACCTATGGAATGCCACCCTCCCCCGATACAGTTTCGCAGAAATTCACGTGTTGCAAAGTTTACGAAATGGCCATGGCTCTTTTGCCTATCACAATTTGTTCAAAAACTGAATCGGACATAAATTCGGCATATAACGGGGACCTTTTAACTGACAAAAAAACAAAATGGTGCTGAAAGGCCATTTTGCAACAAAGTTATATATGAATTTTTGTGATATGACCCGCCCTCGGTACGCCAGAGGTAACATGCTAATCTCCGCCGTACGCCGACTAACACTATTTTCGAAATAACTTACTTTTTTTCGCAATTGGTGTTTTTGTAAATTGTACCGTTTTAGCAGATATTTATGTTCTGGAGGCTGGCATCGCAGATAGGGTTGCCATCTTCTAAAATAAAAAAAAAGCCTGACTCTGCGCTCTGTAAGGCCGGACATTTTGCCCTAAAAGCCGGACGTACGTACATAATTTTGGACATAACTTTTATACATAATAATAAAAAATCTGTTACAAGTTACAGTTGTTTATTAATCACGAATTAACCAATTTAATAACAACAATCATTAATATGTCTTATCCTTGTCATCAGTTGACATTTGTATAGAATATAATGTCAATAACAAAATAAAAAAATATTCAGTCTTCTGTCTGTATACATACTAAACTTATAAAACAAACAAACAAAACATAACTTTTTTTCTGGTTAAACATTTGAGAAATTTTTTTCGTTAAATAGATATAAAATGAAACATATTTATCTTTGTGGATAAAAAAAGAAATAAACTAAAATGAAATCTCGACTTTTCCAAATTATTCACAAATTACAAAAATCTACCATTTTGTATATTTGGCGTTTTCACCTACTTTATCCAAAACGTCGTTTTCTTTGGAACTCGTTTAATAAAATTCTTGACATGCTATTTTTAAATTATACAATGTGTACACCGTCTTAGCAATTGTTTGCAATTTATTGCGTTACTTGGTCCACTGGGTGTTTATTAAAGAGAAAACTCTTTGAAAGTAATATTCCCCCAATTTCAGAAGTTCGGAATACAAAACCCGTGCTAACCAAAAAAGCCTAACAAAAGCCGGACAGGCCGGACATATAAATATTTAGCCGGACACGACCTAAAAAAGCCAAACATGTCCGGCTAAAGCCGGACAGATGGCAACCCTAATCGCAGACTTATGGGTAAAAATTTCAATGTATTTTTTTGTTACATTTACATGTATAATATATTTTCCACCGGCATCCAACCTGAAAACGTTTCAATTGTTCTTTGATAAATTACACGAAAACATGGATCTTATTGGAGAAAAAAATATTATAATTATGGGAGATTTCAACATCTATTCCGCGCGAAGTAGCAATGATGTTCAAAATGATCTTAACTTCATTTGCGAAGTGTTCGGGCTCTCCCAGAATAATGGCAGGAAAACACTTCTTTTTCTTCTTCGGCATAATTTATTTAATGCAATAAATAAATAAATAAATAAAATAAATTTTGTTGCACATCAACGACCTTTTGTCATGTGCACCAATTCATTGTTACGCGGATGACAGTACAGTTCATGATAGCTTTTTGTTTGACAAGCCCCCAAAGGCCTCACAAACTCCAACAGCTCGTAAGGCTTTGAAGCAAAGAATGGACGGTTACCTCGAGAGTGTTTTCTCTTGGGGTAAAAGTAATCTCCTTGAATTTAATGTTTCAAAGACCCAATCTTGTCTGATTACGTCTAAAAGGGATCGAAATGAAAATCTAGTCTCTTTCAACGGAAGCAATCTTCCGAACAGGCCCTCCATTGATATGCTTGGTGTAATCCTAAGTGACCAGCTCAGGTATGGGGGCTCCATCGAAGCCAGAGTAAAGTTAGCCTCCCATAAACTGGGCGTACTGTACAGGGCCCGCAGATACTTTAATAGTACACAACTGCTAACCCTGTACAAATCGCAAGTGCGCCCCACGGTTGAATTTGGCAGCCACCTCTGGTCTGGAGCTCCAAAATACCTGAAAAATACCCTCGACTCTGTGCAGAAACGGGCGATCCGTTTGATAAATTCTCCCACCTTAACAGACGGATTGCAATCTTTAGAGCACAGGCGTCGGGTGGGAATGCTATCCTTGTTCTACCGGTATTACAATGGAAGATGCTCCGAGGAACTAGCATCATTGATCCCTTCGGCACCGGTGCATAGTCGGGAAACACGCCAAACGCGTGCCCAACATTTGTACACAGTTGACATTTGTCACATGAGAACGGGTCGTTTCTTCGACTCGTTCTTGTGTTCAACAGCTCGGCTGTGGAATGATTTGCCGGCCTCTGGGTTTCCTCCTTCCTACAACATGGGTCTCTTCAAGACCAATGTTCATTCCTTCCTCTCCTCAAAAAGACCCTCCACACAGCATCCCAGATGACATAGGCCCTGAGGGAAATTATTTTCCTCAGAACCTCCTGTGTGGAGTTAAGGTAAAAAAAAAAAAAAATATATATATATATATATATGTAAAGAAAACCACTTATAAGTGCTTTCCTTAAGATTGTATTCACTGAGTAAGTACTGAGTAAGTACTGAGTAAGTACTGAGTAAGTACTGAGTAAGTACTGAGTAAGTACTGAGCTAGTTGGTGGCCCACTAGATATCAAACAAATGAATCGAGTTAGGAAAATATAACTGTCAGAATTATTGGATTAACAATTCCTGAAAATATTATCTTATTTTATTTATTATTTATTAAAGAAACCTGAAATAAGGGTTTTAAATGTTGTTTCTTTTGTTTTTTTAGGTAAATGAATCTTTTGTTAACCGATAATATAATTTTTAAGAGTTGTAAATACTTATTGTTAATAAATCTTTTGTTTTTATAGAGAAACGCAATTACGCCTTTGTTTTATTCAAGAATATAAAAAATCATTATAAAACAACATTTTCTATACTTAACTATTTCACGAAAAATGGAAAAATTGAGGTGTGATTTTGCTGTGAGACCAGCGGCAGATGGAAAATCAAACGTCATATGCATAACCTCGATCGCTACACCTGATGGACGGATTTATGGAATACCACACGAATCCCAACCTACAAATCTACACCAAGGAATTACAAACACTCCAAATTATGATAAGGTAAAAAAATCATTAAATAAAAGACATCAAACAAGAAAAATATGGATAACCTTGACGGATGATATGTCAAAAACATATTTAGATACAGAACAAAACTTACAGTTTAATGATATTTACCTGGAAGAAATTATGGAAAACACAAATAAAGCGGAATCTATACTTAGTGGATCAAGTCAAACGCTGGAAAAACTGTTAGAGAAATTGCTTGAAAGTAAACAAACAAAATCTGAAACTCAAAATTTAGGGAGTTAGATTTGTCCAACACCCCGATTTTTAAAATATTTCCATTACCCCCGCCCACGTTCACCCCTCCTTCTTAGTCAGCTCCCTCATCGCCACCACCTAAGTTGATGTTCTGTCTCCCTCTTCTAATTTTACTTATAAATACCATGTTTTTCTGTATTATGTTCAATATATTTTTATTCTCCCCTGAGGAAGGTTCAGTACGAGCCGAAACCGGTCGGATTAAAAAATAATAAAGCGGAATTGAAAAAAAGTTATTTAATTGTGTTTATTAGAAAAATTATTGCTGGAAGTAAGGAAATCAATTGATACTGGGACACTTATCGACCTCATAGCATTTGGCTTACCTAATTATGTGACTGATAAAATTGACAGAGAAATTTTACAAGGAACGGAAGATCTTTACAATAAAATAGGAAAATTGGAACATCTTGTTGGGAAGAATAAGTATGAAAAAAAAGTATTATGTATTCTGACGCTAAATCCAAAGAAATTGAAGAAAAAAAACCATGCCGAATCTGTGTTAACGAGAAAAAAGGGAAAAGTTACCATCTTGAGGAAAATTGCTGGTTTAAGGAGAAAAATAAAAAAGCAGTTGTAAAAACGGTAAATAACTCTGAATTGGAAATTGAACTAAACGAGAAGAATCCAAAAAACTAGAAGTGCCACCATTAATAAAAGTCGAGTTACTATTAAATGATACTTTAAAAATTTCTGGAATTTATGATTCGGGATCAAATGTGTCATTAATTAATGCAAAATTATTAAAGATACAGCCAAGAGCATGTACAAGTGATATACAAATAGTTAACTTGAAGACTATTAATGGTGAGAAGAAAACAAAAGGTATGGTAACACTAAAAATAAAAATCTACAATATAGAAAGAATTGTGGACATATTTGTAGTAGATAATGAACATTTTAATTACGATTTTCTAATTGGTTTGGATTGTATCAAAAATTTAAAATTAATGCAAAACGAAGAATTAAAGATCATACAATGTAACAAACCAGAAGAAGCGACCTCAAATAAAGATATAAAAAAGAATAACTACTCAAAAAATGATACTTCAAATATAACAAATATCAAAATTCCTGATGTACTAGGTAAAATAGAGGAACAAGACACCAAAAACATAAACAAAGGTGAAATAAATTTCAACGAACATATAAACACGGATGGATTTGAACTGATAATAAACCATCTAGATTTATATCAACAATCAGAAATTGATAAGTTGGTAGAAAAATACAAACCAATCTTCGCCAAAGATAAATACGACGTCGGTACTGTAAAACATTATGAAGCTCATATTGACTTAATGGTGGATAAATATTGTTACAAACGTCCATACACATGCACAGCAGAAGATAGAAGACAAATAGAATATAGAATTAGAAAATCTCCAACTGCAAGATCACACAATATAAAACCTATAAAGAACAAGAGCGTAAAAAACGCCATATGGTCCTCCGATAGCCGGATGAAAACCAGCTCATCCAGCCAGAAGTCCGGTCGTACATCATAAGGTATTAAGGCATTATAAATAATTTGTAAAATCACGCGTAGAATTCGCCACCAAGAGCCACTCTTTTTGCGTGATATTATAATCTAATTATAATTATATTATATATATATAAGGTGGTACAAACAAAAGGTTATTTTAAATAATTTAATGTGTATGTTTGTGTAAAAAATTCTTCATTATGCCACAAACATTAAAATCACTGGTGAAGAAGCGCGGTGAATTGAAAGCACAATTAACACGGTTTAAGAATTACCTACGAAGTGATTCAGTTGATGTAATAGAAACGGAAACAAGATTAGAGGAGGTAAACACATTGTTAAATCGCTTTAAGAATATACAATCTCAGATCGAAGATGAAGCAGATAGCCAACTTGAGTGTTTTGAATTGGAATATTATCAAGTAGTGATGTTAGCAAAAAAATCCATAAAAAGCATTGAAAAAATTGATGATACTAACAATATTAAAATCACATTACCAACGTTTTCGCTCCCAGAATTTAGTGGTGATTACTCGAAATGGTTATCTTTTAAGGATGCTTTCGTCACATTAGTAGGTAATAACAAATCTTTAGATAATTTCCAGAAAAATTACTATTTGCGTGACTGTTTAAAAGGAAAGGCCTCAGAAATATTAAACGCACTTGAAATTACCCAAGACAATTTCGAAATATCTTGGCAGGTTTTATCAAATAGATTTGAAAATAAGCGTGTAATAGCTAATCAACATTTATATTCATTGTTTAAGCTCAAGGAATTAAAACAGGAAAGTCACGTCGCCTTGAGAAATTTATTAGATCAAAGACAATTACATTTGAATTCATTGAAAAACATAGGTCTACCCACGGAGTATTGGGATGTAATAATAATTTATATTTTGGCCAACAAATTAGATTCCAATACCCGGATCTATTGGGAACAATATCCAACTAAAGAAAAAATACCGACATTGCAAGAATTTTTAAAATGTTTGACAGATCGGGCGATAGTATTGGAAGCATCGGAAGCAACATGTTCCACAGCCAAACCTGTATTTGCGCATCATAAACCGTCAAGTTACAAAAAGGAATCTTCAGTTTCATTATTGTCGCAAAGGTTGAAATGCATTGTTTGTAAGGAAAATCATAAGATTTATTTCTGTAAACAGTTTTTGAAACTAAACCAACATGAACGGTTTGAGAAAATCAAGCAATTACAAGCTTGCATCAAGTGTTTAAATGTAGGTCATTCAACTAAAGAATGCAGGAGTAAGAATAATTGTAGAACTTGCAATAAGGCAGGACACAACACGTTACTCCATATTTTCCCTAAAGAGGATCAAGACGCTGAGAATAGCATGGATCAAGTACCAGTCTCAAACCATTCCACCTTTGTAGAAACAGAAAAAACAATTTTGTTATCAACGGCAATGGTGAACGTAAAGGTCAGTAATGGAATTATTCATTCAGCGAGAGTATTGTTGGATAATGGTTCTCAGGTGAATTTCATAACTGAACGATTTGCTAAAAAATTAAACATAAAGTACAAGTCATTAAATATGCCGGTCTCTGGGTTACATAATAATATAACAAATATAAAGAAGAGCATCTCGTTTGAATTTTCATCAATAAACTCTAATTACAAAAAACTTGTTACTTGCTTGGTATTACAAGAAATCACCAGCAAGTTACCGCAGACCTCTTTTCCAAAAAGAGAGGCAAACATACCACCAGGATTGAAATTGGCCGATCCTGAATTTTCCACTTCCGGTCATGTGGATATATTACTCGGCTCCGAACTATTTTGGGAAATGCTGACCACTGACCAATTGAGATTAGGAACAATTGGACCTACGCTGCAACGCACTGAACTTGGATGGATATTATCCGGGCCAATTAGAACGTGCACTACAAAAAAAGAGCAAGAATCATCCTCATGTCACTTATCTTTAAATATGATTCACAATCAAATTGAAAGATTTTGGAAATGGGCGTTTGAAGTAAGCTTACCATTCCGACCTTGTATAGATCAAATAGGTACTTCCTTGCCTATGGCAGAAAAAAGATTTTTAAACTTGGAAAAGAAATTATCTTCTAATATGGATTTGAAACTTCAATACATTAAATTCATGGAAGAATATGAAAACTTGGGTCATATGACAAAATTTGAACCAGTTTCAAATGAAGAAAAATCATACTATTTACCTCATCATGCAATCAAAAAGGAAACCAGCAGCACTACCAAACTAAGAGTGGTGTTCGACGGCTCCGCAAAAACCTCCAGCGCGATATCAATAAACGACGCGTTAATGGTTGGTCCAATAATACAAAATGATTTATACACCCATTTATTGAATTTTAGAAAATATCAAGTGGTATTGACGGCTGACATAGAGAAAATGTACAGGCAGGTCAACATTAGAGAGGAGGACCGCGTCTTCCAAAAAATACTTTGGCGAGCATCTCCAGAAGAGGAAATGGGCCACTTCAAGTTAAATACGATAACTTATGGTATGGGACCGTCATCTTTCTTAGCCACGCGTTGCTTGAAGCAGCTGAGTATGGAAAACGCACACTTGTATCCTGAAGCTAGTCTCATTTTAGAGAAAGATTTTTACATGGATGATCTAATTACAGGTGGAGACGATGTGGAATCCTGTAATTTGTTAAAAGAACAGTTAATCTCAATAATGAATTCGGTCGGTATGAACTTAAGAAAATGGCGGTCTAATTCTTCTGATTTGTCATCGGAGGCCGGTCAGGCCACTGATATGGTAATTTTGGACAAACCAGAAGGAGAAAAAATTCTAGGCTTAGCTTGGAATTGCCAAAAAGACAGTTTTTTATATCACGTGGTACTACCGTCACATCCTATTTATAATAAACGGAATATTTTGTCGCTGATTGCTAGTATTTTCGATCCATTAGGTTTGCTAGGACCAGTAACCGTGAATGCTAAACTTATTATGCAGAGATTATGGCAAGAAAAGATATCTTGGGATGAAGAAATACCTATAGAAAATCTGAAGCTTTGGAAAAAATATTTAGAAGATTTAAAAGGTATAAATTCTTTTCAAATACCTAGAAAAATTATATGTAATCAAACTGTAAATATACAATTGCACGGATTTTGTGACGCATCCCAAAAAGCATATGCTGCTTGCGTATATATGCTATCCACAGACCAATCAGGAAAACGGCATTCTCAATTATCACAGCTAAATCAAGAGTAGCTCCATTAAAAACCATTTCCTTGCCTAAATTGGAATTATGTGGTGCTGTTCTGTTAACAAAAGTTGTTGAAAAAGTAAAGGAATCCCTACTTATACCTTTGGACAAAACATTTTATTGGTGTGATTCCACTATGCTGGATAGGAAATCAACCAGCGCGATGGAATACATTCGTTGCAAACAGAGTTGCAGAAATACAGGAAAGAAGCGAAACCAGTCAATGGAAGCATGTCAACTCCGAAGATAACGCTGCGGATATTATATCAAGAGGAACTAGTGCTAAAAGTCTATTTTCTTCAGAAATCTGGTGGAGAGGTCCTAATTGGTTAACTCAAGATGAAGTAACTTGGCCGAACTATAAGGAAATTTGCATCGATCCACCGGAATTAAAAACCAAAATAAATTTAACCGTCAGTATGAATAAAGATTGGGAATTGTTTTATCGTTTTTCCTCTCTCACGCGTTTACAAAGAGTAACTGCTTATATCCTACGTTTCATTAATAATACACAAAAACACATACATTTAGCGGAAAACTTTCTATAATAGAATTAAACAAGTCATTACAATAATTAATAATAGTCGCTCAATCTTATTCATTTTCAAAGGAAATTAAAACATTAAAGGCGGGAAAAAACTTAGATAAAAGCAGTCATCTCAAATCATTAAGCCCATTTATACATATGGATTTATTGCATGTAGGTGGGAGATTATCCAGAGGAAAACTGATACATGAAGCACAAAAACATCCGATATTACTACCTCACGATCACCCTCTAACAAAGTTAATCATTAAACATTTTCATTATACAAATTTGCATGTAGATCGTTCTCTGTTACAGGACTGGATTACGCAGGGCCAATCTTAATAAAGTCTGGAATCAGTAGGAGATCCAATTCAGTCAAGTCTTATATCTGTTTATTTATATGCTTCTCTACTAAAGCAGTTCATTTAGAACTGGTCACCTCTCTGACTACAGATGCATTTCTTAATTGTTTAAAGCGTTTCATTTCTAGACGTGGAAAACCTAGTAAATTGTATTCTGATAATGCTACTACATTTGTTGGAGCGAATAATGAATTGAAAAATATGTATAATTTATATGTCTCTCAAAAGGAAATAGCTAATTACTTAACTAACATGTCTATTCAGTGGGTTTTTATCCCACCTAAAGGTCCTCATCATGGAGGTCTTTGGGAATCTAACATAAAAAGTGTGAAATATCACGTAAAAAGAGTGGCAAATGTCTCTTCATTAACATATGAAGAGATGTGTACGTTATTATACCAAATAGAGTCCTGCATAAATTCTAGGCCTTTAATTCCACTATCCAATGATCCCTTCGACCTCTTCGCACTTACTCCAGGTCACTTTCTTATTGGTGATAACCTGTCAGCTGTAGCTGAACCTGACCTACAACAGATTCCCATAAACAGACTTAATAATTTCCAAAAACTAGCCAGCTAAGACAGAGCTTCTGGCCAAGATGGAGAATTGAATATCTGGGAGAGCTGCAGCAAAGGACTAAATGGACGGATGGGAACAGGCGACAACTAAAGACTGGGGACTTAGTTATCATCAAAGACGACAACGCACCACCAAATTTATGGAGGATGGGACGTGTCATCGCCACTCACCCTGGACAAGATGGGATAACCCGTGTAGTCACCTTGAAGACGCAGCAAGGGTCTATGAAAAGACCCATTACCAAATTGTGTCTTCTACCGATGGACGATGCTATCACATCTTAGAAGACCTGGATCAAAATAAACCACTAACATCTAAGAAGAGCAGTATCAAAAAGAAGTCATCTTTACTAAGGCCAAGGATCAAAAAGAAGCCATCTTTCTTGAGGACAAGAACTGCAGAGGCTATCGATCTAGGATCAAGAAGATGAACCTTTTTTAATTTAGTGTTATTTTTTTTTATGCTTCTTCTAATGATTTACTTCAATTTATTATTTTATTGTTTCTAAACTAACTACAACAATCAATGAATTACGATATATGTATTAGCTAGTTTCAGCTCTCTTTTTATTTTTAAGAAATAATTTAATCTTTCTAATGTTAGCGGACCTACCTGGGGGTCCCTACATTCTGCCGACAGACTAGCTCAGGTTTTAGTCAGCAGAGCGGGAGAGGCCCTCACCACCAGGGCGGTAGGATCTGTGAGGCGTGTGTGTGTCTTTCCTGAAATAAAGCTCAAATTTCTACGGGCTGGGGGAAGGCAGTGAAACAGTAGCCAGGGTAAACAACAGTTATATTGGGTAAAACACTTGCGTATACACAATATCACAATAATGCATACAGTGGAGGTAATCCACCTCTTACCCGCCCTGGTATAAGTAACTGATGGTTACTCCTTCAAGGCTCTCGCAAGATTCTAATTTTTTTTGTTAAACGAAGCTACATTTATTTATTTTGAACGAATCTAGACCTCCAGTGTCCATGCATACGTTGTTAGTAAGCAGTATGCAAGTGCTTAACAGGAAAACAAAATGCACAAAATAGGTTAGTAAGACAAAGATAAATTAAACAAGGCAAAAGAAAAAAAAAACTCATTCATGAGGCTCCATGAGGCGGCATTGCATCTGTAAAAAACCTGCAAGCACATGCATAAAATAAAGAACATAAGTAATACAATAAATCTCAAATCAATTGGCAAGTACCAACAAAATATGTAAATGGCTTTCGGTCTGACCATAAACTACACTTAGCTTCCGTGTCCCTTAGCCAACCACTCAGTGAAGCCTCAAAGAATGTTAACTGAATATTTGGGGTAAAATACCCGAAGACTAAAAGAAAATTCAGCGTTGGGTAGTCAGAGGCAGGACAAAGGACAGTCAAGGTCGTCTGATCAAACCTCAAGCCTTCACATGTCATTGGGGGAGGTGCAGGTAGATTTGAAAAGGATCTGCAAAATTAATTATTTGACTAAAGATGAAGCAGGGACAAGGTCCAGCACCCCCCCATATGGGGATAGGGGAAAAAAAAAAAAATATAAAAAAAAATGAGTTCAGTTCATCCAGTAAAACATTTAAACAGTTAAAAACAAACAAAACAAAACAAGGAACATGGTATAAATTAACAGTTAGTATAGTAATTATTAACAAAACAAATCGCAAGGCAATTATATACATTTTTCAAAATATAGTGAACAAAATAACATAATGCAAATGTAAAATATAACACATAACTTATAATATATAATAAAATAAATGTTAATAAAATAAAATAAATAACATATTACAGAAACGCATAAATCATAACAATTAAATCCAAGCGGTAAGTGTAAAGTAATCATGAAGATTGTCCGTGAATTCAGAAGCAAAATACACCTGGTATCTAAGTTGTTTTACAGCTACTCAGCGACTCTAAGAACAGGCCATCTCTCAACCCAAACTTTTGTGAATTTCTTCAGGCACTCAAAGTTCACCTTATTCGAGACGAGATCTGTATTCCAAGCAGGTCTCGTAATAACTTGTAAACCATCAATCATTTCGTCTCGAGCATCCGTCAAAATCTCACAGTGCCACAAAATGTGCTCGGCTGTTTGGTCGGTATCACCACAAGCGCAATTGGGATGGGATGATAGAGCCAGTCTGTGAAGTCTACCTCTAAACTCCCCATGCCCAGAAAGCAATTGGGTGATATGGTGGTCCATTAAAATATATGCCCCTTTCATTCTGATTTTAACTGATGGAAAGAAGGAGAAGGTCCATCTTCCCATATTCGATCTATCCCATCTCATCTGCCATTCACTCAGCGTTTTTCTTCTCATCATCTTTAGAAGTTCAAGGAGAGGCACTGCTTCACCAGGTATTAATTCAACACCAAGGTGATTTACAGGTCTTCCTCTTTTCAGACAATTCTTTGTCAAAACTTCCCTAATTTCTAAATCAATTGGCAAAATGCCGGCCAAAATTGGCAAAGCATCCGATGAAACTGTTCTGTAGGCTCCTGAAAGCGCCAGTAAGGGTATTCGCTGGCCCCTCTTAAGCGCTGAATGAATAAGTGAATTACTCAGTCGATGTTCCCATACACATGCACCGTATGAAACTTGTGCCACATATACGCATCTGTATAATAGACGGAGCGCAGGGAAACGTAAACCCCATTCAGCAGTTGAGATTCTTCTCAGTTTTAAGAAGAGAGCCTGGGCCTTACTAGAAACGTTTTTAACGTGAGTCAAGAACGAGGAGGATCTGTCTAATGTAACGCCTAAATATTTAGTACTCTCTACAAAACGGATTGCAGTATCTCCCATTTTTATGAAAGGGTTTCTACCTCTACTGAGGGAGCCTTTCATAAGGAGACCCACGGTCTTATGGGGAGCAAAAGTCAGTCTGTTTTCCTTTCCCCAGTTAAGAATCATATTCAAACCTTCTTCAGCTTTATTTTCAACTTCTTTTCTACTGTCCCCAGAGACCAAATACAATTTGTCGTCTGCGTAATCAATCGCAATAGTGTCTTCAGGTAAGGGTAACCTGGAGGAGTCATCGAATAAAATATTCCAGAAATCCGGTGCAAGGGGAGAACCTTGGGGACAACCCATGTCCACATCTCTTTCAATGATGCAATCACCAAAAGAAATTATAATTTTTCTATCTTTAAAATAATCGCAAGATATTTTAAAAAGTTTTCTTGGACAATTGCGATTTTTTAATTTAGTCAAAATCATCTCCCACCATGCATTATCGAAGGCACCAGTTATATCTAAGAAGATACCGATTACGTACCTCTTTGTGCAGACCTTCACCCAGTCAAGCGCAGTCATAATGGCGTGCTCCGTGGACTTACCTGGGACAAATCCATATTGATGTACATATGATGGTGTTAATGTTTCTCGTAGACGATTTTGAATAATTTTTTCCACAATTTTCCCCAATACAGGAAGAAGTGTTATTGGTCGATAAGCTTTAACATCAGTTCTTTCTTTGTCGTTCCCTTTAGGTATGATCCTGAGCACGCCTTTCTTCCATACAGAAGGGAAAACTCCCCATCTCATACACGTTTCCATAACCTGAAAGAGTTCTTCCTTGGCATGGATCCATACATACCTCACAATTATACTATTCAATTTATCATACCCTAGTGCCTTTCTAGGACTCAAACCCTTAATTATAATTTCTATTTCAGCTCTAGTTATTTTAGAATTTCTTTCCTCCTGGGAGAGGATTGGAGGAATCCGTGATTGATTTCTAATCTGTTGGTGGTGGTCGCTTTCCCCAATTACTGAATCTAGGGGAACTAACTTTCCCAGAAGTGTATTGAGAGTAGTCACCACGTTAATAATGCATACAGAGTAATACAGGGTAGCAACAACAGTTCTGTCTAAAATGGAGGAATCTGTCCCTATAATCTCTCTGGAAGGGGTTATTTATCTCTGCGGTGAATTTAAATTTAAATTTACAGCGAACTAAACTAATTCGAATTTACACGCAAATATGGGGGAATATAACGGCTTGGGTACTCACAGTGAGCGTCTGGACTCTTGTATCTTCAGTGTCGGGAAAGAATTCGGCCATTCTTGGTGTCCTAGTGTATCACTTAGCAAAACATGTTCCATTGTTCTCGCGCGGAACCTACTAGAATGGGCGCGGAACGTTCCTCACACTATACGTGCTTACTAGACCGGGAGCTGCGGGCGAGTGGCGGTTGGCGGCTGGCTACCCGGTGGCTTGGGTTCCGCCGCCGGTAGCGCGCCGGCAAGCTAGCGGAGGGGGAGCGAAACTGTAGTTTGCGCAGTGGCGTGCGCTACAACTTGGGAGGAGGGGCCGAGTAATTTGCAGGGGCGTATTTGTGTATCGTAACACCTCCCCCCGCGCTCGGAAAAAAAGCGACGTGGCAATGGAGCAATAGGGCAAGAACCCTCTACGTTACCCGCGGGAGTTGAAAGAGAGATTTGTTGACCAGAGAGAGAGCTGACTAACATCTTAAAACTAGCTTATGCCATGGGCTAGGTACAATGTTTGTCAGGGTAGGGAGGGGGGTACATAAAATATGAGGAACAGGCAGTTATCACATGAGGGGTGAAACAACATACATATTTATGCAATTGAAAGAACAAAAACAAGGTTATGAAAATGTGAAATCAAAGACAAAATTATGAAAATGTGAAAACAAAGACAAAATTATGAACAAAAAATGTGACTCTAGGGTTTCATTGGTCTGGAAGCTAAATTTGCGGTGCGTAGATTTGTTTGTGTTTTTGACGGGGTTCGAAGAGTTTCGAAGAATTGCGAAGAGACGTGATTTCACAGACTCTAAAGGGATTACATTATCACTGTAATCTGACTCATTTGAAATAACACTCAAGAGTACACTAGGGCCTTGGAGAAAAAACACTTTGTTTTGTCGTAGACGTCGAAGGTTACGAAGTGGAGACTGTGGTTGCAGTGCGGAGGGCTATGGTTACAGAGGTCGTTGAGGAGAAGAATCCAGGATCTGCAGACATGCCAGTACGAATCCTAATGTGCCATTATGGTGGGCACGGATCGTGTATAATGGTTATCGAAGCATAATGTAGCTCGGAATAACTTGTGAGGGTGCGCATTCAGCGAATACTGGAGAGTCAAGGTAATAATGGTTTACACATGACACGGTGTGCGTCACTGCATGACAGAGCAAGAGATGGCAAAACTGGCTTGGTAGCGAGAGCAGGAACAAAACCCAGGGGCTAGCGTGCCCAAAGGTAGTCCAGAGTGTCATTATATATAGCGGGACAACATAGGGGCGGTATGGTCTGTGCTTTCAGGAACAAATATGAAGAAAATGGCGGCGGGGGACCTCCGTAACCACAGCGAAGGCTGCCAGGGAGTGAAGCTCAGCTTGGCTGCCGATGGAGACATCCTTCTGGGCTTCTTTTTAAATCCGGGAGGAATTATTATTAAAGCAAAATTCTTGAAGTTTACCTGCCTAGAGACCAATGAAGAAAAGTTTGGAGAGAAACAAAGTGTGTTCAGAGAATAGCAAACGAGGTTTTAACCCGGTGACCCAGAGAGATTGAGAGAGAGAGAGAGAGATTCCTAGCTAGTGTACAATTACATTTTTGAAAATAAATACAAAGGTATCCTTTGTTAGGATAACCTGGCTTTGCCGGGTGACAAAATACCTTGGTTGAAAAGCAACCGGCCTTCTATGGCCTATGTTAACATAAAATGGTAACATTTTTGAAGAATTTCAAAGAACAAGACACAAAGTCGTGAACGAGTCACGGCAAGGCAGCGAAACTGATTCATGGATAAAGGTTGTCGATAAGATACAGATGATACGCCAAGTGCATAACATACGTGTCCAATATTCATGAATCTGCCTCATTGAAACCAGGATTGAAGTTAGGTACCGATTCGAACTCCAAGTGAGGGCGAAATATGGACAACAATGGATCTTCTACTTCATGCATGATGAGAACATGAGGGAGGGAAGGGGAAAATGGATAGAGGGGCGTTGAGTGACGAAACTTGCTAGGGACTGGACTAATTTCCAATTCAAACTCTATGTGAGTATGAAACGTAATCCACCAGCATGCTTCCTGACTCTTTACATAAGAAAAAAATGATATGAAAAAGAATACACATTACACCAAAGAGACTAGTCTTTCGCGTGTATTTGACGAAAGATTAGGGGTCACTTAAAACTTCTCCTTGATTGTGAGAAAAGATAGACCCTCGCTCCAATTTCACAATCCTGGGATTTCTTTTATTCGCTTCCCAGACGACGAGTTTGGTGGATTTTGTGCCCATTCGAATTACTCCCACGGCACTATGCCCCATAGCTGACAGTGAAGCTGACAAGCTAGTCCTTTTGAGATAGTAGATATTCCTGGGCTTCTTTCCTTTAGAGAAAGAAGTGGCAAAACAGGAAGTCCACGGGCATTGTCGTTGAACAATTTGCAAAAAGGTTGTGGACTACTTTGTGTAGTGCGCACAAAAAGGGTTGATATTATTTCGTTCGCACGATTCATGGTGAGTATTGTAACGTCTTCACGTTTGGTGCACAAATTATATAAGTACACAATTATAAACACGGTACAGCTCAATTCCAGACAGAAGTCAAAGAGTGTTATACAATGCATCTTAAAGAAGATAGCAAGGCCGATATTATGTCGTTCACACGATTCATGGTGAGTATTGTAACGTCTTCACGTCTCGTGTACAGATTATACAAGTACATAATTATAAACAAGGTGGTTCTCATGACAATTTAATGACACACGACCAAAAAGAGGCGGTTCTCATACCAAATTTAATGACACACGACCAAAAGGGGCGGTTCTCATGCCAAATTAAAGACACACGACCAAAAGGGGCGGTACTCATGCCAAAAGACAGACGACCAACTCAATAACGTTTAGTTAAGAGTATAAAGTAATTATAACGAACTTCTCGTATCGTGGCGGATGTTTTAAGGATCTCTCCTATGATGGTGGATGTTTTAAGGATCTCTCCTATCGCGTACAGGTTGTGCATAAGTACAGCAAAATAAATGATAACAACATTCGTTTTAATGTTGTTTATAAAGATTCGTTAGATTTAACTAACCCCGTAGCCCGGGGGCGTACGATAGAATGACATAAAGTGATGGCAGGGTATATTCTGCTTAAACCGAGCAATAAAAGAGACAGACCTGGAGTTGTTTTACATACTGTCCGAGTAACCATTTTTAGAAAAGAGAAAAAAGGTGATAATTGCAAAACGATGATCGAACAAATCAATGTTGATTTAAGTAAAAAATTACAATTATTTGGATTCAAGAATCAGGATGACCGTTTGGTTTTACTAACCTGTCTCGTGTTAAAACGTGTAATACAAAACATACGTGACGTAACAGTAGAGAAGTGGTTTCGTTGTAGCAACCAAAGACCTGGTGATTCGGTTTTACATACTTTAGTCGAACGAGCCAACGGATTTGTGTATGACTTATAAAAAGCCAACTTGTAGTTTTTTTTTAATATATACCTATATTAAATACAATTTCCAAAATGGACGTGTCAATATCCTATTTTGGGGAGAGAAAAAAAATTAAGCACGGGTGAAAAGGACGCCATCAATTTTTGATTTAAGTAAAAAATTGAAAAAGACTTATATATACAAGAAAAAAGGTGAAGTTGTAACGATTTAAAACTACTCGCCCCGGTATCAAGCGCTTGAGAAGGACATATTAATTTTACAACCGTGCAGTTACGAACACGGCAACGGCCGAGTACATAATCGGAGATTGCTAATCAGTTCCAGAGAGGTTGGACAGCTGTCAGGAAGTACATCACGGAAAGGATTCGCGAGAGAGTTGCGCCATCAGACACGTGAGCGATTGCCATCATGTTACGATAGATTCTCACATTATGGTTTACTGTATTTATAAATTTGTTCTTCATATAATTATTAGGGAGGACTGGCGCCCTAAGTATCTAAAGCAGGATTACTATTTGAGATTTGAAACTTTAAACCTTTTGATTTTTTTACATACCCACAGATCAGCATATTAGAATTGTTATTACACGTCACTAGTCAGATTTAGTTTATCGATCTGAACATGCCCTGATATTCATTGTAAATGTAGAGTCTCTTGCCTTCTAAATTGATTAATTTCGTAGATAATGGTTGATAAGGAATTATGAATATAACCGCAATAAAATTTGTTCTTAGCATTACAACATAACTCTTTAATTCCATTTAACCTTACTTAATTTTGTCCTACACATGAAATACATGTCTTACACACTTTCCAAAAGTATTACACAAGAAAATAATGGTACATTTGGCGGCCCAGCGTGGATTAAACCTAGTGATCTGTTATTTTGTGGGTAGGATGTAAAATTTTGCACAATGTTTTATGTGTAGTTAAAAGTTTCAAGTGGTAATCTTGCTAATTTGTGAATATATGATGACAGTCGCTCGCGGTTTTGATGCTCTATGGATCCATTTCGTGATGAAATTCCTAAGTTAAATAATAATTTTACACAGTTTAATATATTTGAATGTCCCCCCTGGAGCTCTAGCGCTCTGCGTTTTTACTGTTTATTGACTTACAGTACGCTGTAGTCAAATTTATTTTTTATTTTTTATGAACGAGACAAGGTTATTGTTGTCGTGAATATTTGGTACATGTGCTAATTATTTCTTTCATACCTACATAGCATAGTTTCTTCGTGTGATGTCGGAACCGCAAATTCTATCGAGGAGTCAGGCCAAGATTCAGGATTCTGTGACAATGGTGAAACAAAATGAAGCTTCGCCGGAGGTACAGGCGGAAACGCAATCGTCTTCCTGCAAGTCATTCCCCGTACACAAATGGAATCTGGTTTTTGACGGATCCACATGCGTACGCAACTTCATAGAATGTGTAGAAGAATTAGCAGATTCTCGTGGTGTAAGTAACATTAATCTATTTTCTAGCGCGATTGAATTTTTTACAGGCGATGCTTTGAACTGGTTCAGGGTGAACCGTTCCAATTTTAATTCATGGCCAGAGATTGTTGCAGGTTTGCAGGAGGAGTTTGAACTCTTGGACCATGACAAACGTCTTGTAGCTCAGTTAAGAACTACTTGTCAAAAACCTAAAGAAAACTTGGGTTCATTTATAACCACAGTCTTACTAATGAATAATCGCCTCTCTAAGAAATTGCCGGAAGAGGAAATTTTAGAAATTCTATTGTGTAATATGTTGCCACGATACATACATAAACTTTCTCTTACAGAGGTGACTAATGTTACTGCTCTAAAGAAATATGGAAAGATGATAGAATAAGCGGACAGTCGCACGGATAATAGAAACCATCCTGCAAATTCAAACTTTTACAATTCCAAAGCCAATAATTCTGCCAATAATACTACATCTAATAATAGTAGTTACAGGGAGGCTCCACGCAATAATAATAATTATAATCCTAATGTCAAAAGAAATCAAAAGTATTTTTATAACAATAATCAAAGCGCTCAAAACGTGAATTTCAGAGAACCAGTGAGATGCTTCCGCTGTGGTCATCCTGGTGTGAAGGCTCCTGACTGCAGATGCAAGAACCGAAAAAACTAGCAGCTCGGGTTGCCTGTGCAGTGGGCGAGGAGACGTCTTCATCTACTGTGCCGTGTGACCCGGAGTGGACTAATTGGCTTGCTGTCGTGGAGAAATTCTACCAGGACCTTAGAACGTCAAAGGCGGAGAGAGCGGGTAACAATGATGGCCGTCCTCACATATCATTTCAGGTTCTAAATACTAAATTTTCTGGTTTGCTAGATTCAGGTTCCCACCTGTCTATTTTGGGAAAGAACTTTCATACACATTTTGTGAGATTAGGATTTAGATTGGCTTAGATTTAGATTTAAAAGAAAAATTTTCTCTAACTTCTGCGACAGGTCACTCAGTAAAATGTACACAAAAGATAACAGTTCCGGTGCTATATAAAAACATTGTCAAATATTTCACTTTTGTAGTTATGCCTGAGATCATTTCAAATGTAATTCTAGGTATAGACTTTTGGAAACTTTTTAATATTTGTCCAGAAATTTGCAAATATATATCACCACGGGAATCAAAATCTGAGCCGAAATCAGTCACAGAGATAAAAGGATTAGAAAACAGCTTAAATTTATCAGATAGACAGAAGCATGAGCTTAAATGTGTCATAGACGAATTTAAAGATATCTCGGGAGACAGGTTAGGTAAAACCGATTTGGAGTATCACGTCATTGACACAGGTGATGCTCAACCGGTAAAACAAAGATATTACCCAGTTTCACCACACTTGCTGCCGGCGGTACACAAAGAATTAGATAGAATGTTAGAGTTAGGTGTCGTTGAACCGAGTCATAGTGCGTGGAATAGTCCTATTTTACTTGTTCCCAAGAAGGATGAATCATTTAGGTTATGTTTGGATAGTAGAACTTTAAACTCGCTGTCGAAAAAAGACAGTTTTCCTATTCCTTATGTTTCAAGCATACTAGATTCCTTAGGCGGTGCTAAATACCTGTCTACTATTGACTTAACAGCAGCTTTCTGGCAAATTCCTCTGGAGGAAAACTCTAAAGAGAAGACGGCTTTTACTGTTCCGAAACGAGGTTTATTTCATTTTGCTAGAATGCCATTCGGTCTTCATGGGGCGAGCTCTAGAATGATGCGTTTAATGGATAAAATATTTGGACCTGAATTTGAGGGCAAAGTATTTTATTACTTAGATGATATTATAATTATAAGCACTTCATTTGAGGAACACATGTCTCTTTTGAGGAAAGTTCGAAAAAAACTTTCTGATGCGGGTCTAACTATCAATATGGACAAATCTGTTTTTTGTAGAGACTCTTTAAAGTTTCTGGGTTATGTCGTCGATAGTCAAGGTTTAAGAACCGATCCAGATAAAGTGAGAGCCATAGTGGATTTTCCTATACCGAACTCGCAAAAAAGCTTAAGACGTTTTATAGGCATACTATCTTGGTATAAAAGGTTTATTTGTAACTTTTCTATAATAGCAGCTCCGTTGCATAATTTAACAAAAAAGGAATTTACGGGAAACAAATTTAAATGGAACAGTCAGGCAGATTTAGCGTTTAAAAAACTTAAAGATATTTTAGTGAGCGCACCTGTTTTAGCTTGTCCTAACTTTAAAAAACCTTTTATCATATCATGCGACGCATCCGATACCGGTCTAGGAGCGGTCCTGACACAGGTAGACGATTCGAATAGAGAACACCCTATATCATTTATCAGTAGGTCTCTGAATGCTCAAGAAAGAAATCATTCAACTACAGAGAAAGAGCTTAATGCAATGATTTTTGCTCTGGAGAAATTTAGAGCTTATATAGAAGGATCTGTCATACCGGTTAAGATAATAACAGATCATTACAGTCTAAAATGGTTAGTAAATATTAAGTCTCCGACAGGCAGATTAGCGAGATGGGCTGTCAGGTTACAGCAATTCAATTTTATTATAGAACACCGTAAAGGAAAAGATAATATAGGGCCTGACGCTTTATCACGTGATTCCGTAGAATTAGCTGTAGTAGAACAAACTATACCAACCAAAGAATCGTGGTACGATAAAATGTGTAGAAATGTTCTAACCTTTCCAGATAAATTTCATGCTTGGAAAGTTAATAATGGAGTATTGTACAAACACATACAGAGTATGGAAGCTCTGCACAGAGTGTATGACTGGAAAGAAGTTGTACCGAAAGAGTCTAGGAAAGATATAATAACGCAATATCATGTACCTCCTTCGTGTGCTCATTTTGGTATTATGAAGACTTTGAATAGAATTAGTCAGAAATATTACTGGCCGAAGATGGCGGCCGACGTAAAATCATTCATTAGCAAATGTTACACTTGCTTGGGTCATAAGAGTACGAATCAGTTACCACCAGGTTTAATGGGTGATCCTAAATTAGTTCAACGTCCTTGGCAAATGATTGCTACAGATTTATTAGGTCCGTTCCCCAGCTCTTACAAAAAAGGTCATACATATTTGTTAGTAATCTCTGACTTCTTTACAAAATACTCTAAACTTTTCCCACTAAGAAAAGCTACTGGAAAGAATATTGCTGAGATCATGGAAAATGAGATATTTTACAAGTTTGGGGTACCTGATACAATAATTTTGGATAATGGTCCCCAATATATTTCAAAAGACATGAAAGCGTTAGTTAACAAGTTTCATATAAGACACCTCTTTTACAACTGCAGGTATCACCCGCAAAATAATCCTGTAGAAAGAATTAACAGAGTGTTAGTGTCTGCTATTAGCTCGTACGTCGGTGGTGATCATCGGAGGTGGGCAGATTGTTTACATGAAATTGAACTCGCTATTAACACAGCAGTACATGAGGTCACTGGATATACTCCCTTTTTCTTAAACTTTGGAAGGGAAATTATTATTTCAGGAAACGACTACAAGTCTTCAGACTTCAACCCTGAAGATATCAGATTTGCCGCACGGGATTCTTGGGCATCGGATTTAGACGAGTTAAACGATATTTTTTCGCAGGTTCGTACGTCTCTAAGGCAGTCGTATGAAAAGAACAAAACGCAGTATAATCTACGTCGTAGGGACATACAATATGAAATTGGCGACATCGTTTGGCGCCGATCGTTCGTTCTTTCAGACGCTAGTAAGTATTTTTCAGCGAAATTAGCTCCCAAGTTTATTCGCAGCAAAGTCATTAAGAAATTGTCTCCGGTTGCTTACATTTTAGCTGATTTAAATGGAAAACCTGTTGGAACTTTTCACATCAAGGATTTAATCAAGCATGAAATCTCAGATTAACGTCGTGTAGATCAGGAGCGTATTTTAATTATTTTGTATACTTTTGTTTCCATTATGCGCAATAATGGAAGCGATTAAAAGATTCCATTTAACGTGAGAACATGACTAAAACTTATGTTCTCACATTGAATGCAATTTTATATTTGTTTATGAAGTTATTTTGTTTGTCCGTGTCCAGGTATTTCTAACACATGTATTTTGCTATTTTATACTTGTTCAGTGTGCAGGGGTGACCTATTCTTACCCTTACGCATTGAATGTGTGCACATGAATATACATAGTAAGTACTAAATTTTGTAAATTTATATATTCAAATCATCAAGTTTTGAATAAGTTTGGATGTGTGTGAGTACATTGCACATCCGTTTGGCATTTTGATGATTCTCATATATACTTTTATCATATTCATTTTGAAATGGTTATGTAATTAACTGTTTTCAAGATGCGCTTGCTAGTCCGGAATGGTAGGCGTATCTTCAAGATAGTTTATAGTAAAATACAGTTGGGTTTTATGTTTCGTTGTCTCGTTCTGTTTCTTTGTCTTGTTCTGTTTCATTATGCCCTTTGGGGATGTTACATACTATAAGATGGGAAAATAGTGCTTTTTCAATTGCATGTGGTACAAAACCGTGCCTATATTTATCAAATTTTTAATGTTAATTTGGGTTATCCCATTCAATAATCTATATTATCAAATGAGTATGTATATTCCTTGCAGGATCTGCTGGATTATGGTTACAATTGAATTAATGATTAATAGTTCGTAATATTTATTATTTTGATTTGAACTAGAAGGCAAACCGAAGGGTTCATTCAGAATCTTTGGCATCGGGTTACTATTTTCATCACATGATAGCAATCAGATGCTAGTAATCATGATAGTAACTTTAGGAAGTTACGAAACCCAGCCAACGGTTTTGTATGAAATTTCTTTTGGTAGTGCTTATTTTATCCATTTGGGTTTTTTTTAATTCACATTTTATGTTGTTCTTCGTCCTTACAAATTAAAATAAATATGAAGTTAATTAAAGAGAGAGATTTGAAATCCTCAACACAAATAAAATGCATGTGGCATATGCCAACGTCGGTTTACTATTCGGGTAATTTTATTTTAAATATAATAAAGTTTCCTTCTTCGGGTTGCGGGGGTCATTCTTGAGCTCGGAATGACCTCAACAAGTCGAACTAGCATTCGATGATTCGATCAATACCTTGTTCTTGATCAAATCATGGAATGTTAATTGGTTCTTCATTCAGGGAGATTTACAAAAATAAAATAAAACAAAAGATAATAATTCAATTTTACTGCAAATTGCATCATCGGATTACATTTTAACTGAAAATTTAAAATTTGATTTATAGCATACTACATTGGGGTATTAAAAAAAAAAAAAATAATAATAATAATAAAATAAATAATTTTTTTTGTTTATTTACAAGATAATTATTATTCCTTAAATTTTATCAACATTGCATGGGTTAAATTCGATTAACAATTCATAATTTATTCAATATCGAAGACAAAACTTATTTTTACTCAGATCTATGGGGAGGATAATAACATTCATTTTCATATAGAAATTTTAATATCTATTTCACAGTAAAAGCTTAAACTTTTGAATTATCTTGTTAGTAAAATTATTATAAAATTTATTTATAAAGACATTTAAAATCTCATTTTAGAGGAGTGACATCTAGGTGGGCTGTTTTGAAACTTCAATTGCGTCTTGGCTAGAAAATAAAAATTGTTTAATCATTCTATCAATAGGGTTTTCAAATTATTTATTTATCCGCAGGGTGTCCAGTTTGTAATATCATCTTATTTGAAAATTATATCATATTATTTCAGCTAGGGTTTTTTTTTTTTTCTTTTGTATAACTAACAATCAGTTCTAACTTAAAATTTTTTCTAATTCATCAGTAAACCATTTTATAGTATAGCTTAGTCTTCGCAACATCAAGAATTAAAATCAACATTAAATCGCAATCATCACTACAAGTTCAAGACCTTAACATATACGTCCGGTGGAATTCATTGCTGCTTTTGGCCAAAACAATCACAATCTACATGGAAGGAAGAACTTCAAATTCATATGGACATGTTCACATAAAATGAACCGGTCATCTGCACTGGACAATATCAAGATTACAGACTATCAAAATTGAACTTCAACCTTCTTCTCCTACCTTGATCTTCAGCCTTCATCTGTATACTCTTTGGATGCTCATCCCAGCAGTTTCAAAATTCATCATGGCCGGATTTGGAGGAAGAGCTTCGCTTTCATACAGTCACCAAACAAACCTCTAAGCTGATAATCTTCTTTCTACTACTTCTGCCTTCAAGTCCTGGACCCTGTACGTGATCTTCATATTGGATATAAATTACCTGGTTTCAAGGGTACATTCTGGAATCAATTCCTCCAGAGCAAATCATATATTGGCATGATCAGCAAGCTTCCCGTATTGAGATCTATAAAGGCGCCAGGAGGGCCTAAAATTTTCTTGGAAAATTTTTTTGAAGGGAAGGGAGTAATGTAACGATTTAAAACTACTCGCCCCGGTATCAAGCGCTTGAGAAGGACATATTAATTTTACAACCGTGCAGTTACGAACACGGCAACGGCCGAGTACATAATCGGAGATTGCTAATCAGTTCCAGAGAGGTTGGACAGCTGTCAGGAAGTACATCACGGAAAGGATTCGCGAGAGAGTTGCGCCATCAGACACGTGAGCGATTGCCATCATGTTACGATAGATTCTCACATTATGGTTTACTGTATTTATAAATTTGTTCTTCATATAATTATTAGGAAGGACTGGCGCCCTAAGTATCTAAAGCAGGATTACTATTTGAGATTTGAAACTTTAAACCTTTTGATTTTTTTACATACCCACAGATCAGCATATTAGAATTGTTATTACACGTCACTAGTCAGATTTAGTTTATCGATCTGAACATGCCCTGATATTCATTGTAAATGTAGAGTCTCTTGCCTTCTAAATTGATTAATTTCGTAGATAATGGTTGATAAGGAATTATGAATATAACCTCAATAAAATTTGTTCTTAGCATTACAACATAACTCTTTAATTCCATTTAACCTTACTTAATTTTGTCCTACACATGAAATACATGTCTTACACACTTTCCAGAAGTATTACACAAGAAAATATTGGTACAAAGTAACCATTTTTGACTTTCGTGCTTGAGACCACTATTGGGTTTTACGTACTCAAGGTGAGCTGAAAATCGAGAGGTAAGAAAAAGGTTTTACCCTGGTAGGTAAAATGAGATGAACGTGAGAATGAGGTAAAAAAATTTACAAGGGCGGCCGAAACTGAGGCCATAGACAAAACAAAACAAAAACAAAACAAAAAACGAAACACAACGAGTGACATGACATGAACATTGCATAGTGTGGGGTTGAGAAACGCCATTCCGGGTTCATGACTCCCAGAATATCGTGACTCGAGGTGTCTCTGCTCCGAGGTGATCAGTCTCAGAACAGGTGAGAGAAAAAAAAAATATATATATACAAAGAAACAATGCTGGCAATTTGCCGTTATGGGGACAAGAGAAATTGATACAACCGTGACATTTGGATGTACCTATTATGATTGTACATTTATTTACAAACAAGTATAAATAAAGGATTTGCTTTATTTATAGGGGTCTGGTCGTGTAATTGACACTTTACACGCCAGTTAAAAGGTAAAACTTTTTGGGTTTACCGAGGGAGGTGGTGATACTTAGTGAATTAATTTATGGTTCCGTCGATAGTGGGAGTGGTATCGGTTGTCTCCTCACTTCCGGACTTTACGATGTCCTGAATATGGTAATTACCGACATGTTTGCCAGAGGTGTCGGACAAAGAGTAGACTAAGTCCGATATTTTCTTTACGACCTTAGCCTTGACAAAACGGGGGGCCAATTTGGCAGAGAAGTACAGAGCTCCTTGGGAAAGGGTATTATTCCTTCTCCAGACGACATCGCCTACGTTAAAGGTGGCATGTTTTCTGCGTAAGTTATACCTGTCCGCGCTCTTTTGGTGGGCCAGCAGTAGAGCATCGGTAACCTCACTGTAAATGGCAGACAATTCCTCCAAACGGTGAGCATAATCGGAGGTGGGATTATTTGTGGGGGTGGTGGACGTAGGAAAACTTGTGTCCCAATGTAGTGAACCATGGACAACCTGTTCCATGCCGTGTTTTAGAAAAAAAGGGGTGTAACCGGTGGTTAGGTTAACCGTGTTGTTCATGGCGGCTTGGATTTTATCCAAGTTTTTGCACCAAGTACGTTGGTCCTTGTCAACCAAAATGGCCAAAGCTGTGTTGATGGTTTGATTGTACCGTTAACGGTGTTATTTTGGGGGGTGTACAAGGTATTGTAATAGATATCCTTGATCCCATATTTAGCAAGGAAGTCTTTGAATTCTTGAGCTATGAATTGTTTTCCATTGTCAACTATCACCGTTCTGGGTGTCCCGTATGGTATGAAGATATGTTTCTCCAGAAGTTTGACAATGGCGGTAGCGTTGGCTCTTTTTAAAGGGAAGATCCAACAAAATTTAGTGAAAATGTCCACTACGCTGAGTATGTGCATATGTCCGGCATAGCTTCGGGGAAAAGGTCCTATGAGGTCCATAGACAGTGACTGCAGGGGTCTATCAGTGCGTTTGGGTTTGCCCATTAAACCGGCGGGAGATGCCGTACTATGTTTGTAAGCTTTACATGTTTCACATTTAGAAATATAATTGCGAACTTGCTTGTAGAGGCCGGGCCAGTAGTATTTCAAGGAAAGCTTTTTATACGTCTTGAAAGTCCCTGGGTGTATGGAGCAGGGTGCGCTATGGTTGTCGATAATTATTTGTTCTCTCTTTTCGAAGGGAACAACAAGTTTCCATGAGTGGTCCTCAAGGATAGATAGAGGGGCTTTACAATTGTGGTATAATTGTCCTTCTTTTATAATTAAATTGGGAAATTTTTGTTGATTATTTTGGCAACCCTCAAAAATTTTGAGGTACCATTCATCCTTTGTGGATGGTGTAGTTGCAATTGCACCAGTATTTAAAGTGGCTAGTTCAATTCTTGAAAGGGCGTCTGGGACGGTGTTGTCCGCACCCTTACGGTGTATGACGTCAAAATTGTATTGCGACAGGCGTGAGGCCCAGCGAGCGAACCTGCAGAAGGGATTGTTTAGGGAAATTAACCATTTCAAACTACTGTGGTCAGTGATCACAGTGAATTTGCTACCGTCTATGTAGCCGCGGAAATGGTGAACAGTTTCTAGTACGGCCAGTAACTCTTTCTCGGTGATACCGTAATTCTTTTCGTGCTTATTTAAGGATCGGGAAAAGTAAGCCACTGGGTGTTCGCCGTCAGGGAATTCTTGTGACAAAACTCCACCGATTCCAACATTTGAGGCGTCCGTATGGAGGGTGAACGGGAGTGTAAAGTCCGGACAGTTTAGGACGGGAGCTGTCTGAAGAGCGTTTTTTAAGGTTATAAAAGCTTCTTCAGTTTCATCAGACCAACAAAAGTTACTGACGCCTTTACGGATGCCGGTGATTTTGTTGAGGAGTGCCGAGATTGTGAAAAAGTCTTTAATGAATATCCTGTAGTAACCTGTGAGTCCGAGGAAAGCTTTTACCTCTTTTGCATTCGTGGGCCGGGGAAAGCTTGTCATAGCCGCAACTTTTGCGGGGTCGGTTCTTAGGCCTTCTTCATCTACTATGAAGCCCAAGTATCGTAGGCGATGTTTGCAGAATTCCGATTTCTTTAGGTTGATAGTCAAACCGGCTTGTTTGAGTTGTTGAAAAACCTTTTCTAGTATTAGTATATGTTTTTCATAAGTATCGCTGATGATGATCAAGTCATCCAGGTAGCAAAATAAGTTGTTATCGAACTCTGGGCCAAACAATTTATCCATGAGCCTTTGTAGCTCCGCTGGGCTGTTTTTTAAACCGAAGGGTAGCCTTTTAAAGTGAAACATGCCCCTGCCAGGCACTACGAAGTCAGTTTTTTCGCAGGAGCTGGGATCCAAAGGTATTTGCCAGAAAGCTTTGCTCAAATCTATAGATGAGATGTATTTAGCGTTTCGAAGTCTGTCGAGGATGGAGTTGACCAAAGGGAGGGGGTAGGCGTCTGACACTGTACATGCATTGAGGCGTCTGCTATCGAGGCAGAAACGGGCCGAGCCGTCTTTCTTTGAAACTATTAAGGTGGGGTTGGTCCATGCACTGCGGCTGGGTACCACCACTCCCATTCTTAACATATCGTCCAATCCTTTTTCTAGTATTTTTAATTTTTGTGGAGCGAGGTTATAATACCTTTGTTTGATTGGGGGGCCTGTTGTTTTTATGTGATGTTCTACTAAGTTGGTTAAGCCTAAACCGCACCTTTCGAAGGAGATTGATTCAAACTTGTTGATCATCTGATCCAACTGATTTGTTTGTAGGGGGTTCAAATTTTCGTACGGTATTACTGTACGGATTTCGTTCACTTGTGGAGGGACGGAGGGGTTGTTAAACAACTGTGGAGCAATTTGGAAAGCCATCCAAAAATCCACTCCCAGGATAAATTTTTGTGAGATTGTAGGTACAACCAGAAATTTGATCCGAACTGTTTTTGTGTCGCAATTGATCGGCAGGGTAAGAGAACCAATGACACGTTGTGAAGTGTTGTCTGCCGTGGTGACATGTGAAAAATGTTCTTCCATTTTAAAACCACAGTTTGTGAATAAGGTGTGAGCGTTGTCGCCCAGACAGCTGACAGACGCGCCGCTGTCAAGGAGACCAGAAAAAACCACATTGTTTATAGAAAAATGCGCGAAGGGTCTACCGTCTATTGCCTGTTTGCAGCAAACTGTAGAGAGGGGTAAGGCCTGTTTGAAGAATTTGACATGTTCCAACCACTCCGACCATTCCTTCGGCCTATGGGGAGGATGGCCCGGGGGGTTGGGTTCTAGTTTTTTGTCCTCTTGGCTGTCCAATTGGGAGGGGGTCTGGAGAAATCTGTAGGGGGTTTGATGAATCTGAGGTCCGGGATGGGTGTCTCAGTATTGTCTTGGCGTGGTCTTTTGCCAAATTTCCTCCCTTCGTCTCTTCTTGGAGAACGATCAACGGATCGCCTTTTGTTAGAATGGGGGTCTCTTGAAGATAAAAGTTTAGCTTGCTTGAAGCAGGAGGCTTGGGAGTGACCAACCTTGTGGCAAAAAGAGCAGGTTTTCTTTTCGTTGTGCTCTGGTTTTATGCCGGACGAAGTGCTGGGGTGAAAGTTTTCCTTGGGGAACCTTTCGTCCCTCTTTCGATCCTGGTATGCCTCCAGTAGCTGGCAGACATCTTTAAGTTGCTCCAGCGTGGAAATTTTCTGGGAAGTGATGATGTTTTCGTATCTGGGCAGGAGACCGTCGATCAAAACTGGGAGGAGTTCCATTTCAGGGACGGGTTGGGCAAGCTTGATATTAATGGCCTCTGCCCTCTGCGTGAATCTAGCGACAGGCTCTCCGGAGTGCTGCTTGATAGCGAGTAAGGATAGCCTGATTCTATGTTGGGCCTTTTTTTCTCCGAAACTTGTTAAAAGTGCCGCCCTGAGTTCCTTCCATGAGTTTGTTTTTCTCTTATGTATCCTGTGCCAGGTAAGCATTTCAGGAGCGATGAGGTCTATGAAATTTCTGTGTAGGATATTTTCGGGAATTCCTCTGACTTGAGCTGTTTCTTCTATTCTGTTGATGAAATCCTCCACATCCGTGAGTCCGTTGTATTTCGTTTTCCAGGATGTCAGATCGTATATTTTTGTTGGTTCCTGGGCTTGCACTAATAAAGGTTTTGCTTCGGAGACTGTGAGGGGGGTAGGGATGATTTCCGAGGTGACTTCCGGCTGAAATTGCAACCTCCTGATGTATTTTTTGTTGTAGAAAGAAGCATATAGAGTAAGGCATTTTTTGGATTTATTCCTAGGAGAAATCTTTCTATTTCTCAGGGCCTGTAGTAGTTCTTCCTTTCTTGAGGTCAAAATGTGCGGGATTATACCCAGCGTGACTTGAGGAACTTCCATGGTGTATAGGATCGTGTCAGAGTGACTTTATATTGGTGCAGGTGATGGACGGCGTGACAGCTTAAATTCTTTCGCTGGTCGATGAGTAGAGAAAGAAAAAAAACAAGAGGGACTTTTTAAAAAAAAAAATTTCCTGAATTTTGAAAAATTTTGCCAAGGGGGGTCCTTACAAAGTTGCTCTTTTGTGTTTAAAATAAGCACTTTTTGAAAATTTGTTAAAATTTTTCAAAGTGTTTTATTTTTTGAGAAATTTGGCCAGGGGTCTCCTTCTAGGGTGTATATTACGGCAAGTTTTGTCATTTAGCTGGTTTTACCAGTATACCGACGATATACTTCATTTCACTTCTGTTTCACAACCTCCTTCACCACTTATAGACGAGCCTAGGCATCTCTAATCGTTCACCGTTTCTAAGTTTGTTGAAATCATTATTTGAAAATTTTGAATCATTATTTGTTCTTAGGTTTGCCTTGCCGATCACCATTATTTTTGGTTTGGCCTCATTTATCAGTAGACCTAGATTAAGACTATCTTTCTCTATGTTAGCAAGGAGTTAGTTAATTTATTCTTCAGGAATGGCGGTAAGGGTGCGATCATCTGTATTTTGGAGATTTGAGATTTTTAGCCAGCGTGTTTATTCCATCTATATATCCATCAATACCTTCAAAATTCCTCATTCATGTGTGACAATGTAAAAATCTAAATAATATGTCTATGAATGAAATAGATATAGGACCGGGCCATGTTTATGAAATTAAAAATTGCATCAAAAATTACATTCTACACTACTCACTTACACTAAAACGAATACCGAACTCTGTATGAGACGACATACTGCCAATAGGTTGCCCTTCTTGTACTTACGTCGCTGTTGCTATGTTCACTATATCACTTTCTCTAATGGTGCTGAAAATCTTCGTGATTCGATTTTTAATCGATATTTTAAATTTTTATTTTTATTTATTAACATTCAAACCTGCTAAATTTCTTATGTAGTTTGTCAGCAGGTACGTATTGACAGCATTTTATGTATTAACATGCTTCATTTTCAAACGGAATATGAGCATAATAATGATGTTGAAAAATCAATAATTAGATCAGCTAGTTAAATTAACAGAATATCGTAAAACGTATTCTTAGAATGACAACACGTTTATGCGGTTCGCAACAGACTGGCTTTTATTACTAATAAAAGGTTTTACATTTTTGTTAGTAGATGGCGTTAGTAGTCAAGAAATATTAATTTTGATATGGATATTAATACCCCCACTTATCAAAATAAACTAAACATACAGTTTATTCATTTGATACAACGCCAAGTAAGCTGAATTTCAGTACTTTGTGTTTTACAATCAGACATCTGAAATTTAGAAACTAACTGTTCAATATATTGTTGATGATCTACACCTACAGTAATAACATTTTTATTTTTATCTAAATTAATTCTCATGCCTAGACATTGTCTAACAGGCCCTAGGTCCTTCAACTTAAATTCTGAACCTAATACATTTTTTTAATTTAGTAGTTTCAGCCTCACTGTTAAAAAAAATAAGAAAATCGTCTACATACAGTGCCACTACTATTTTAATTTTACCCATCATTTTTGTAAACAAACATGGTTCATATTGACTATTTTTAAAATCTAATTTAGTTAAAACCTCTTTAACTCTTTCATACCATGCTAGGGAAGATTGCTTTAATGCATAAATGGCCTTTTTAACTTTAATATCTTTCCCCCACTTTTGTTTACAAAACCTTCAGGTAATGATATGTATATATTTTCTTTCTAGTTTCCATTTAGAAAAGCAGTACATACATCTAAATGACTAATACTCATTCTCATCTTTACACTAAGAGCAAACAATAATCGTATGGTAGAATGTCGCACTACTGGTGAAAAGTATCTGTGTAGTCGACACCGGCTTTCTGTGAAAAACCTCTTGCCACAAGCCGAGCTCGAAAACGCACTTTATTTTCAATATCATTTTTTTTATTAAGCACCCGATTCAAAAATTGGAAAAGTAAATGAAATCAAATACCTGGGTGTAATACTCGACTCAAAACTGACTTTCACAGCAAACTTTGAATATGTGCTAAAAAAGGTATCAAAAAAGGTAAATTTTCTTAGAAGACTAAGACGTAAATTAAATAGAAACACTACGGAGCTTATTTATAAAACTATCGTTGCTCCACATTTGGACTACTGCTCTACGATGTTATATTTGGCCAATGAAGGAAATTTGAACAAACTAGAAGTTATACAAAACAAAGCTATGAGATGTATACTGGGGAAAGGCAAATACGTAAGGATTAATCAAATGAGAGAGGAGCTAAATTGGATTCCAATAAAAAAGAGACTACTATTTAACGTGTTAATTTTTGTGCATAAAATTATGAAAAACCAAATACCAAAATACTTTAAGGATGAACTTGTTTTTAATAGAGACATTCATAATTACGAAACAAGAAATACAAACAGAGTTCGATTGCCACAAATGAAGAAATCAAAATCACAGAACTGCCTAATGTACAGAGGATGTATGATGAAATACCTGAAAGAAGAATGAAGAAAGAATGAATATATTTAAAAAGAAATGTTATGCTTACTGTAAAAATATTTAAATTTATCAAATGAAATGTTACATTGTGCTTATTAGTTTATATTCATATAGTATAAACTAACTCAATAAATTTAAAAAAAAAAAAAAACCCATCTGCACTTCACTATTGTCACTTCACCCGGATTATCAACAAGTTCCCATGCCTCATTCTCCTCAAATGACTGCAGTTCCTCAGCCATTGCCTGCTTCCACTGCTCCTTCTCTGGCCCCTCAAGAGCCTCTGCGAATATAATTTCTTCAGATGCTGGAACAGTACTGGAAACACACACGTTACTAAAACCATATCTTTCTGGTTTCTTTCTCTGGAACATTCCGAGACAGTTCACCCACTGAATCACTGCTCTCTTCCACCAGATTGTCTTCTGTTGTCTCTTCATTAGGAATCCAGATGGCCGACTCTTCATTGGTTAACTTCACATCTGTCTCATCCTCCATCACATGAGAAAAGGGTAATCTCACTTGTTTCCCCTCACAACAAGTAATACGCTGAGACTTGGTTATGTCAATAGTATTCTCATAATTCAAACCATTCACAATACCGTTTTTAATTTTTTGCATATCTTGTCTGTTAATGTGTGCTAGTCTTCTGTGCCATAATTTTCCACTAACAGGAACAGTCAACAAACAACTTCGTGATTGTAATCTCAATTTATAAACACCTTCTGACAAATCCGCAGTTGCAGCCAAATCATTATTTTTGTTTCGAATATAACAATGCTTCTCTTCAAATATGACATTATTTCCATTCTTGATAAGTTCACTTACGGATAATATGTTGGTTGTCAAACTAGGCACACATAGCACATTTTTAACTGTTATATGATAATTCAATTCCGACACAATGTCGACATCTCTGGAACAAGCAACTTGCAATTTAGATTCATTGGCGACAGCAATTTCTGGTAAATACGGCGTTGGATTTATGTTTTTAACCCAATCTTTCTTCGCCGTCATGTGTGCATTTGCACCTGAGTCGATGTACCATGAATTCTTGTTATATTTTCTATTCAGAAAAACTACATTAAACACACATACTTGTATTCTTCTTTAAACAATGGACACTGATTTCGATAATGTCCATCCTCTTTACACCTGTAACATGTTATTGTTTTTGTTTGATGTATCAGCTGTCATTGAGATTTTGTTTGTCTTTGACGGTCAGCCACTATATCTCTGTGGCTTACTGTTGGTATTGCTAGAAGAATATTTATTTCGGTAATTGTTCGGAACAAACGTCAACGGTTAATACGAACTTTTTTTGATAAAACTTTTAGATTCTTCTTAATTACCAAAAAAGACAACTATTTGCATTCGGGGAGGTTGAAAATGTTACATTTTTAATTTTATTTACGTAAATTGAAAACTTGCTTTCACACTGTCAAATCACTCTGTTTGCAATATTATTGTTATTTTAATATGTTGGTATTACTGATATTTCACATTGCATTGGCTGTATAAAATAACGAGTGGCTAGAAAATTAGTTATACTTACCACGAATTTTGAATTAGGTAAGCACTAATTTGGTTAGAAACTTTGCTTGGAATACAAACTAGATAAATCCTGGAATGTTTTTTTTAAAGAATTGCAGCCTTACTAAAAAAAAACACAGCACGCCCGATTACCCGTGTTGCTGCAGCAACATGAATAAAACAAAAATACACTAAAACACGATAACATTACCAATAAGATTTGGTCTTAAAACGTACTGTAAATCCGGCAACCACGCATATTTAAGTACTAAATTGTTTGTTTTCCTTCATAACCGCTAGGTGGCGCGGCGGCGCGGCGCCTGCGCATTCGTGTTCGCGGTCGAAAAAGACGCTGGAAGCGCGAAATGATTTCTGTGTGTCCAATATTACTTATGTGATGGTTAATTTCTATTAATATGAATAATTTACTCTTATATTTATATCATTGATATATTTACCGTGTGTTGTGTGGTTTTTCATAAGTTTTAGTCAAGTTATAAAACAATAATCGTACTTTGAAAATTGAAGTGTCAAAAACTTTTTTTTATGATACATGAGAATTCAAATTTACATTTAAAGGTTTTATTTTATGATAATTTTATGACAGTGGTGTTTTTTTTTTAAATAATATTATGTAATACATGTGTGGGTAAATGCATCCAAGTAATTAACGTCTTTAGAGATGCAAGAAATCTGATTTAAAAGACGGTATAATTTATAGGTTAGTTTTTTAGCAATAAAAAAACTTTGAAATTTTTTATTATTTTTTTATTGTATGCCCGAGGAAAAAGTGAGGTGATAGTTTCCTTCCAAATTTATTACATAAAAGGACTGTGTTTTTGAAATTTTGTTTTTTTCTTAATTTCTCTACATTTTAGTCAAAAAAACTTTGGTAAGAAATTTTTTTCCATTTATTTCCGAGTTTGAATCTTAAAATATGTCAGTTTTTGAAAACTAAACTGTATTTCAAATATAAAAATCTAAAAGGTAATTTTATCTAGTTTTCATAAATGGTATTTGTTTTTACGACACCTTCAAAAATAAGAAATATATAGAACATTCAAAATACTACGGAAAAAATACAAATATCGTTCGGACATTAAAGGTTAAAACAGAGATAAACTACCCTCTCAGGCCGTGGAAACCATGTGTATTTCTTTCAATGAACAAATTTTTAATTAGTAATGTTTTCACATCCGCGGCCGTTTGTCAATTGAATAAAATTTTCACTAGGTTTTTTAGTAAGGCTGCGATGTTTAACGATTTTTTTAGTCAATAAAGGTAAGATGTTAGGTTGGGTTAGTAGGTTAGGTAGGGTTAGTAGGTTAGGTTAGGTTAGGTTGGGCTAGGTTAGGTTAGGTTAGTTTAGGTTAGGTTAGGTTGGGCTAGGTTAGGATAGGTTAGGTTAGGTTAGGTTAGGTTAGTAGGTTAGGTTAGGTTAGGTTAGATTTTTTTTTTCCTTGAGTGTTCTGTTATTTACCTTGTTTATTATTTATCAAGGTTCATTTAAACTATTTGATTTTACAATTTGAGCTATTGATTTAACTTTTTCATGCATGTTGGGATAGGTGATGGGCCATGCAAATTTGGGATGTGGAGAGGGGTTAGTGGGTAAATAGGTTAGTATGTCTGTCTAACATGGGCTATCAACTGCTCCAACATTTGTTTAACGGCGTGAGGGAACCATGTAAAACCTCAGCCGGAGCAGTATTGTGTATCTGAAAGAAATGGGAATGTTCCGTTAAGGTGGTCATTGCTTACCCTCGTAACGGAACCATTTGTAGGAAAGGTAGTGTTCTTTAGCGTTCTCTAGCACACCCAAAAGTCACGAGCCGCCATTGGTTACCAGATATTTAAAAAAAAAATGCACGATCAAGTGAATCAGATACTTGAGTCGGGCCATGTTAAAATTCAGAATAATAGAAGAGAATGTATGAGACGATGTATGAATGCGAGTGAGGCAAAGAGTGTTTGCCTCACTGAGTTTGAGTTGTTTGGCGGTCAGTCCTCTCTGCCTACCCCTGCGGGGAAACGGCGTGATGGTTAGTTAGTTAAAAAAAAAGTATTAAATATTTTCCCTAGAATAGCTACTTATATTCAGGGAAATATATTTTCTCTCCGATGTAATAAAAATGCATATCCATGCGTTTATATTGTTTGTGTGTTACGCTTTTACGCCCAAACTACTAAACCGATTTTAAAAATTCTTTCACCAATAGAAATCTTTATTATCACTGAGTAAAATAGGCTATATATAAGGGTAAGTTCTGGCGTTATGAAATTTTTATAAATGAAAATGTATGTATTTCATGTATTTTAGCGGCAGGGAAGAAAGTGGGGTTGGAAAGTGGGGTGCAGCGAGCAGGTGGGGATCACACAGGAGAGAGACGGGGGAGGGGGAAGGTGGGGAAGGTGGAAGGTAACGGAGTTTTATTATTTTTCGATAAAGCTAAATAAGTGATCTTCACAACAAAAAATATATATTTGAGACTTTCCTTTAAATAACCTCCTTTAATAACTTATTTTCTTTAAATGCAGTGCATTGAAAAGCGGAAAAAATATTCACATTGTACACGAGTCGTCTCAATGTGGTATACCCACAGTTTGATGATGGCCTAGAATGGCCTAAAAACTAAAATACTTGCAGCACTTTATGATAAAAATTTTAAATTTGACTTACTTTAAATAAATAGAATACTTGTCTAGCCCAAAATTAAATCATTTCTATAACTGCCGAAGGCTTAATAAAATTATTACATCTGGTATAATATAACGCAGTAAGTAACAATTGTGGCAAATAGACTATGGAGCAGCGTGAAATCCACTGGGAAGAGGCCACACGCAGATGTCACAAAGGGTCTTGATTTCATCATATTCTCCAACAGCAAGAGAAAAGTGCAATGGCCATCATCTTTAAAACAAAAAAAGGTTTTTTAAGAAATATTCAAGAAAAAATAATTAACACTCAGCATTTACACATACATAATAAAATAAGGACAGTGCATACTATTTGATTAATTTCTTAAATTACACTGACGAAAATAGCAGGTGGAACAATTTACACTTGGATAAAATAATTATCACAATACGTTGCCTGAAATGGTTTGAGCCATATTTAGTGACATAATCTGTATTACCAGATACATTCCAACCTTCCTTTACCCTATGTCCTTCTCTTCCCCACTACTTTCAGAATAACAACGTAAGGCAATACTTAGTGATGTCATAGTTTCACTAGCTCTACGCCCTAAGCCGCTTCGAATGTCTTTTTTTTAAATCCACTCTATTGAATTTTATTTTGTTTTCCAGATTTAATGAATGTATGAATGAGGTGGAATCTTAGTTGTGGAAATTAACCCACTTTACGACACCCGATCGAGCTAAAACTCGGCAGATAGACTGATGACAATGCATTCCATTAGTTGTGGTATTTAGTTATGGCAAATATTGCACATAAATATATGCACATTTTTCGATGACATTACAGCAGTTAATATACAAAATAAATGTTTGTCTAACAACCTTGGTTCAGTAGGCAGCGTGGTTCTTGGGTAGGAAGGTTCGATTCGCATTCAAAACATTTTTTTTAAGTTTTAAAAGACATTTGAAAATAATTCCCATTAGGGCCTACGTTGTAATGTAGGATGCTGTTGGTTGCTGTGGATGATGTTTGGGTGGAAGTTCTGGGAAGGAAGGTAGGAATCTGGGGTTAGTGTGTCCAGGAGTGACGGACATATGAATATAATACTCTCACTGCGGTCCAAGGCTATGATTCGGGAGAGTCCAGCTGGAGAGGTCAAAACATCTCCCTGAAACTGTTTCTACCGTTGCGGCCTGCCATGCAGTTGATGGGCGGATGCATCTGCCGCCAAAACCTAGACAAACCTCACCCCGTGAACTCGGGCACCCTTGCTAAGTTACCAAAAGTTGTAACTTAATTTATGCGTATTTTTTTTTGTTAATTTTGTAAATTACTCCACTCTCAAATATTTCATAATGGGCTGTTTTCGCACGATTTTTGACGCTAGGAGCCGCACTCGAAAATACGGTCCTGGAAACTCGTGAGAACTGTCTAATTCCACCGTTTTCTTGGTCTCTTCAGATAATTTAAAGTTTTTGTAATAATATCGTAATAATGCCGTCAATTTATTTGATGTGTGCAACCACTTAAGATGAATTATTGTAACCACTTTTTGTAGGTTATAAATCTCACAGTAGTTTTTTTTCATGAGCTCCACACAGGAGGCCCTGTGGAAAATAATTTCGCTCAGGGCCTATGTCATCTTTGGGGATGCTGTGTGAAGGGTTTTTTAAGGAAAGGAAGTAGAGGACAGTTCTGGGAAGGAAAAGGGTTTAAGGGGTGGGTAGGAATCTGGGGTACAGTGTGTCCTGGTCATCCACCTCCAAGACTTAGACAAACCTCGTCCCATGAACCCGGCACCCCTGCTAAATCACCGAACGTAGCGAACCACTGGGGGTGACCTATGGCAGAGGTGTTGGTTATCCAATAAAGGTTCCCGGGGCGGCGGTACCCATTCTCGCCTTCCAAATTGTAGGTATTATAGGGACACAATTATTTAATGTAATAACTACTTAATCTTCTCATACTTGAATCCCCAATGTAAAGAATAAGTATAATGTATAAAAATACAGAGAAACATTTTACGTGGAATGGACAATAAAATAGTAATTGGATGTGCATCTTGTTAAAATTTTTTTTTCGCCGTGTGATATATTTGTCAGAAATAATTATTTCAGACAGTTCTGTATTATGAAACGTTTTTAGATTTTCACGGTTAAAAGTATTTTCGTTATTTATATATTATCAATAATATTATAATATTATCTACTGGATCTGCCCTGATGATGGACCCTGTAATGCTGTCCGAAACGTTGGCCAAATAAGGAGGTAGCGCAACACGGCATAACACCACAAATATTACCACACGGTATTATTTTTATTCTCGTTCATAAAAAGCTTGTCGACACGGTAAAATGGTCCGTAGCAGGATTGTAAATATGTTCTAAAATCTCCACAAGTTCTATGTTATAATTGTACCTCCAGATTTATTGAAACACGACACGGTAAAATGGTCCGTAGCAGGATTGTAAATATGTTCTAAAATCTCCACAAGTTCTATGTTATAATTGTACCTCCAGATTTATTGAAACACGACACGGTAAAATGGTCCGTAGCAGGATTGTAAATATGTTCTAAAATCTCCACAAGTTCTATGTTATAATTGTACCTCCAGATTTATTGAAACACGACACGGTAAAATGGTCCGTAGCAGGATTGTAAATATGTTCTAAAATCTCCACAAGTTCTATGTTATAATTGTACCTCCAGATTTATTGAAACACGACACGGTAAAATGGTCCGTAGCAGGATTGTAAATATGTTCTAAAATCTCCACAAGTTCTATGTTATAATTGTACCTCCAGATTTATTGAAACACGACACGGTAAAATGGTCCGTAGCAGGATTGTAAATATGTTCTAAAATCTCCACAAGTTCTATGTTATAATTGTACCTCCAGATTTATTGAAACACGACACGGTAAAATGGTCCGTAGCAGGATTGTAAATATGTTCTAAAATCTCCACAAGTTCTATGTTATAATTGTACCTCCAGATTTATTGAAAATTAATATTTATTTTTTATTATTAAGTGAATTTCCGATTTTTTCTTTCATTTAGGCTTTAAAAAAATTATCTCACCTTCTCTAATAGCGCCAAAAATTTCCGGGCACCAAGACTAGTAATTGTATTTTGTATAGAAATAAATAATTTACGTGTATTTATTAATATAGATTTATTGCTTGGCTTTTACAAGTGTTTACTAGTGTAATGGAAACATTTTCACACACGAGGGTCTTTTTGGTGCTTTTTTTAATGCAATTCACTTAATAGTAGGACACGGCCTTTCCCGATGTGTGGCAGTTGAGAACTAAAACCACGAAATCGAAGACAAATACAATTGCCTTGTCTTCAATTCACTTAATAGTAGGACACGGCCTTTCCCGATGTGTGGCAGTTGAGAACTAAAACCACGAAATCGAAGACAAATACAATTGCCTTGTCTTTGGCTTACCCCTTTTGAAATTTCTACCACCAACCACGCGTCTATATATGATGTTATGAAGTACTTTCTTGAATTATAACTTCCCACCCCTATATGAATATTCCCGTCGTCAAGTACTAAATATTTACTATTAGTTGGCAACATTTGCGAGACGTTTTGATTGGCCCGGATTTCGGGAGGGGGCCGGGCAGCCCTTCTGACGGGGCCGAGAGCCCTGGCGCTTTCTTCTGGGTTTAACTGTGGTGAGGGACGGTTCTTGGTGCATATTGCCGACCGCCTTTTTGATTCCAACATTTGTTTGGGACACGTAATTCAAAATATAGTTAAATTTGGATATTTAAATCAACTCGGTGGTGTTCCCGGACGAGATCCTCGGCCCAGATGCTGCCCGTGACAGTGTAACGTACGTAAAACTTATATAATTATGTGTTATCATTCAACCCTCTTATTATATTTTAAAATCATTAACCTTGAGTTCACAAAGAGATTAAAAGCTTTTCCTAGAAGCGTCGAGTCATTAATAAATTCACCAATTATTTAAAAGCGACAAGAGATCTTTTCATTTATTAAAAAACCTTTCTATAATTATTCTAACAATAAAGCGACAGTCGTTTTGAATCAAATCCCAAACGAACTGAAAACACGATATCCCTGAGGGACGCTAGCCGGAGGTTTGTATTATAATTTGGTTTTTGTAAGTATTTAAATGCAATCATTTTTTGTCTTGAACATTGTGGCATTATTTATTATTAATTTGTACCTGTTCGTAACAAGGCGGTTCGAGCCCGCAGTTATGTAACACTGTCGCTTCCAACTCGGGGCTAGATTTGGTTCATTATGGTTGTCGCTTTCTTTGATTTTTTTTTCATAACTCCACGCTGTTTTTCGTGATGTATGTACTATAAAATATGTATGTATATAATAATCATTTTTCCCATTTAAATGTATAGGTAAAGAAGTGATTTTGAATTGTGTTAAAACCCCCGCGTTTTAAATGCCGTTATCTTGAAGGCCGCGTCTACACATTTTTCAAAGGCCGCCATTTTGAAAACAGCACGTTTTTTAGACCGCTGGTAGCCTTTTAAAAATTAATCGAAGTCACCGCGTGGAAATCCACACGTGTTTAACAATCGAATCATGTGCTTCGCGTTTATGTTTGGTCTGCGTGAAATTGATCCACGCGTTTGGTGTTAGAAACGCGTCGTTTTTTTGGAAACAGCGACATTTTAAACTGTTATTTTGATCCACGTGTTTTCAAACGCCAATAAAGCAAAGCCAGCATCTCACAAGTGTTCTAGGACTATTTTCAAAAAAGTTCACGCGTGTTTTCGAACGCCGCCATCTTGTCGGCCACAACTCCGAATTTAAAAACCAGCACGTGTTTTGACCGTTAAATAAATCACACGCGCCGTATGTTGAAAAGCTTCGTTTTGTTTTACGCGATTTTTGAAACAAAATGGTTACCAAAATCTCAGAATTAGATACCTAATATAAAAAATCTGCTAGCGTGGGTAAATGCATTGAAGGTACGGTATGCCCGCTCAAAGGGGAGATAGTGAAAGTCGAGTTAAACCATAATTCGGAATCTAAGCCTTGCTTGAAATGGCTTTAGACATATTTGATGACTGGTATTGTGAACTTCTGCAAAAAACGGCGTGGTGGTTATTTGTCAGTTAGTTCTTTAAAAAAAAAATTCCTTTATTGAATGCCGCTCGCATAGCACGCCAATTTAATTTATTTTGTGTGACCTCAAGTTTAGTTTGCTTGACATAAGTTTTAAATATATTCTAAAAATATATTTGAATAATCGAAATCAGCGGCCATTGACCGCATGCAAAAGAGACGTTCGTGTGCAGTTACCTAAGCAGGTACTTTTCCTAGGGTCAATTTATGACAGGGCTGACATTAGAATTCTTCAAAATATTTTTTGGAGACCTTCATAAAGTTTAGGGTCCGTTTTATTACCGGGTAAGCAATTATTACCGGTTAGCGGGAGGAACGATTGTATGTTGGGTTCCTTTGGAGACAATAGCTATTGTCTGAAGGCATGACCAATGCACTTTAAGAATTTATTTGAAATATTGGAAAGTACCTACGTAGTCTGTGCAGCGTGGAGATATTTTAAGTAGGTATTTAACGATATTAACTTCCTTTTATGAAATAGTGGCAGATAGATGCGATAATTTTTAGAACAGCAGAGTTAGTTTGAAGGAGAAATTAACGTACCATCCGGTCGTTTTTGATATGAGCTGATTTTTTTTTTACATTAACTCCACACAGGAGGCCCTGAGGAAAATAATTTCCCTCAGGGTCTATGTCATCTGGGATGCTGTGTGGAGGGTCTTTTTGAGGAGAGGAAGGAATGAACATTGGTCTTGAAGAGACCCATGTTGTAGGAAGGAGGAAACACAGAGGCCGGCAAATCATTCCACAGCCGAGCTGTTGAACACAAGAACGAGTCGAAGAAACGACCCGTTCTCATGTGATAAATGTCAACTGTGTACAAATGTTGGGCACGCGTTTGGCGTGTTTCCCGACTATGCACCGGTTCCGAAGGGATCAATGATGCTAGTTCCTCGGAGCATCTTCCATTGTAATACCGGTAGAACAAGGATAGTATTCCCACCCGACGCCTGTGCTCTAAAGATTGCAATCCGTCTGTTAAGATGGGAGAATCTATCAAACGGACCGCCCGTTTCTGCTGATTGATTCTGGGAGAAATTAATCAGTCTCAGATTGTGTTTGGATCGTGTTTTAGAGCCATTTTTGTTGAAAAACCACGTGAACAAATAATAACTCATTGCTGTTTAGTAGGTTGGGTGAGCCCATGTAGGTTGCTCGGAAACAAACTGATGGTTTCGAGTGGTAAAATAATATTTACCTATTTAAAAACAGATTTTTAACAGTTCAATTCTCGAATTGATTTGCCAGTGAGATATAATTTTTAGTGTTCAATGATACTGCCTTCCTTATAGGATATAAATACCTACCAGTTCGAATCTGGAATAATAATAATGCAACGCACTCCGACGTAATCACATTACTTTAAAATTCAGTCGCGGGTTCGATTCCTTGCGAAATCATATATCTCCGTAACCACGCCGATCTCTCTATCGAAGGGTAGAAACCTATTAACGATTAGAAAAATATGTTTGTGACTTATGTCATCTTAGGGGATGCTGCGTGGAGGGTCTTTTTAAGAAAAGGAAGGAGAGGAAGGAAAGAGGTATGAGGGGCGGATATAAATATGGTGGTCAGTGTCCAGGTGTGACAGACATTGGAATTCCTCTCTCCAAATTACGGTTCGATGGCAGGTAGTCTAGTCCGACGTTACCCCACATGGACTCGGGCACTTGTAGCGAATAAAGCGATACCAAACATGGCAAATATCTGAAGAGGTTTACCTATAACTGAGGCGCTGGTTATACAATAGATAGTTCAGGGGCAGCGGTACCCATGCCCGCAACCTCAAATTGATACGACAACGAAGTCTATGAAAACGGAAGTACGATAGCTATTTTTTATATAGATGAATATAATCGGTATCTGTTAATATTAATGTATAGGTATTACTATTAATTAATTATTTTACAGAGAAGAGATGTGGGTTCGATTATCTATTACGTTGGATTTTGAGATTTTAAGCTCACGATAGAACAAGTGCCTAGATTTATTCAACTAACGGTGTAGATTGATTGCATAGAAATCAATAGATGTTAATTGAAATTAAAGTTTAATTTGAAATAATAAGGATAATGAGCGAACTAATTTACAGGTATTTGATAAGTTGATACAATAAGAGCAAGATGGAATTCAACTAGAATGTTGGCCCATACCAATTAGAAAATTCTCCAAAGAAAATCAAGATAGAATCCAAGTGGAAAATTATTTCTTCAAATAATTTTAAAATTTATTTGTTGGAGTAGAGTTTCGCGCTAAGCGACGTGAATTGTGTTTTGATTGATGTATCATTCAAATGGTTTCGTAGGAACCGGACAAATCAACGTATTGTGAAAATAAGATATGAAATTGACACTACACCCTTCCACACATACTTACACTCATCGCGCTGTTTTCGAAAGGACGCTTTCGGGACAGTGCATACATTACATAACAATTGCTTCGGAGTAATTAACCGAATGCGATAACCACACTTCACATTTTTACTATACGACTGTATCATGCAATATTTGTATTGTATTTTATAGTGACAATTACCTAATATGAACATTGCAGTACTCTGGTGAGAGTAACGCGGGTCATTGATACCCTCGTTATTTTGATTTGAGTTTGTCTTGTTTAACTCGTACAAAAATAAGATGGCGCCCCGTGGCACAGCCCGCGTAAATGAAGTGGAAAAGCGATACGCGATATGATATATTTGATTATTTATTATTGTTGTCATCATTAAAAAAATACTGTAATGCGCTGACTACGATAACTTTAAATATTGCCTTAAAACGCAATACATCGACGACAATTATATTACAGTGAATGTGATAAAACTTGAGGTATTATTAATGTGTGTCAAAAGAAATCTTGGAGTCCACCCATTTCTGCTGACAGTTTGAGGTATTATTAATGTGTGTCAAAAGAAATCTTGGAGTCCACCCGTTTCTGCTGACAGTTTGAGGTATTATTAATGTGTGTCTAAAGAAATCTTGGAGTCCACCCGTTTCTGCAAATAGTTTAATTTTAAGGGGGATCACTTCGGTGTTCCAATTAGCGCTAAGTTTTTTTCAGGTGTTGTCCTAAATTATACCTACGTCAGAATCTTATAAGATTTCTGACACTATGTGGGTCACTAAAGGACTTTGATTTTTTGTTGTCTGTTTTATTATCTGTTTTGTTTTAATATGTCGTTAACCAGTGATCCGTACTGTTAAAAAGTGGACACTGACTTCACTGAGCCACTACCCGTTCTTTAAAAGGGGGTTGAATGTGCTTTGTGTTCTACGACATACGCCAATGCATACATCACGACATCTAATGTGGAGTTACCTTACGCTTTTACTGTTCAGATAATTTTGTTTACTCTAAGTGCCTTGATGCCTAAATGTTTGTACTTTTCTAATAATTTTGTTATTTTATTTCATGTTGACACTTCTCTCCTGCTGAGGATCCTGACTATTACTCCAGACGCCCTGATGGACATTACACACTGACTTGCGCTGCGTGTAACGAAGTTCCCGCCAGGCCGTTTCGAAGCGTCGATTTTGCTGTCTATTTGATACTTTATGTAAATTGTAAACTATATAACTTATTGTAAACTGTACCACTTTTTGCCTAGGTTTTTAATGCTGAATCTCTATGTGAACGATTTTTTTGTAAAGTTTATTGAGGAAATTCTTTGAAGGGTTTAGATTCAAAAAACCTTTGTTACGACTGCGGTTTTTTCCTGGTGTTTTCGGGGATGTGTTATGAAGTACTTTCTTGAATTATAACTTCCCACCCCTATATGAATATTCCCGTCGTCAAGTACTAAATATTTACTATTAGTTGGCAACATTTGCGAGACGTTTTGATTGGCCCGGATTTCGGGAGGGGGCCGGGCAGCCCTTCTGACGGGGCCGAGAGCCCTGGCGCTTTCTTCTGGGTTTAACTGTGGTGAGGGACGGTTCTTGGTGCATATTGCCGACCGCCTTTTTGATTCCAACATTTGTTTGGGACACGTAATTCAAAATATAGTTAAATTTGGATATTTAAATCAACTCGGTGGTGTTCCCGGACGAGATCCTCGGCCCAGATGCTGCCCGTGACAGTGTAACGTACGTAAAACTTATATAATTATGTGTTATCATTCAACCCTCTTATTATATTTTAAAATCATTAACCTTGAGTTCACAAAGAGATTAAAAGCTTTTCCTAGAAGCGTCGAGTCATTAATAAATTCACCAATTATTTAAAAGCGACAAGAGATCTTTTCATTTATTAAAAAACCTTTCTATAATTATTCTAACAATAAAGCGACAGTCGTTTTGAATCAAATCCCAAACGAACTGAAAACACGATATCCCTGAGGGACGCTAGCCGGAGGTTTGTATTATAATTTGGTTTTTGTAAGTATTTAAATGCAATCATTTTTTGTCTTGAACATTGTGGCATTATTTATTATTAATTTGTACCTGTTCGTAACAAGGCGGTTCGAGCCCGCAGTTATGTAACAATGAGCATTATATATAACGTCATTACCTAAATCCCGTTATTTGTGTCCCTACCTGTTATTTTCCTGCAGAGAATAAGCTTGTTGATGACCACGATACCCCGTTTATTTTCGTAATGCATTGATTCCGCCGAAAAGCTTATTAAAAGAAGTAAAATGGAGAAATGAAGACACCAAGTTACTCCTGCCAATATGTAGTTCTCCAGCTAAAATGTAATTAAACATAAAAAAAAATTAAATTTAAGTACAGGATGTCCTTTTTACTATGTATATCGCATGAATCAACCTACTTACATTCACAATATAATAATAGTTCCTCCAGTTGATAAAGGAATTCGCTATTTGTATAATTATCATGAAACTTGCCCCTATTACAAGCAAAACCTGAAGAGAGGAGAATAAATGGTTATTAGCGGTAAAATCAGACAGATTCGCTCAAATTATTGGTAGTGAAGCATCCGTTTATGTATTCATTAGCTCCACGCATCAATTAATCTCTTCTATTCCGGCCAGCCACGCAGTAGACGGGCAAATGCATTGGCCGCCAAAATCTAGACAAGCCTCACCCCATGAACCCGGGCACCCTTGACACCAAACGTAACAAACCACTTGGGGTGACCTATTGCAGGGGTGTTGGTTATCCAATAAATGGTTTCCGGGGCGGCGGTACTCATACCCGACTTCCACATTGATTTTTTTTATAAATCATCATCGTCAACATCTGATTTCCCTTAGGCCTTAGGATCAATGGCTCTTAACGCGAAACCCTTCTCACAAGGACCTGGCTTGGGTATTTGCTGCTACCACCAAGATCTGCGCCTACGGAGGCTCCAGGCGGGCTCACGCCCAGACCTTTTAACTAGCACCACCGCAGCCATCCTACTCGTTACGGCTTTAATCTAGACAAAAAATGGCCCGAACTGGAACAAATTACAAGAAAGCCGAATTTTTGCAGGTGAGCAGGACCTACCACAGGGAGTATTTTCACATGTCTCCAATCTTCTCCCGCTTGAGGAATACCTGAAGATGATTCAGCCACCTAATAATTTTTTCATCCCTTTAATTACATAGTAAATACTATAGATAATACGAAACACAAACTATGGAAAATAATAACATACATTTGTGAGACTGATCTTCCGTATTCAGATAATTTTGTTGAAAAAACAACTAATGAACTAGTAATTTTCAAGATCGGATTTTTAAAACGAACTAAACTTCTAGATCCCAATAAAAATGTCGGCCTTGACAACATTCCACCAATCCTCCTACAGTATAGTGTTGCCGCTTATCCCGTGTACATACTCTTTAGTCATTCTTAGTCTGAAGGTATATTTCCTGATCTATGGAAACACAGTTATACGTAACCTAACTTCCAAAAAAGGGGAAAAAATGAAGTAACTAATTATAGACCGATAAGCGTACTGTAAACCATTCCAAAACTGTTTGAGAAGCTAAATCTGGATAAAATAACTAGCTCATTTAAATATAGTATATGTCCTGAACAGCATGGTTTTATAACCGGTAAATCAACACTAACTAACCACATTCTATGTAAAAATTTAATTTCCGATGCAATAGCGAATAAGCTTTAAGTTGACTTAATTTAAACGGTGACTGGACAACTCAGAAGCACCCCAGAAAGGTCATTAAGATTGATGAAAAAAAAAATAAAAAAATAATAATAATGATTTATTGTCTTCATTTCTTAGTAACAGTAGAGATAATGATATTCTCACTGGGATCTCCCGTGCTGAGGATTTCATTTACATATTATAATTTAATTATAAGAAATTGATATGAATTATCATTCATTATCACAAATTATCTTCATAAAATAAAAACCATTGTCTGGAAAAATAACATCACCGATCATCATACGTGTATATTTTTGTACGAGGAAGAAAAAACAATGCAAACAAAAAATAAATCAATAAAAAAATCATATACCAGAATAAATCTACAAAAATTAATTGAAAATTTAAAAACGGAACGTTGGCAACCTGTAATCAACTGCGAAGAAGTTGAAATATGCTCAAAGAACTTTGAAAACATTTTATCCAAGCATGTAGAAAACTCAAAAACAGATATTCCATATCGTAATTTAGACAAAAACAAATACCTGAAACCATGGATCACACCGGGTTTATTTAAATTCAATCAAAGAAAAAGGTAAGCTATACAAAAAAACAATAAAATTCCCAAACGACAAAAAAATAGAATTTAATTATAAAAAATATAAAAATAAATTGACACGCTTAATAAAAATTAGTAAAGATGAATATTACAAACATAAATTAATAAATTCTGAAAACAATCCAAAAATAATCTGGCAAACAATTAACTGTGCAATAGATAACATAAACAAAGACATTCAATCAAGGTAATTGTAGACGAAAATGACGTAAAAATAAATGCAGAGGAAAACCCTAAAAAATGTGCTGATATTTTCAACTTCTTCTTCGCGAAAGTTGGACAAAACCTCGCTAAAAAAATTAATGTAACAAAGGGAGCGACAACTCAACCAATTATTGAAGATATACAAAGTGTAAACTCACTTTCCCATTTTAAAATGATCAAGGAAGTAGATGTTCTAAACATTATTGAAAATATGAAAGGAGGGTCGTCACCGGGTTTTGACAATATAACTGCAAATATGTTAAAATCTATTAAAAGCCACGTGATAAAACCATTAACTCACCTAATTAATTTAAGTTTAAAAAATGGAATATTTCCGTCTAATTATAAGAGGACAATTATCTCACCTATATTCAAAAGTGGAAACGCAGAAAATGTAACTAACTATCGACCAATTTCCCTCATTTCAAATATTGGCAAAATATTTGAAAAAATCGTAAAATCTCAACTAATGGAATTTATTGATAATAACAAAATACTTCACGACAATCAATACGCATTCCGAAAAGCGCACAGCACACAAGACGCGATTGCAAATGTCACATCACGCATATATAAAAACCATGATATGAAAAAAAAGTGTATAGGTATTTTTATAGATCTGAGAAAAGCGTTTGATAGCATATCCCATAAAAAACTAATGAAAAAATTAGATAAATTGAAAATTAATGAAAACGTAGCAAATTGGATAAAAAGCTACCTAAAAATCGCCCTCAATGTGTCAAAATAAATAACATTTATAGCGACGAAGAGACATCTGAATATGGAATTCCACAAGGTACTATGCTAGGTCCCATATTATTCATCTTATATGTAAACGGGATATTCTCACAGTCACTTCATGGTAGTATAACCTCTTATGCCGACGACACAGTACTTATTGAAAGTGGAATCACATGGCAAGTAGTAAAACAAAAAGCAACAGAAGACATAAACATACTGAAACACTGGTTTGATATAAATCTACTATCTCTTAATAGTGAAAAAACTCACGTCATTCCATTTGCAATAAAATCAAATGATGTTCCGGTAAATTTTGATATAATTATACAATTATAAAGATCACAAAAAAAATAACTGTGAAATAAACTGTTCCGCATTAAAAATTTCAAATAAAATTAAATACTTAGGAATAACAATAGACAAAAACCTGAACTGGAAAGATCAAATCAACCTTACCGTTAATAAAATAAGGAAATTAATTTACATATTTTTAAAAATCCGAAACTTTCTCTCATTAGAAAATGTAACATCAGTCTATCATGCTATAGTACAGTCAATTCTCCAATACGCTGTAGTAAGCTGGGGAGCTGCATACATAACAAATCTACTCCCTGTTGAAATTGTGCAACGTCTAATAATAAAAATTATATTGAAAAAAAGAAGAGATTATCCGACTCACCTTATTTTTGAAGAATTTAAAGTTTTAAAATTTAATGATCTAGTTCGAAAAAATATAATAATCCAAATAATAAAAGAAAAACAAAATCACAGATTTTTAACTGAAAGTCGTACTTGTCCAAAACATATATTTTAAACACAAAAATGCACCACCTTATTTGCACAACATCATTATACATTTCTAGGAAAAAAATACTTTAATAGCCTACCTGAAAAAATAAGAAAAATCGAAGACGATAAATGTCTACTAAAAGCAATAAAAGAGCAATTTAAAGTAAAAATACCAAATTGATAAAATTTATCATCATAACTTATATAATTTGTAAATTTGTTATTTATTAAGAATATACCACAAGTAAATTATAAGATACAAAATGTATTCTGTTAATATATTTTAAATGTTTTCTAATCCCATAATCGTCCCTCTTCTAATCACAAGCGTCGCTTCTGTAGAAGAGAAATACCATAAAATAAAAAAAATAAAAATAATAAAAAAAAAAAATCAGTGAAATTTATTATTATTTATATGCTAATGTTAATGTTAATTTTAATGTTAATGTTATTGTAAAATTAATTAGTAAACGAACAAAGATTAGCTGACCAAAAAAGGGCAATTTTCAAAAATAATTTAATTCCTGTAGTAACATTAAATCAGATAAGAAAAGAAGTAGCAGATAGATTGCAATTGGAGAATAATTTAGAACAAATTAATACGAGTAGTAATGTTATATTAGATGCATTAAATGAAGATAGTTTAGATAATATTCTAGTAGAAGAATCCAATGATATTAGAGTAGATTCAAATAACTTAGACATTATTCATAATCTTAGGGAAATCAATATTGCAAATTTAAACTTACTAGATGATAATGTAATAGAATTAGCTAACTTGCTTCAAAATAATATAAATAGATATATAGATATAGAGCCCACAGTTAGACCAAAATTACCAAAATTGCATACGTCAAAGAAACTATCTAAATTAATTTCTGAATTAAATAATTTAATTTTACCAAAAATAATATTTGACGATATTAGTTTTTTAGATCTTCATACAATAGTGTACGCTAGTGCTATCACTATATGTAATAAGTTAGGAGTTACATTAATGTCCTCTGATGATAGATCATATAGTTATAGTAAACCAGAATGGCAGATTAGATTAGAAAATGATGTAGTATTTTTAAGAAGTAGTATAGCTAGAGTAATTGAATATAAAAATGGAAATAGAAGTAGGAATATTTTGAGATATGTAGATGAAATTAGGAGAAAATTTGGTTATAGCATTGGTAGTAATAATAATGAAAATATAATCAATGATTTATTAGATTTATTAAAACAAAAATTAGGTGTAAAAGCTAGTAGATTAAAAAGATATAATTATACGTATAATAAAAGAAATAATAATTGATTATTTCAGAAAAATGAGAAAATATTTTATTCCAAACTTGACGATAAACAGAATATTATTTCGAATAATAATATTCCGTTACCATCTGAATCAGATATGCGCGATTTTTGGACAAACATTTGGAGTAAAGATATAAAACATAATGAGGCAGGTAACTGGATAGAAAATGAAGAACTCAATTGTTCAGACATTGAACAAATGAGTTTTTCTGATATATCGGTTGAATTGTTAGCCAAAATTATAAAAAATACTCATAATTGGAAAGCCACGGGTTGCGATTGGATACATAATTTTTGGTACAAACGTCTAACTACTTTACATCCTCTTTTTGCAAAAAATCTTTCAAAACTTGTCAGAGAACCTCAAAATTTTCCTAATTTTCTAACTAAGGGCATTACTTATATGTTGCCTAAAAGCGAACATATTAATAATCCCTCTCAATATAGACCCATTACATGTCTACCGACAATATACAAAATTTTAACCTCTTGCTTGACAGATTAAATATATACTCATTTGGATGAAAAAAATATTTTATCTGAACAACAAAAAGGTTGTCGCAGAAAACATATGGGATGTAAAGAACAGTTAGTTATTGATTCTGTAATTTTAAAACAAATTCAAAATCAAAAGCGTAATTTACATACTTGTTATATAGATTATCAAAAAGCTTTTGATAGTGTCCCGCACTCGTGGCTAATCAAAATATTAAAAATATATAAAGTTAACCCAATTATAATTAGCTTTTTGAAAAATATTATGTCCTTTTGGAATACAGATTTGCTGGTTAATTTAAAAGGTAAGAAAATAGTAGTACCGGCCATTTCAATAAAAAGAGGGATTTTTCAAGGAGACTCATTGAGCCCTCTTTGGTTTTGCTTAGCATTGAATCCCCTTTCTAAAATGTTAATTAAAAGCAAGTTTGGAATAAAAATTAAGGGTAATACAAGAGAGAGTAGTATAGTTTCACATCTATTATATATGGATGATATAAAATTATTTTCAAATTCTGAATCAAATTTAGAGAAAATGATTAAGGTAGTTAAAATTTTTTCAGATATTATTAAAATGACTTTTGGTTTAGATAAATGTAAAACTATCCATATAGAGAAAGGCAAAATTGTAGATGGAGACGAGGGTATATTTAGAAATCTCAAAGTTCAAAGTATGAAAGGGGATGAGGTTTATAAATATGTAGGATACCCGCAATCGAATAGATTAGATCACACTAGTATTAAAAATGATATTAGGATTAAATTTCAAACGAGGATCAGAAAATTTTTAAAATGCAATCTATCTGCTAAAAATTTAGTAAAAGCAATAAATACTTGGGCAATACCTCTACTAACGTACTCATTTGGCATAATTAAATGGTCCAATACAGATTTAGATAGTTTAGAACGATTAATTAGAACTACGTTAACAAAATTTAATTGCCATCATCCAAATTCAGCTATAGAACGAATTAATTTACCTAGAAATTTAGGAGGTAGAGGTGTAGTCAAAATAACATCTTTGAAACACAATCAGGTAGAAATGCTTAGAAATTTTTTCCATAGGAAAGCTAATAGCTCAGAAATGCACAAAATAATTTGCAAGGCAGATAGAAATATTACACCTTTAAATTTATATGACGAGAATGCCAACATTCTTATAAATACTAACCAGGAATTATTAGATTCCTGGTCAAATAAAATTATTCACGCAAAACACTTCAATTATCTCAACCAAACGTATGTTGACAAACTTTCGTCAAACAAATGGTTGAGTATTGGAGAGTTGAGCGCAGAAATAGAAGGATTTATGCTTGCCATTCAAGAGATAGAGTCATTAATACTAAAAATTATAGAAAGCATATAATCAAAGATATAAATCAAATTGATGATTTATGTAGAAAATGTTTGGCTTTTCCCGAAACTATAGAACATATTATATCGGGATGTTCTATATTAGCGCCTTCCGAGTATACATTTATGCACAATCAGGTTTTAAAAATAATTCACCAAAGTTTGGTAATTAAACATAACTTGATTGACTGCCGTAATATAGTACCATATTATGAATATGAACCAAATTCATTTTTAGAAAATGAATTGTATAAAATATATTATGATAAAACTATTCTAACAGACAGAACAATTAGTCATAATAGACCTGATATAGTTTTACATGACAAAATTAAAAAAATAACTTATATCATTGATGTAGCTATTCCAAATTCCTGTAATATTCAAATAACTATTTCTGAAAAAATAAGAAAATACACACGGAACCTATGTTCTCTAGTTTTTCAAAAAGATGTGAGTGATTTATTGTGTCGAAGGCTTTAGAAAGGTCGAGAAATATGCCAATGCATTTTTTTATGTGAGTCTAGAGAATTTTTAATATATTCAATTACTAAGGCTATGGCGTTAGATGTTCCTAGATTTTTTCTGAAACCAAATTGTTTTGGTGATAATAGTTTATTTGATTCTAGGTAGTCGACGAGTTGAGTTTTAACTGTTATTTCTAAGATTTTTGATAATGTGTTTAGAATTGTGATTGGTCTGTAATTATTGATATCTTTACGATTTCCTGATTTAAAGATTGGTGTAATAGTCCCTATTTTGAGTTGAGATGGAAATCTGCTTTCCGTGATAGATTGGTTAAATAGGTTAAGTTAGGTTAGGGTTACCGGCTATTTTAAAATGATTTTTTCATAGCTTTTAATGACCTTTCTGAGGTGTTTCTGAGTTGGTTTCATTCTGAGTTGGCATGGAACTAATTTACACTGAATTAAGCAAGGCGTTCGATAAGGTTTGTCACGCTATTCTTGTAGAAAAACTGTTTAAAGCTGGAGTTTGTGGAAATATGTCGCATTGGTTTATAAGCTACCTTTCTTAGTGTTAAACTAAATGTGGAATCATCATAATTATTTTTTGCATACAGTGGTGTTCTGCAAGGTTCCCACAAAGGACTTGTATTATTTATCTTTTTTGTGAATGACATTTGTAATATTTTTAAAGACATCGACGTTCGAGGACAATTTGAAATTTTCTAAGCCTGGAAGCCTGAATGATTGTTATATTCTCTCAGCAAACTTTGTCAAAATTAGTTGAGTGGTGTAGCGATAAATACATTAATGTAATAAATGCATAACTAAGAGATTTAAAAAAAATCCAATTTATTTCCATTACACAATCAAAAACTTCATTCTCCAATCTGTTTCCGAAATCAACGACGTAGGTATTACTTTCGACACCAAACTTAGCTTCATACGACTCCAGATACTAATATCTACAGCCTGTATGTCGGACGAATATCTACAGCTCATATGTTGGACTAATATCTACGAACTTCAGAGTGTTGACTAATATCTAAAGAGCTAAGGTCGGACAATAATCTATGACGGTCCCAGTGTTGACTAATATCTACAGAGCGTAGGTTGGATTAATATTTACAGAGGGCAGCTGAGCAAGAGGTTGTACGGAAAAGCATAAATTACTTCAATTACGTAATTACTAATTACGTAAAGGCTTAAACGTTTAAAGTACTCGGACGTTCATGAAGTTTTTGCATAATATTACGTATTTTGTTGTTTACGAGGACAATAATTTATTGAACAAACATGGAGGTCATAATACAAAGATATTTATTTATTTCGAAATACACGGCACCACAACCTAACCTAACCTAACCTAACTGACATAGAAATGGTCATGGTAACAGACTAAATAATTTAGAAACACTCGAAATAAAGAAAGCTGTTAAAACAAAAACCCAAATCCTTTATATTCAGCTAAATGTGTCCAATAGTCCGATATTAGGGATTTTTACATACATACATACATAAATTAAGTTTTTTAAACTGCATCCGCAATATTACGTTATTCCAATATGCTATACAAAATTGCAAATCCAACCTCTGCCAGTGCTGTAGATATACGTACGCACTTTGGTTCTCATAGATATTAGTCAGCAGTTTGAGCTGTAGATATTCGACCTCACTTTGATTCTCATAGATATTAGTCCGATTTTTTTCAATTTTTGGAATTCCTGTAGACATTAGGCGCCTCCCTTCATGCCATACATTGAAAATATATCAAAGAAGGGTTTAAAAATGTTAGCTTTTGTACTAAGAGTGGTTAAAGCTTTTACCAACATTAAAACTTCTCTAAACATCACTAATGAGGAGTCAGGTTGAATATAACTCAACTGTATGGTCTCCTCACTATAACGTGCATTCTCAAACAATAGAAAGAGTACCAAAAAATTTCTAAGCTTTTCAAATAATAAACTAAAAATACCGAAAGAACAATTAAACCACATTCATCTACTATTAAATTTGAGAAACAGAAGAACTGTTTGCGATCTAGAATTTTCATTTAAAATCTTGTATAATACAATTGACAACCCTGAATTCTTGGCGCTCATAAATGTTAATATGCCAGTGAGAAACACAAGGTCAGTACCAGGGCATAATTCAATATACCACTACACAGAATTCAAGAAAAATAAAAAAGTATTGTATTTAAAAAAAATATTTTAAATATAATAACATCTGCAAGGCCTAGGTCTTTTTTGTCATTCAAGGGTACGGAGAAGTTTGTTTTTATAGCTACAAAGAATGTACGGATCTAATCATTTAATTAAAGGGTTGTCATCAATGGGCATTTGTTCATTTAATCCGTGAAGGGGACAAAAACCAAAGTTCTGTAACATAATACGCTGGGCCTCATACAAAGAAGATTTAGCATTTCAAAAAACGCATTAACCCTTAACCCTTCGAATAATGAGAAAATAATTTTCTGTCAAATTTTGCCTATCAAGGTTTGTGCGCAAAATTCCTGGTTCTTCCCATGCATTTTAAATGTTCCTATTTATTGTTTTTTTAACGCTTTTGCAAAAACAAAAATTGTTCTAAAATCTAGATAAAATAATCTTTACGGTGTGTTTATTAGAAATCAATATTTTTGTTTCTAAATATTAAAATTTTAATATTGGAAATTTAAATTGGCTGAAAAATGCATACCTGCGAATATTCGAATTAAAGTAATTAAAATAGAATAAACTTAAAATTTAAAATACAGACTCCTTTTTTAAATAAAATTTGTAATAAAACTGTCACCTCACTTTTTATCACTTTCATACAATTTTATTTTAAAATTAAATGTGTGATACGTCACAAATTGGTGAAAAATTAAACTGTCACTTTTGATCGGGTTTGTAAAGTATCTGAAAAACCTAGCTCATATAATTCTAAGACAATGAGAAGCATTATTTCATTCCGTTTCTAACATAAAATAAATCACAAATATTCGCATGATACGAAGAGAGATATCTAACTTTTAATAATGCACTGTCGCTCTGGGACAATCTGGGTCTCCTGTTATTATAACGGCATATGATGTTTTGGGACAACTTGGGTCTCTTGTGATTAGACGGGTTAACACCACTTGCGGGGGGAGTACAGTCCCCCACCAAGCAGGTTATTGCAAATATTTCTTTTATTTTAAGCCTTACGCGCTTGCGGCTCCGTATATTCTTAGTATCAATCGAGAGGTCGAATATCGCCCGGGCTGACCTGGAACATAGGACTTACGATCTAGGACTTAGGACCTAGGTCCCCCACAAGTGTAGTTACATAATTGATTTTTTAAATTACATTTTTATGCATTGGTGACTCGGAAAATGAGAGCCTGGATAATGTAATTCTGAGTGACAGTAGCTCTAATATATTTTAATGCAAAAACAAGTACAGATAGGGACAAATACCGCCATCGCGGTCACGTGTTCGAGCGCATAACATTATTCTGCATTTGCTGGCCTAAGAGGTCCTGCTCGATCGAAAAATGAGATGACCCCGCTTGATATTCCTATAAATGTCACATGTTTGTTTAAAAAATGTAATAAACGGATTTTCTTGGATTTATACGTCTTTATACGTCTTTCAGTAATTTTAAATAAATAAATCCCCAAAAAGGTTTATTTCTATTTTTATCAAGCATGAATTCATGGGGACCTAGTCCCACCACAAGTGAATTTGTGTAGGCTGAAATTAGCGAGTATTGATAAGGGTTAATGCCGTCCATAGTCCAGAAGCTAACTTGTAATTGTACAATCAACAATATTATAATTATTGATTATGGATATGGATTATGCAAACATTGGAGGGGACCCCACCACTTTCCCAACGGCGTTATAAGGAAACATATGGTTTCCTCCTTCACCGCACACGTCAAGACTCTATTTTTTTTTGAACGAAGCTACATTTATTTGAACGACTCTAGACCCTCCAATGTCCATGCATACGGGGTTAGTAAGCAGTATGCAAGTACTAACATTAACATTATACAAAAGATAAATAAAAGTAGCAGCCCGTGGAATGATTCTTCTGAAATCTATAGAGAAAAATATATACAGATAAAGGTGTTAGTAAATAAAGAAAAATAAGAGCTGCGCCCGGTTGAGGAGACCTAGTTAAGATATATAACGAAAAAGTAACAGTAATAATATAATGCAAGTATTTGCAAAAATAACTGAGAGAAGAAAAGGCATAAAAATAAAATATCTATACAGAGAAGGTATTCCACAAACCACCAGGCAGTCCCAATGACAATGTGTATGGCTATCGGCCCAACCGCAGACGAAACCCGGAGCCCGCGCCCTTTAGCCGACTCACCGATTTTGCCACGAAGAAATATATGTGGGAAAGAAGAGGAAGTTTTTGAAGACTCGGGGAAAAGATCAGCGTCGGATTGTCGGAGGGGGGGCGGAAGGACGTCGAGACCACGCGGCTGTTCCTCAGGCCTACCCATATCATTGGGGGAGGCGCGGGAGGATCGCAGAAAAACCGCTCCAGTATGGGTTCGCCTGGCTGTACGCACGGACGGGGTCTATCCCACCCCCTTTTATGGGGTGACGACGCAAAATGCAAACACACGTAATCGGTCATTTATGTACAAGGAATTGACAACAATATACCTGAAGGCCGAAGTACGAATTGATGATCTCCACATTATCAGCCAGTTTATCATAAACCGACATCAGCCTTATAATCCTGTCACCAAACGTCTCAAGGTAATTGCTTTTATATAATACTTTATTAATATTACTCCAACTACTGATATGCATTATATTATTGGGAGAGAAGTCAACGCAAGCTGTTTTCGAATTCAATAATTGATTGCTGCGCATTAGTTGAGAAATGAGAGCACGCATTCGAAAGGTGACCATCCAAATATAGAGCACATATTGAAAAATTAAAAAATCCATCACAAAAATTCCGATGTACATGGGAATATAGACTTCCGTATCTATTCCGTAACAGATTACGATATCAGTTATTATAGTAAAAGACCCGATTAAAGTCAGAGATATAACAAGACATATTAGCCACGAGTGCATCTTCCTATAACATTCTTTCGGAAGATCCAAAAGCGTGTCAATGTTTTTAACATTTTTCAGAAACTTTTTTGCTAATACTTGCGAATTCCCAAGCGTTGGCAAACACATTGAAAGTACAGTAGCACACATTATTAATAAGTATGATAAATGTTCGGTGATAAACATTGCGATTGAATATTTCACACCCACGTAATCTTTCTCTAACATCATATAGGTATATAAAATCAAGATGCAAAATGAACCAATTATGGAATAGGCTTTGCTCCACGCAGTTTTTGATAAAATTTCACCTCCGTTGTAAGAATAACTTTGAATACCAAGAAAAGCAAAAATATAGTTAACTGGTTTGAGAGCATGGTGAATATTTTCTAATACCACCAAATTTTCATTGCTGTTCAAGTAATACATGACTGAATTAATAAAAATCTTTCGGTGGCGTAATAGGCAGTTTATACTGGTAAGTAATTTACTCTCAATGAGCTATATGTGAAATATTTTACTCGTGTTTAAGCGATTGTTTCCATATTCTAAATCAGTGGTGCCCAACCGGTAGCTCGCGGCCTGTTTTCTAGGCGCCCACGAACAATATTGGTGAAATAAATTAAATAAGCAATAACTAAATAATTACGCTGGTATGAGTCGTTAGGCGCCAGCTACACGAGCGGTTCTCCCGCCCGTGGTTATTTATTATAGCGAGCTCCCGCGACAGGAGGCCCGCTCGTGTAGTTTGCGCCATACAACGCTCATAGTAAATTGTGTCTGGGGGAACGGCTCGTGTAGCTTGCGCCTTAGTAGGTACGCATGAAATAGGCTCCCCCACACGCACACTTCGGAGCGACCGAGTCCCGCGCAACTTCAGGCCACCGCGCAGAAAAGTAGAGACCGATAGGTTTACAGCGCAGTTCACGGTGAGACTTTTCTGCGCGGCGCGCGGCCTGAAGTGGCGCGGGACTCGGTCGCTCTGAAGTGTGCGTGTGGGTGGCGCTAATGAATTATGCGTAGGTAGGTCACAGCGTGAATACGAAGAAGATTACCACCCATACTTTAAGAAGCTTTCTAAAATATTGACAGCCTAGTATCACATTAGTTTTTTGCGGTTCCTGTCTATTCTGTTTGAAGTGTAGTAAGTGTTTATTAACATTATAAATAAAAAGTGGAGTAATTGTATAATGTAGTTTCCTTTATATCACTTATATTTTTAGAATCTAAATAGTTGCCTACTACGAATAAATTAAATGATTCATGACTAAAAAAATTCAATATTTTTATAGGTGAATTGAAAAAAAAAACAATTAATCTAGCGAGGACGGTGTTGTGTTGACCCAGAAACGGTACGAGTAAGTGAATGAGAACATAATATCCGTTAAATTAAAGTTCATATTCATTACAGTCTCACAAACAACAATAAACTAAGGAAGTAAAAACGAACGTAATAAGTGGATTGATACTTTCGTGCATTGGCGCACACACGAGGGGGGTTTTGGGGTTTAAACCCCCCCCCCCCCCGAATTTCGACGACAAGCATATATTATTTTACCAATCAAAAGCAACATAAGAAACGTTTAGATAAATCTGTACGCAAAATTTCTTAGGGAAGAACTCCAATGCTCGCGGTGCTACAGCTGGCCGGCTACCAGTATCACTCGCGATCGCCGTACGGTTCGTTGTGCAAAATGCAAAAGTTTATAATATGACCGGATGTCCCTGCCCGCTCTGCCCTTCCCGCCCGCGGCACCTCTCTCCAAAACCGTGCACAGCTAGTGCTGCCAAATGCATTGTTTTTTGGTTAATTTATACATCCATTGTATATAAAATTAAACATTTCTAATAAAACCTGTTTTTTTTTTTACCGATCACCAAGGCAGTTTTCGGGATACGTCGTGTAGGGGAAAATGATGAATTCATGAATATAGTCCTTAAACTCTGAACTTCAGTACGTGAACTTCAATTCTATTTAGATAAACTGGCAGAAAAACCAAGGAAATTTGACATTCAAATGAATTAACTTTTTTATTTATTTGTTAAATTTAATCAGCATTAAAATAATAATAATAATAATAATAATAAAAACATAGTAAAAGTAAAAGCTAGTAGATTAAAAAGATATAATTATACGTATGATAAAAGAAATAATAATAGATTATTTCAGAAAAATGAGAAAATATTTTATTCCAAACTTGACGATAAACAGAATATTATTTCGAATAATAATATTCCGTTACCATCTGAATCAGATATGCGCGATTTTTGGACAAAAATTTGGAGTAAAGATATAAAACATAATGAGGCAGGTAACTGGATAGAAAATGAAGAACTCAATTGTTCAGACATTGAACAAATGAGTTTTTCTGATATATCGGTTGAATTGTTAGCCAAAATTATAAAAAATACTCATAATTGGAAAGCCACGGGTTGCGATTGGATACATAATTTTTGGTACAAACGTCTAACTACTTTACATCCTCTTTTTGCAAAAAATCTTTCAAAACTTGTCAGAGAACCTCAAAATTTTCCTAATTTTCTAACTAAGGGCATTACTTATATGTTGCCTAAAAGCGAACATATTAATAATCCCTCTCAATATAGACCCATTACATGTCTACCGACAATATACAAAATTTTAACCTCTTGCTTGACAGATTTAATATATACTCATTTGGATGAAAAAAATATTTTATCTGAACAACAAAAAGGTTGTCGCAGAAAACATATGGGATGTAAAGAACAGTTAGTTATTGATTCTGTAATTTTAAAACAAATTCAAAATCAAAAGCGTAATTTACATACTTGTTATATAGATTATCAAAAAGCTTTTGATAGTGTCCCGCACTCGTGGCTAATCAAAATATTAAAAATATATAAAGTTAACCCAATTATAATTAGCTTTTTGAAAAATATTATGTCCTTTTGGAATACAGATTTGCTAGTTAATTTAAAAGGTAAGAAAATAGTAGTACCGGGCATTTCAATAAAAAGAGGGATTTTTCAAGGAGACTCATTGAGCCCTTTTTGGTTTTGCTTAGCATTGAATCCCCTTTCTAAAATGTTAATTAAAAGCAAGTTTGGAATAAAAATTAAGGGTAATACAAGAGAGAGTAGTATAGTTTCACATCTATTATATATGGATGATATAAAATTATTTTCAAATTCTGAATCAAATTTAGAGAAAATGATTAAGGTAGTTAAAATTTTTTCAGATATTATTAAAATGACTTTTGGTTTTGATAAATGTAAAACTATCCATATAGAGAAAGGCAAAATTGTAGATGGAGACGAGGGTATATTTAGAAATCTCAAAATTCAAAGTATGAAAGGGGATGAGGTTTATAAATATGTAGGATACCCGCAATCGAATAGATTAGATCACACTAGTATTAAAAATGATATTAGGATTAAATTTCAAACTAGGATCAGAAAAATTTTAAAATGCAATCTATCTGCTAAAAATTTAGTAAAAGCAATAAATACTTGGGCAATACCTTTACTAACGTACTCATTTGGCATAATTAAATGGTCCAATACAGATTTAGATAGTTTAGAACGATTAATTAGAACTACGTTAACAAAATTTAATTGCCATCATCCAAATTCAGCTATAGAACGAATTAATTTACCTAGAAATTTAGGAGGTAGAGGTGTAGTCAAAATAACATCTTTGAAACACAATCAGGTAGAAATGCTTAGAAATTTTTTCCATAGGAAAGCTAATAGCTCAGAAATGCACAAAATAATTTGCAAGGCAGATAGAAATATTACACCTTTAAATTTATATGACGAGAATGCCAACATTCTTATAAATACTAACCAGGAATTATCAGATTCCTGGTCAAATATTCTCGGACTATAAAAATATTGCCATTTGTTATTTCGGCCACTGGCATAATACCTAGGAATCTGATTCAAAATTTAAGCATATTAGATTTGTCAAAGAATTTGTATATAAAAATGCAAAAATCAGTCATTTTAAATACATGTAGGATTACAAAGGATTTTTTAAATATTTATATTGAGGGATCAGTAGGATTTATAGGTTCAATTAGAAATGCCACAGAGCCGAACCCTCTGATATGAAAATATCTGGAGTCGGTGAATTATATTCCCATTTGGTCTCTAGTAGGTTGTCATGTTGTTCTTGTATTGTTTTGTATTTATAATACTTATATAGTGCAATTGCATAGCGTGGGTTGACTAGATGATCATTTGGGGAAGTGTGTGAAAGGGTTTAGTTTTTCCTTTTTTTTTTTTTTTTTTTTTTTTTTTTTTTTTTTCTTTTTTTTTGGGAAAATTTAACCCGGACATTTAAATCTGGTGCGTAAAAAAAAAATATAGCGCAGTTTTGTGATATTTCACTTCAAGTGCGCTCAATTATAATAAACTTAAAATTAACCTACAGTATTCCTTACGAGTCACGGTGCCATTCATCAAGAATAATTGAAACTAAATTATATAGAACAGGAGGCAGTTAACATTTAGAAATAATACAAATTCAGAGTGCACATAAAACTATAGCAAGGTGGTAATCGAAACCAAACAATTACCAGAAACTTGAGGAACATGGCTTATTATAGTAGATTGAAAAGGAGTTAAAATTCATAAAAGGTATGATTTTTTAAATAAGTTTGTTTTTAAAGCTCTTTTGAATTTAGCCAAGTTCTGGATATTAGTAAGAGCTGAGGGAAGTTTGTTCCAAATGAGCGGGCCAGTTACACGAAAAGATCGATCATAGTAAACGGCTTGATTTGACCTAGAAAGTTCGATTAAATGATTAGTAACATCTTGATCTGCTGACCTTAGAGTAAGCTGCCTATCGCTTAAGTTTTGTCGGACACATAGTTCCGATATATAGGCTGGCGCCATTCCTTGCAATGCTTTGAAGGTCATTAAGCAGATCTTGAACTCTATTCTTTCAGGGCATCGAAGCCAATGAAGATCCCTTAGAAGCGGGGTTATACGGGTAATACTTAGATTCACCAAAAATCATTCTCGCCGCAGCATTAAAAACGGACTGGATTCTATTGAATTGTTTTTAGGCAAGCCAGCATACGCACTATTACAATAGTCCACTGACTTTGCTCCATCAGAAGGAAGGCAACGCCTGATTGATTTTATCTGCCTTAGATGGAAAAAGCCTAAATAATTATATTTATTTACCATAATAAATCATAAAATTAGTTTAGATTTTGTATATCATCAATATAGTCGATCCTTTTGTGACACAAATTTTTTTGGCGAGGTTTAGCCCAACTTTTGGAAGAAGGAGTTGAATACATTAGCCCATTTTTGAATTTTCATTTGCATTTTTTTAAACTTTATTTTCGTCTTCAATTTCTTTGGCTGGTTTATTTTGTTTATTGTTTTCTATTTCACAGTTATTTGTTTGCTAGATTATTTTTGGATTGTTATCGGAGCTTCTTATTTTATATTACATAATTTTATAATTATATTAATTGCTGATGTAAACTGTCATGGCTTATTCAGAGTCAAATAATTTCGCACCGTGCGAAGAAATGTACTCGTTCCTACTTTAAAAAAAAAATCTTGTCATTTAAAATTTAATTTAATGGAGTCTTTTATTTGGGCGATACAGCACCACTGACTGGGGCGTTGATGAGCTTCTCTAGAAAATGTTATGTAACTTTCACATTCAAAAAAATTTCGGCTGCGGCGCTTCTTCTATGCATATTGTCACGCATTTCTTAATGAAGGGGGGAGGGGCGTTGAAGAGAATACGCAGGATAGTGCGCAGTGAGCCAGATAAGGCGAGGAATCTCTGATATACACTGTACATTAGTATATAAACGTTTGAATAGATATGGATACATGCATTTTATGTTTTGTAAAAACCTCCCCCGAATTTTTTTTCTGTGTGCGCCACTGCTTTAGTGTAATTATGATGACAGTACAGTTCATGATAGCTTTTTGTTTGACAAGCCCCCAAAGGGCTCACAAACTCCAACAGCTCGTAAGGCTTTGAAGCAAAGAATGGACGGTTACCTCGAGAGTGTTTTCTCTTGGGGTAAAAATAATGACGTTGAATTTAATGTTTCAAAGACCCAATCTTGTCTGATTACGTCTAAAAGGGATCGAAATGAAAATCTAGTCTCTTTCAACGGAAGCAATCCTCCGAACAGGCCCTCCATTGATATGCTTGGTGTAACCCTAAGTGACCAGCTCAGGTATGGGGGCTCCATCGAAGCCAGAGTAAAGTTGGCCTCCCAAAAACTGGGCGTAATGTACACTGCCCGCAGATACTTTAATAGTACACAACTGCTAACCCTGTACAAATCGCAAGTGCGCCCCACGGTTGAATTTGGCAGCCACCTCTGGTCTGGAGCTCCAAAATACCTGAAAAATACCCTCGACTCTGTGCAGAAACGGGCGGTCCGTTTGATAGATTCTCCCATCTTAACAGACGGATTGCAATCTTTAGAGCACAGGCGTCGGGTGGGAATGCTATCCTTGTTCTACCGGTATTACAATGGAAGATGCTCCGAGGAACTAGCATCATTGATCCCTTCGGCACCGGTGCATAGTCGGGAAACACGCCAAACGCGTGCCCAACATTTGTACACAGTTGACATCTGTCACATGAGAACGGGTCGTTTCTTCGACTCGTTCTTGTGCTCAATAGCTCGGCTGTGGAATGATTTGCCGGCCTCTGTGTTTCCTCCTTCCTACAACATGGGTCTCTTCAAGACCAATGTTCATTCCTTCCTCTCCTCAAAAAGACCCTCCACACAGCATCCCAGACGACATAGGCCCTGAGGGAAATTATTTTCCTCAGGGCGCCCTGTGTGGAGTAAGTGTAAAAAAAAAAAAAAAAGTTGCGCGGACACCATAGCATATCTCTTTCGTATTTGAATATCTTTGGTATGAACTAAGCCAGAATAAATCTATTTTCCCAAAAGCTGGGCGTTCTGCAACTCCAATATTATAAGACAATTAATTATCATTATAAGTAATAAACGTAATTTATTTATTTATTTTTTATTTATTTATTTATTAACGCCGATTATAATGGCTTTTACAAAAGAATAACAATTATTTTACATATGAATACAGAATATACATAGATAAAAGAAAAAAAAAGAAAAATATAAATATAAAATTCATAAAAGAGAACAATAGAAATTGTAGTATCAACATAAAAAAGTACAATGAGTAGGTTATTATAAATACAATACAACATATTATAAATCCCGGATATTATGTATTAAGAAATTAATACTTTAAATCTGTATTTGATTATAGTTAAACTGAGAAGCGCTGACAGACAGTTTTAATTAAATAGTGTTTTTATGAGGTTAAACTAGCAATGTTTATAGATTCACCCAAAACATATTTATTTTCAAGTACATGCAGGCGATTCATTATGGAATTGAGTTCAGCGTTCGATCCTGTATTGTTGCAATGATAACGTAATTTGAAACGAACTGATCGACTAGGTACATGAAAGGATATTAGCGAAAGAAGTTCAGGGGAGTTCAACAGGTTGGTAATCGTTACCATAAATAAAATAGGTCTGAACAAATTCTTCTTTCTTTTAATGTATCGAGTCCCAATAGTTGTAGCAGAGAGGGATAATTAATGTTTTCGATGAATATTCCCAATTTGAAATTAATATAACGTAAAAATTTATGTTGGACTCGCTCAAGAGAATTCTCATGTACACTGTAATAAGGATTCCAAATGGTGGAGTTAAATTCTAGTTGGCTTCTAACAAGTGAAGTGTAAAGTAATTTGACAGTTTTAAAATTTTTGAAATCCTTTGAAATCCGTCAGACAAATCCTAACATTTGCATTGCTTTACTGGTTATATTATTAATATGTTTAATGAATGTTAATTTAGTGTCAAAGGTTATACCAAGTTCTCTTATTTCATCAACAGATAATAAGATGTGATTATTGAGAAAGTAGGTGAATAAAAATGGGTTTTTTTTTCTGTGGTATCTCATCAGTTGACATTTTTTTACATTAAGAGTTAACTTGTTGATAAGACACCAATCATAAAAGCTATTAATATTAGATTGAAGTGTCAGACAGTCCTCAATATTATCAATAATTCTAAAAATCTTTGAGGGAGCGGGAGACCAATGGTGACGTCGGGGTCACCAATTGAGGGAGCAGTCCGTATCGGTAGAGTCGGGACGACAGATCAGAAGGTTGCGTGTTCAGATCACGTCGGGGTCACCAGTTGAGGGAGCGGGAGACAGAAATGATAGTCGTCATGTCGAAGTAGTGAGTCAGTCGTTTATTGGGCTACGTAGCAGATGGTCGGTGAGCGGTAACTTGATGTAATGGGGAGTGCCGTAGATGATGCTGCAGGCGTACGGAGGTGGAGATGGTGTGGTGAAAGTCAGTGAGTTGCTCGACACCATGGCGGTGGAGATGACCTATATTCCAGGCCGTTGCTCGACGCTTTAAGTCGCGGAGGTGAACGGTGTGTGGCTCGGTGTGCTGAGCCACCAGCAGGTAGTCCTGGCGAGGCAGAGCGTGTTTCCATGGCAGCAAAGCACGGTGAGGCTTCGGGGTGCCATGAAGTGGTGAGCTGATCCCTTGGACTGAAGGTGCGTCAATCCTTATAAGTCACGGGATGTAGCTGTTCTCAGGAGCTGAAGACACGATGGGCCTTGTAGCTGAGACGTGGTGATGGACCTCGGGAAGCTGCCCTGGATGTGACAGTCTCACATTAACAGTCGGCCAATATCTCGGCCGACTGTTAATGTGAGACTGAACTGCAGCGGGCGAGCGATCGGCTGCTTATATAGCCGCGGTAGAGTAACTACCTCGCGGTAGGTAATACGAGCCACTTCGGCATTTGACGAGAATATTCGGCGCCGTACAGATATTGTACGGTGCTGTCTCGAGACCTTTCTAGGCGGGGGCGATATTAATATCGTCGGGCTGGCACGGGAGGCGAGAAAGTACATCGCGGCCAGTATAGGTACGAAGGTACCTAGGCAAGTAGGTTTGCCGATGGGCGCGAATATTAGGAGATGTTTCTCATATGTTCTTTTGATGGCGAAGATAATAATGATGTGTCGCCACATCTTCATATCATCAGCGAACATTAGAATGAGAACACGGGTGAATATGTTTGTTACGTCGTTAATGAATAAATTAAAAAGTAAAGGACCAAGATGCGAACCCTGGGGTACGCCACTGGTAGCTTCGAACATGTAGGATAAGTGATCATTAATACAGACAATTAGCTGACGCCTAAGTAAGTAACTCTTAAACCAAGATAAAAGGTTTCCATTAATGCCGAGTTTCAAAAGTTAATTAATGAGGATTTTAAGACAGACCTTATCAAACGCCTTACTGAAGTCGGTGTATATTGAATCAACTTGTTGTTTGTTGGCAAGTGCATTAGAAATGAAATTTTCATATAATGTAAGGTTAGTCAAGGTTGATCTGCCGGAGATAAAGCCGTGTTGACAAGTTGCGATACAAGAGTTTACAAAAAAGCTGATTTTCTTAAGAATCAATTTCTCAAAAAGTTTAGGTATAGACGATTGAATACAGATAGGCCGATAATTTTTAACAAAGGATTTATCACCACTTTTAAATATAGGAGTTAGGTAGCTAAGTTTCCAAAATTTGTGGAAAGTGTCCTGTAGAGAGTGACTTATCTAACAGCATATTAAGCGGAACAGATAAACTTTGGACACAATTCTTAAGTAAGATGGAAGGAATCTTATCAGGTCCAGAGCTTGTTTTGGGTTCAAGTGATTTAATACATGTCTTCAATATCGATGTGTATTTGCGATAAGTGTAAATTTATATCTGAGTTGAAGTACGGAATTAAGTCATCTGGAATATCAGGTTCATACACGTCCTTAAAGTAATCAGCAAACATGTTAACAATTTCATAAATTTTACTGGAGCTGTTTTGTCTGTAACGTATATTACCGGAAATACCAGCATCATTGTTTTTGTTTATTTCCAAAAGTATTTTACATCATGAAGTATCGTGTTCTCAACCGAATTAATGTAATTATTATAATATATTTTTGTCATTTTTTTGCAATCTCTTCTAATATTGTTGAATGCCATATAGTTGGGAATTGTTCTGTGTTCTTTATATTTTTTATGTGTTTCTTTTTTAATAACAAATAACTGAATTAATTCTTTGCTGAACCATACCGGATACTTTCGTACTTTATGATGAATTAGAGGAATAGTGTCGGAAATATTCAGTTGGGAGTAAAATAGTTCTACGCTATAGTCCAGATCACCTTCCTTGAGAACAGACCAATTTACTTTGTTAAGTGCATGATTAATGTCCTGGTAATTACCAGGTCGTATTAATTAGTCGTAATTAGTCGTAATTTCATTAATGCTAATTAGCATTAATGAAATTACGACTACAATTTTTAATTAGGGGGTCACACTCTATTGTATTAGGTACTAGTATTGTAAGTGATCTAAATCTTTCTACAGTGTCCATTAAAAAAGGTTTTCATAATATTTTTTAAAATATGAAGATATATTTTTCATAGCTTTTTTAAAAAATAAAGTCAACACAGCAATATCTATATTTATGTTAATATATTTATGTTCCTAAAATTAATTTTGGAACATCTCATTATCCCATATGGTTTACAAAAGAATTAATGGAGTTAATATACAATAAAAAACAATTACAAAAAATATATAAGCAATTTAGAAACGTTAATGATTATATAAATTTTACTAACTTAAGAAGGCAATGCAAAGACTTATCCAGAAAATGTTACAATGATTATGTTAGTTTAATAAAAAAAGAGGTTCGTCATTACGTAAAAAGATTATGGAATTTTTCTAATGCTCAGCGAAAGAATGATTATAGTTTAACAAATACTATGTATCTTAATAACAAATGTACTGACAGTACCGAAGGCATAGTCAATCTTTTTGCAGATTCATTTAAAAGTGTTTATGACATGGATATTCTTGATAACGATATCCCTAAAGATATATCTCTTGAAGAATCACTTAATTTAAGCCACTGTTTTATTGAAAAAGTTGCAATAGAAATGGTATAAAAGCATTAGATTCTAATAAATCTGCTGGACCGGATGGTTTTCCTCCAATATATTTAAAATCTTGTATTAAAAGTTTGACTTTCCCATTATTTATACTATTTAACAAGTCTTTGTCATCAGGGTGTTTTCCAGATCAGTGGAAAAAAAGCTTTTTAACGCCTATTCACAAAAAGGGTGATAAAAGCGATGTATCAAACTACAGACCAATTTGTATATTGTCAGCTATTCCTAAACTCTTTGAATCATTGGTCCTTGATGTCTTTAAAAAACAAATCAATAATATAATTGTTCCCAATCAGCACGGTTTTATCACAGGTAGAAATACTATAAGTAACTTAATCATTTACGAAAATTATATAACTGATTCCCTTGTCCTTAAGCATCAAGTGGATTCTAGATAAAATGATTTTTCCAAAGCTTTTGATAAAGTTAGGCGACATATTCTTGTATATAAACTAAGTGTGTTGGGCATTAAAGGAACCATATTGAAATGGTTTAACAGTTATCTTAGTAAAAGAAAGCTTTGTGTTAAAATAAATTCTGTAGAATCTCATATATTCGAAGCGACAAGTGGGGTTCCCCAAGGATCTCACCTTGGACCAATTCTTTTTTTATTATTTATAAATGACATTGTTAGTATATTTAAAGATGTACAAGTTTTGCTCTTCGCTGATGATTTAAAAATATATAAAATGATACGTAATATAGAGGATTGCCATATTTTACAATCTAATTTAGATAAATTGTTTCATTGGTGTGTGATCAACTCGCTATTTCTTAATATTCAAAAGCGCCAAGTTATTCGTTTTCATAAAATCCAAAGTCATATAACTTATGAGTACTCTTGAAATAATGTAATATTGACACCAGTCGCTCAGATCAGAGACTTAGGTGTTATATTTGATGAAAAGTTAACATTTACTCTACACGTAAATGAAATAACAAATAGAGCTATAAAAATGCTTGGTTTTATATGCAGAACAGCAAGTGATTTTAAGTCACTAGAGTGTTTGAAAATATTATACACTTCTTTAGTAAGAAGCCAGGTAGAGTATAATTCGCCCATTTGGTCTCCATTGTATAAAATACATTCCGACAATATAGAAAGGGTACAGCACAAATTTCTAAGATTTATTAACTTTAAGCTGAATATTCCAAGCTGAATTAAAAATATTAACTATGTCCTTTTGATGAAACAACTCAACTTAATTACGCTGTCAGATAGGCGAATCATTTTTGACCTTGTACTATTAAATAAAATCATTAATAATTGCATTGACAATCGTGAAATTCTCGCCAAAATAAAATTTTACGTACCGACCAGAAATACGAGGCAAAGTGCTACCTTCTTCTGTGACAATTTTAAAACAAACTATGAAGCTCATACACTTATAAATAGATTACATTATTTTGACAATAAATTTGGGAATATTGTAGACATGTTTGCAGATTCCATATTAGTTATAAAACGAAGTCTTTATAATTACTTTAATGAAATGTATGATTTTAATTTAAATACTTTTATTTTTCATCATTATTTTATTCATTGTATATTGTGTACTACATACCTGACTAACTGTTATTATCTATCTTTGTAAAAGCCCACTAGGGCGTAAATAAATAAATAAATATCTCAAAACAATCACAAGGCTTGATACGTCTTGCAGAAAACAATAAGATATTTTGTTACAAATAAGTAAACAAATTTCAATTGTGGCGGAAACCCCAACCCCATCGTGAAATCTCATTGTTTTTTTGAAAGTTTTTTTTTCTTCAATATATCAAAAGGTGGATAAGATGTTAGAGAACCCTTAGGCTACGTCCGCATAGGCAGGCGGCTGGCTTAGCGCCTAGATCCTAGTGGCTTGCACTCTAGCTACTTGCTAGGATACATGGTGGCCGCACTGAAGGTGGTTTGCATGGTGGGTCGCTAGGTGCCTTGGTTATTTGCTTGTCGGCACGTCGACGAGATGTCACTTTCAAAACTAGTTCTAAAACTGCTACTTACAGAAAATTCATATTTAAAATATTCCATTTCACGGTCTTATCCATCATGTTGGGTTCATGACATAAAAAAGTCACGTTCAAGCCATGGGGAGTTAAATGTTCTGTATAAACGATGTAGATTTTAACAGTGCATTACAAACCAGAGAAATTTTGTTGAATTATTTCAACGGAATTGGATTGATAACCTGGCAGAAAAACTCATTTCCTGAAAACATAATCCAACGCCATAACCATAATTATACATTCATAACCATATACGTTTTTAGATTTTCACGGCCAAAAGTATTTTCGTTATTTGTTTTTTGGGTTTTATGCCGTGTTACGCCATCTCCTTCTTTAGTCAACGTTTCGGGCAGCGTTACAGTGTCCATCATCAGGGCAGATGAGCTGCAACACGGCATAACACCCCAAAAAACAAATAACGAAAATTCATAACCATAATTAACTTCTCAATGTAAAATAAACTCATCATAGATATGGTTATTTCCTTTTGGGGTATTATGCCCCATCAGGGCAGATGTCTGCATCTGTCTGCAGATGTCTGCATCATGTCACACATCTGCCCTGATGATGGACACTGTAACGCTGTCCGAAACGTTGGCTAAAGGAGGAGGTAGCGCAACACGGCATAATACCCCAAAAGGAAATAACTATAAAATTTTTGGCCGTGAAAATCTAAAATCATATCTCATCATAGATAAATCACTTTTCAGTACAAACCATATTTTTCTACTTCCATTGCTACCTCTTCCTATAGTTTGCATTTTATGGAGCTTTTTTATTAGCTGGATTCCACATCAAAGACAAGGTTCTATTTTTAAAACTGATGCAATTAATATTTCATACATTTTTTACTTCTAAAATGCCTCGCGCCTAGTGGCAAATAACCAACACGTTGGTTTACTTCGATAGACGCTAGGCGACTGTCTAGGCACCAAGCGCGCAGTGCGGCCGGTCGCGAAAATTCTAGAACGTTCGTTTTCCTAAGCTACTCGCTAGTAACTCGCTAGGCTCAAGGCGCTAAGCAAGCCGCTTGTCTGTGCGGACGTAGCCTTAGTCATTGAAATAAATTGTAAAATTTAATGTTTACTCGTTTTGATATCTGCATCACACGAGGTCACACCCCAAATATTTATCAACCTACCATGATAACCTACTTTCCGTCCGTAATATTCTGATTTTTCGCAAGCTTTGCACAGACTCCCTCCTTTTTCTCATCACTCTTTTTGACATTACCACAACACGGTTTTTTATTTTCCGTAACAATTTCTACCATGTCTCTATCTTTGCTTCCACCTGCAGTTTCATCGTTATCACGACTGGTATCATTATCACAGCACTTATTTCCTAAAATCTTGATTGCGGAGATGTCGGTCGTCTTTTTGATTTTAGAGGAGCAGCAATCAGCATCTCTGGTCTGCTTGCAGACTTCCACTTCTTGGTCTGAGAGATGCTGTGCTGCTCCCGTGGATTGAACTTCAAACTTGTTGAGGTTGGTTCGGGAAGCGTCACTACCTGAAGAGAGGTAGAACGTAGAACCATTGTTAGTAAGCAGAGAAGTAAAATATAGGCCAATCAATAAAGAGTTTGAGGTATGCAAAAATTCCCCCGTCGATGAAACTTTGCAGTCACGTGGAGTATCATTTAGGGATGACGAATGACAAATGATCCAATAAAATATTTAACGGGAAGTTAGTTATTTTTAGCAAAAACTGAAAAAAAATTATAACTCTCGCGGGAAAAGTATTTATTTCGAAAACTCTTCACATATTGTTAGTATTAATTAATATCCACCTGATTATTTAGAAATCCAACAATATTTTTGTTGGGAAAGTATGTTTTTAAAAAGAGATTTGTTTTTTATTTCTAGTGTTGCCGGGAAAATTCCCCCCCCCCAATTTTTGATCACGAAGTGTCTTTATATTGGTGTTTGCTTTATTTAATCAAAAGATCCAACATTTTTTTCTTTTGGAACATGCTTTTTTGATATGAGTCAAAAATATCGCTCCGGAAAAATCCCCCGTCCAATTTTTTAAAGACAAATTGATAGGATAGCTATGTTAAAACGATTTCTGCAAAGATCCAATAAAATTTTCAACGGCAACCTATTTTTTTTAATTGATTTCGATCGCACGCTGATTTCACGTGACTTTTGTATGAACAGGAGCCCGTGGGGTAATGGAAGGGGTGGGGCTAGACACACGGGGGCAGGCGAACCGATCGGCGCAGGATATAGCTGCCCGAGAAGAGAGCCGCGGCCGTGGCGGGGAGGGGTGGGAAGTCGACTTGATGTATTTTTGTGTAAAATAACCAAAGAGTTTTATTAAATTTTACTAATGGTTTATAAGCGAAGTGCAATATATTTTAACTCAATACATATTTTAAAATTATTGTGGCATTGTAAATGAGGTAGTTTCATCACTCAAATTCTCAATAAAAAAGCAACGCAAACAGGCAATCCCGAAAGCATTGTTAAAATCAATAAAATAGGCGTAAAAGCTTCTATATTCATTTTAATTTTATAATACCTACTTGCGTAATACAATGTTATTTTAACCAATTAATTATTTGTGTGGTCGAAAATTAAATGGGTGTATTCTCGTTACTTGTTTTTGAGTTGTTATGCCGTGTTGCGCTACCTCCTGCTTTAGCCAACGTTTCGGACAGCTTTGCAGTGTCCATCGTCAGGGCAGATCCGGCAGATCCGGTAGATGTGTTCACATGATGATGGACACTGCAAGGCTGTCCGAAACGTTGGCTAAAGAAGGAGGTATCGCAACACGGCATAACACCCCAAAAACAAATAACGAAAATACTTTTGGCCGTGAAAATCTTAAAACGTATCTAAATGGGTGTAGATACTATAGTTGAATATTAATATTTGGTTACGCACATACTAATACCTACACATACACATACCTACACAGCACGCATACATACTATCACTGCTTGGACTTGGTATTAATTATTGTTGCAAGTCCTTTTGTCCTACCTTTTCCCCCCTCGCTTACCCACAATCTTAATCAGTCTGCAATAAACTCCCGCTGCATATAGCCATCACTGTGCTCTGCTCACGAAAGTCTGCAATAAACTCCCGCTGCATATAGCCATCACTGTGCTCTGCTCACGAAAGTCTGCAATATAACTCCCGCCGCGAAAATAACTGCTCTGTGCACTATAAAAATAACGAACATTTACGCCTATTGTGATCGTGCCTCTTGGATGGAAGCGAATGCAGCATTACTAGCATACAAGATCCGTATCCTTTTTCCGGTGAGTCATTCCTTCTATGCGACATTTAATTTTGCTATTGCAAGCAGTGATTAGTAACACAAAATTCAAGGTCCTTCGCCAGTCTTTTTACAAAAACACAAAACCACTCTCACAACATAAATAACCATACAATATTAATTATAAGACATTATAGGCACGAGTACCTACAAATGACAACAATTGGGATCAGTTTTTATTTTTATCGTTTTATTGTATTATTTTATTGTATTACATAATTTAATACCCAAAAAATCAACAATATACATGATTATTCTCTCTAAAAACTAAAAAAGGAGGATTGGAACAATGTTTTAAACAGTGATGATTCTGAAATATGTTCGACTTACTTTGAAAATATCCTGTCACAACACATTAAAAATTTGACAACTGAAATAACAATACACATAAAATCAAAATTAAGATGTTTAAAGTCTTGGATTACCAAAGGACTTATAATATCTATCAAACAAAAAAAAACTTTACAAAACAACTTTAAAAAATCCCCATGATGAAAAAGCATATATTTCCTATAAAAAATATAAACATAAATTAATATCTAATATTAAAAAAAAAGTTAAGAAGAGTTTTTTAAAAATAAAATATTATCTTCAGAAAATAACCATAAACAAATGTGGAAAACTGTGAATTTGGCCATAGACAATACAAAAAAAACACAAAACATTAAGTACATCGAACATGATAAAAAAATTATAGATGCCAATATACAGCTAAACAATGTGCAAACACATTTAATTCCTTCTTTGCAAATGTTGAAAAAAATCTTGCGAAAAATATTCATAAGCCCTCTAAAGTCATGTCTGACCATATCCCCGACCAAAATTTATTTGATCGTCTGATTGTGAAATAGCCATCACCTACACATTTCTTGTATTCCTCGAGTAATAACTGTATTTCTAAATTTTGCATATCTTGTAAATATAGGGTGGCACATTTTGCATAGCAATAGTGGCCACGGGAGTGAAAGAATGGTAACATTTTCTTGATGACATCAAGGTGCAGTTGCCATTTTGCCGACCGCTTCGCGTCTATGAATAGTTTTACAAGAGTGACCATTTTGAAATAGAGCACCCATAATTTTGCGGTTGGCCCGTTTATAGAAATTTCCTCCATAGCATTTCTAAATTTATCCAGAATAGGTGTAAGTCAGTCCAGTTCACTGGGGGATTCATTTTTGAACAAATCATTCAACAATATGTCGTCAATTGTAATAATATCTTCATCATGTAATTCCATTGCGTCAAGTAGTTTTTTTGAGAGAGCTAATTGAGTAAGCATCTGTGCTCTTATGGCACGTACGTAAGAGTGCCCAGACAACATTTTATCCACAGATAAAGGTGCATATACTGTACACCACAATTCTTTAAGGCCGCTTCCATTCATTATATAACCGATGGCTCCCATGAAACTCATGAGGAAATGAAAACCCCCTAGTCGAATAATTACATGTTTTAGTCTTGGATCAGTACTCGAAGTCATAATGTCTTTGGCTTTCTGATAGAGAGGTTGATTAAATGTTACTATAGTAGTTTTCATGCCGATGGACTTGGTATTCTCTACAGCCATAATTAATGATGTGTAAATAGTATCATACTGCGTTGGAGGGGCGTTGATAAATGGAAGTGGAACGATTTTAGACTTTTCATATTTCTTTTCAGCAGTGAATTTTTCCATGAAACCATTCCAGCCGGGTATATCACAAAAGCCTTGCTTTTTTTAATATATCCACAGAAAATCTGTTCACGACGGCAATATATCCTTGATATCGGAGTCTCCGGCAAAATTATGGATCAGAACTTGCTGCAAACCTTTTGATGTACATTGATATGTTCCTAATGGTACATGACCAAAATTACCAATGACAAAGGATGGTGGTATGCTTTTCAGACGTAATGCACTCTCATAGTTTGTTTTCAAAGCAGGAGTATAACATTTTATGCCACCCATGGAATGAAATGTATTTTTGCCATCGATCGTACTTATATTATGGTCGGCATTATCAAATACATATTGACAAAAATCAGGCTTTTCGATAGGCGAAATGTAAGCGATAGCCGATATTTGGAAGTTTGTTGCTTCGCGGTACGACAAACAAAATCCAAAAGATGCCAACAGATCGACAAGCGATTTGGAAGCAAATTTCTGATTTATTAGTGTAGCGATGCCTAGCAGTAAGGGCGATGTAAATGAACGGGGTCGAACAGCGGTGATTATCGAATGGGCGATTGCCTGGCATTTCTTGGAAGCACTATCTGTATCGCGTTTCTTCTTTAGAATGAGCTCTTCAAGTAAGGTTTTCAAAGAATGGGGTATATCTTCATTAACATTTTCAAGAAATTTTTCAGGTGGAGGAAAGACAGAGGTATCATAGACAGTCGATCTGATATCTTCTAAAATTATGCAAGCAGCAGTGCGTAGCATCTTTAAGCGTTCTTCTTGTACATCATTCTCCTTTGACGTATACCATGTGTTATGCAGGATTCTATGTCCAGTATCACGGAAACAAATCAACGTTGCCTTACCATCAGTAGTTGTGATGAGAATGTCATCACCATATTTATCTCTCAACTTACTCTTTATGGTTCTATCATCGGTGCAGTCACGAGATACAGCATTTTTTAAATCGCTAAGTGAGAACTGGCATTCTTCACGATTGTTTTCCAAAACTGCATAAATTTCTTTCATTGCTGAGTAAGTATTAAAAGATTCTGGTCGCCCTCGTTTTCGATCACCTTCTAGGGGTATTTCTACCTTCCGAAACGTATCATAGCAAGCTCGATGATATCTGGCAGCCACAGCAACTAAATCAATGTCATGAATCCGTCGCAATACCTATAAGAAAATAATAGAATTGTTAATGCAAAAGAATAATGTAATAATGTACGAGGGTAACTAGATCAATAAATCATAAAAGGCGTATAAATCAATAAAGTCCGTGGCTTATTGAATGAATGTTTTTAGCAAAAAAAAAAAAATTCAAATAATTGATTGACTTTGTTGTTGTTATTCATTATACATATATCATTATATTACATAGTATAAAATGAAGTCGCTCAAAATGTTTGTGAGCATAGATCTTTTAAACTACGCAACGGATTTTCATGTGGTTTTCACCAATAGATAGAGTGATTCAAGAGGAAGGTTTATATGTATAATACATGCTTATTATAGTAGAGAAATGCCGAGAAATTCAAATATTCTATTTTAAATGTAAAAAATCTATATGTAACCAAATATAACCACCTGTTGACAAGCCAATTCAATTGGCTTAGCAGGACTTGTTTGTTGATTATAATATGTATTATCTATTCTTTCAATAAAAAAAAATAAAAAAATAAGCAGCGGGTGGTGTGGTTTTTATAAAGGTTGGGTAATGGCGTTGTGTTTCGTTAGCCACAGCAACGTGTGGCCGGGTCTGCTAGTAATAAATAAAAATAACTTAGTATTAAACAACTTAATTATGTAATTATATTCACGAAACTAGTCGAAAATATAGATACATAATTAAGTATTTGTACCACGGTAAAAATTACTGTATAAAACTAAATACATACTAAAAATACCCGAGGGGTTAAGATAAGAAGAATAGAGAGATCGTAATAATGAACATTATAAAATTAAAATAATTAAAAGTACCTTGTCCGCCCATGTATCTTTTCGTAGCGATGCTAAAGCGCCCTCCTCACCATCCAATTTCTAGTGACTGCGGCAGTGACTGCAGAGAGCGTGGAGTTGAGCGAACTAGCGCTGTCTCGTTTGTTAAAGGGCCGCTAGAACGAGTCAGCGCTAGTTCGCTCAACTCCACGCTCTCTGCAGTCACTGCCGCAGTCACTAAATGCAGTGTCGTGTGTAGGCCGCTTAATTCTGCGATCGACACTTTTGTTTGCGGCAATTGTATTCTGCGAACATATGACCGCAGTGCCGCAATTTTTTTATTTTCTGCACAGATAAATTCGTCTGATGCATCACTGTCACAGAAAATGCATTTCATTTCATATTGAAATTCTGCAACCGCGGCTTCTTCACTGGAAACAAGTGTTTTCCTCCTTATAAAAGCATTGATGACTCTAGCATTAATATACTGTTTTCTACACTTCTTGTGCACAGATAATTCGTTCACCCCTTCTATCGCTGTTGCGATTTTGTCATCTCTTTTTAAACTACACTCATATATGGTTTTGAGCCCTCGTTCTTTAACAACAACTATATCATCATTCTTTTTTTTTTTGCAAAAAACACAATAACTTTCCAGAATACTTAAATCATCAGCCATAGCGCGAATCTAATAATTTAACTAAAAACACAGCACTGACAAACGAAGCGTTGTCAATCAACCATGCAAACAATGCCCTTCTTAATTTTACACAGACAGACTTCGCGGCCGTTAGTCGCGTAGCGCAGTCCCGAATGCGACTAGCCCCACCCCTACCCTTACCCCGCGGGCTCCTGTTCATACAAAAGTCACGTGAAATCAGCGTGCAATCGAAATCAATTAAAAAAATAGGTTGCCGTTTTTAAAATTTTGTTGGATCTTTGCAGAAATCTTTTTAACATAGCTATCCTATCAATTCGACTTTAAAAAATTGGACGGGGGATTTTTCCGGAGCGATATTTTTGACTCATATCAAAAAAGCATGTTCCAAAAGAAAAAAATGTTGGATCTTTTGATTAAATAAAGCAAACACCAATATAAAGACACTTCGTGATCAAAAATTGGGGGGGGGAATTTTCCCGGCAACACTAGAAATAAAAAACAAATCTCTTTTTAAAAACATACTTTCCCAACAAAAATATTGTTGGATTTCTAAATAATCAGGTGGATATTAATTAATACTAACAATATGTGAAGAGTTTTCGAAATAAATACTTTTCCCGTGAGAGTTATAACTTTTTTTCAGTTTTTGCTAAAAATAACTAACTTCCCGTTAAATATTTTGTTGGATCTTTTGTCATTCGTCATCCCTAAATGATACTCCACGTGACTGCAAAGTTTCATCGACGGGGGAATTAATGTTTGGGTTTGCCTCATTTTGAGCCTTTATTGACTGGCCTAATAGTGATACAGTTACATTTGTGTATAGATGGCGTATAAAATTAAGTGATTGGTATGTTGTTCCTACACTATTGATAGATTGTGAGTGAAAAAAGGATTTGGTAAGGAGAAGTAATACATATATTTTTGTGAATGCGCACAAGACGTCCAACTGCTCCCAACCGTCTGGGGCCGGTGAGACTATGGCATCCATAATTCGGAAATGTTGGTAGGCTGAAAGTAGTGGGGAGAGGAAGAAGAGGGTGGGGAAGTATGTGGCTGTTCAGATCTGGTCATAAGATGGTTAAAGCCATTTCAAGTAACGTTTCAATTCTGAATGGTGGTAGACCATGAATAAGAACACCAGGGCGACACTGAGAGTATCTTCCTCTCTGAAAAGTGCCGCAATATACCATATATTACTTAATATACCATATTGTACTATATAAATAATACAAATTAATCTCATCAAATTTACTAGCGCACGCCGCTTTAAACCAGGATTTAAGGCAGTAAAGCTTTTAAAAACAACAAGGAGAGATATTATGTTAATACAGTGTAAAGGGAGCGCTCTAATATTAAAAACGATAATAATTAAGCAAAAATTATGAAACTGTTTAATAAAACACGACTCGTTTTAAATTGAGCAAAAATCTCTCGACAAATGCTTATGTTGCATTTAATGATACACTGTTTTTTTTTTCATACCCATATCATGTTGAATAACCGAATTTTGTTTTTTAATAATTTTCGGAGCATATTTTGCGAAACATTTTTAATGGCTCTTCACCCCAAAAGAGTGTTCTGGCCAGTGTCAAGTGCATGCTTTTGTGAGTGTAATATATTAACTAATTTAGTTATAATAACAAGAACCTATCTATATTATATAATAATACTCTACAAATAATAATAATAATAATACGCAAAATTATTACAATATTAAATTATTAGCTCAGAAATGCACAAAATAATTTGCAAGGCAGATAGAAATATTACACCTTTAAATTTATATGACGAGAATGCCAACATTCTTATAAATACTAACCAGGAATTATTAGATTCCTGGTCAAATAAAATTATTCACGCAAAACACTTCAATTATCTCAACCAAACGTATGTTGACAAACTTTCGTCAAGCAAATGGTTGAGTATTGGAGAGTTGAGCGCAGAAATAGAAGGATTTATGCTTGCCATTCAAGATAGAGTCATTAATACTAAAAATTATAGAAAGCATATAATCAAAAATATAAATCAAATTGATGATTTATGTAGAAAATGTTTGGCTTTTCCCGAAACTATAGAACATATTATATCGGGATGTTCTATATTAGCGCCTTCCGAGTATACATTTAGGCACAATCAGGTTTTAAAAATAATTCACCAAAGTTTGGTAATTAAACATAACTTGATTGATTGCCGTAATGTAGTACCATATTATGAATATGAACCAAATTCATTTATAGAAAATGAATTTTATAAAATATATTATGATAAAACTATACTAACAGACAGAACAATTAGTCATAATAGACCTGATATAGTTTTACATGACAAAATTAAAAAAATAACTTATATCATTGATGTAGCTATTCCAAATTCCTGTAATATTCAAAAAACTGTTTCTGAAAAAATTAGAAAATACACAGATTTAGGAAATGAGATTAAAAGAATTTGGCATTCTCGGACTATAAAAATATTACCATTTGTTATTTCGGCCACTGGCATAATACCTAGGAATCTGATTCAAAATTTAAGCATATTAGATTTGTCAAAGAATTTGTATATAAAAATGCAAAAAGCAGTAATTTTAAATACATGTAGGATTACAAAAGATTTTTTAAATATTTATATTGAGGGATCGGTAGGATTTATAGGTTCAATTAGAAATGCCACAGAGCCGAACCCTCTGATATGAAAATATCTGGAGTCGGTGAATTATATTCCCATTTGGTCTCTAGTAGGTTGACATGTTGTTCTTGTATTGTTTTGTATTTATAATACTTATATAGTGCAATTGCATAGCGTGGGTTGACTAGATGATCATTTGGGGAAGTGTGTGAAAGGGTTTAGTTTTTCCTTCTTTTTTTTTTTTTTTTTTTTTTTTTTTTTTTTTTTTTTTTTTTTTTTTTTTTTTTTTTTTTTTTTTTTTTTTTTTTTTTTTTTTTTTTTGGGGAAAATTTAACCCGGACATTTAAATCTGGTGCAAAAAAAGAGATGATTTTAATTAAACATAACAAGGAAATGCTGACACAATTTATTGTGCGTAAAAAATAAAATAAATAACTAAATACATGAAACTTAACTAACAGTTACAAATTGATGATGTTAATATTCAGAAAATTAGCCAAGACTTTATACACGCGTTTGTTCACAGAAGATAACATGCAATGTTGTAGGGAGGCAATATACCCGAACTGATTAGGTGAGGGATGAAATTTTTGTATGAATTATTTATAGGACAACTGAAAAAAATATGATTGAGATCCTCTTCACCAAGACGACATTCAAACATCGCAGAATTTTTAATATCCAAATTAATAAATAATATAAACCCAAATTTTAAAATTTTGTCCAGTGCAAGCTACACCTATAAATATAAATGTAAACATTAATAATAATATTATCAAACCTTCCCAAACCTGTTCACTACTGGGAATAGAATTAGACATAAACATAAACTGGAAAGAACATGTCTCAAAAATTGTAGCAAAAATCAGTAGTTTTTCTTATGTTCTGAGTACCTTGAGAAAAATATTGAACACCGAATCATTAATAGCCGCATACTATGGTATATTCAATAGTAAAATACGGTATTATTTTTTGGGGAAACTCGGTAAACGCCAAAGATGTCTTCATCATACAAAAGAGATGCATAAGAAAAATTACAAACTCTGGTCGTTTAGATTCATGTAGACCTATGTTTAAAAATCTGAAAATTCTGACAGTCACAGACATATATATATAATGGAGTTATGCATGTTAGTGCGATCATCTACAGACAAGTTCCCACTAAAAAACACAACACATAAATACACTACAAGGCTCACAGAAAACCTATTAATACCAAAAGCAAACAAAACAATATTCCAAAAAGGACCATACTACATGGCCATTAAAGTATATAACAACCTTCCACATAACATTAAACAAATACAAGATATACACAAATTCAAATCGTCACTAAACACTTTCCTTGTTAATAAATGTCACTACACGTTGAGTGAATACCTCACGTAAATGAAACGCCTATTCTTATTGTTATATATATTTGTATTTTATTTTTATTTTTTCATTGGTATATTGTTATTTTATCTGTATAAACATTGTAATTATAATAAAACAAATAATATTATATAAACACTGTAATTAAATAAATGTGGTTAGCTGGAAGAAATGGGGTCTACCCATAAGCTACACCTTTTGTAATTTTTATTTTACAATAAATATTTTTTGATTTGATTTGATTTGATTTATGAATTTTTGTCAGGTCAACATTGTGGTAGCAATACCCTATCCGCATGCGGCAAATGGAGGATGTCGAGAATGTGTTAAAAGAAAGTCTGGAAAACCACGGTTTTGAAGGAATCGTTGGCTGAATTGTGAAAAAGCTATATCCTTTTGATTGACTAGATTCTTCCCAATGATTCTGCCATGTGGAAATCATATTTTCCTTCAATTTTATGAAAATGTCATCGGTGTTTAAAAATTTATATAAAATATCCCCCGAAATAATGGCATCTTTTGCCAATGAATCGCCTTTTTTCATTTCCAGGGATACCGCAGTGACTAGGTATCCAAGGCAAGACGATTTCTTTGCCAGAGTCGGTTAATTTATGAATTAAAGTGTGAATTCCAACACAGAAATCGTCTTCTGGGTAATGGAGAGGGGAAGAGTTTAATTTCTGAAGTGTACTCAGGGAATCAGAGAGAATTAAGAAGTTTCGAATGTGAACATCGTCAATGTATTTGAGGGATTCAAAAATGGCTATACATTCAGCAGTGAAAACGGAAGCCTCTTTTGAAAATTTAATTTTTCTATCAACTTGATCTGATGGGCAGTGGAATGCCGCTCCCACATGGTTTGATAAGGGAGACTTGGAACCATCTGTGTAAATAATTTTCCAGTTGGAATATTTCGAATTTAAAATTTGCATAAGTTTTCTTGGAGCTTCGTGATTGTTAATTATGCCGAGAGAAAAAAAAAAATTTGGTTTACACAAATGGATACGAAAGAAGTTGGCATATAAAGGAAGTCTGTCTGATGGATTTAAGAGGGGTTTATACGCACAGTACGTATGGAGGCTTTTAACAAGAAGAGGGATTGATTTGTTCCTCCAATATGGAAGTGATTTCACTTGAGCAGTGAGTGCAGTAATTTTGTCTTTCAGTGAGTGATTAGAGAGACTTAAGCATTTAAATAAAAACTTGTCAGCCAAGAACTGTCTTCTGAAATGAATAGGAGCCTCCACAGCCTCCACTTGTAAAGCGTTAATTGGTGAAGAACGCATTGCTCCGATAATCAATCTTAAACTTTGAAATTGAATACGGTCCAACCTTGCGAGGTTCTTTTTAAAATTGGGTTCAATGAGGAATGACGCGTAATCCAAATGACTCCTAACATATGCGTTTTAACCCTAGAAAGATAACCTACGCCTCAGAGGCGCCCGCGACGGTAAGAAAACGCTGTCTCTTTCTAATGAGTGCGCGCATCTAGCTGTCCTTTTTTGTTAGCTCCTCAGTCTCAGTTTTTACGCGGTAAGTACCAGATTTTTGCAGTTATGACCAGGTAATGCGCTCCGAAGGCGTATGGTTATCTTTTGAGTGACTTTTAGTAAAAGTATAAATTTGTTTATACTTACATTACATGTTGATTATAGGTTTTTTTTTGTTGTTTTTTTTTTCATGAAATTTTTTTACCTTCATCATGACGAGCCGAAGAATACTATCTGATGATGCAATATTGAGATTTATGGCTGAAGAAGAAGAAAACGGGCATGATGGACATCAGGAAAGTGGCAGTGAAACAGAAGACCATGTGAGTGAAGATGAAATGCAGAGTGACTATGAAGATGAGTTCATCGATGATGCGGTGCCAGAAGAATTGTATGATACACAAAATGAAGACATTATAACTCCACCAATCTTCAGAGCCTGGAAAAGGCGGGGTGGACACATTCGATCAAATGTGTTCCTCAATGTCGTGTTCAAGGAAAACAAATAGGTGGCCAATGGCTATGTTTTATGGCATACTGAACATGGCATTCGTCAATTCTTATGTCATATACTATCACAACGTTCTAGTGAAAAATGAAAAGCCTCTAAATAAAAGGGCATATATGAAAAAGTTAAGCACTCAGTTATCTGAACCGTGGATGATGGAAAGACTCGAAGCTACTTTACTCAAGCTTGTGCGCGACAATATCACCAATATTCTTCCGAAACTGGATGTGCAGAGCTCTAGAGATAATGAAGAAGAACCTCCAGCCAAGAAAAGATGGTATTGCAGTAAAAAAAAAAGAATGTCAAAGATGACTTGCACCAAATGCAAAAAAACAGTTTACAAAAAAGATGTTTGCTTTGAATGCCTCTAAACCAAATTTTTAGGGAAATAATTATAGTTTTGAGTTTAAAAAGTTTTTTATTATTAGTTCATTAACTACACATTAAAATAATCACCTAAATAAATGTACGGCAGAATAAGGTTATCTTTCTAGGGAAAAAAAGTTTTTGGGTGAATGGATGACTTCCCCACCAGACGCGTGAAATGGCACGTAAAGTGTTGAGGCCAGCTTGACATTTGTTAATGATTAAATTAACATACGGGTTCCATGTTAATTTAGAGTCTAAAATTACCCCAAGGAATCTTATTTGTACCTGCATAGGGAGAATTGAATTATTTATTTGGACTGTTACACGCGGAGTAACACGTTTTCTGGAAAAGACGATAACATTGCTTTTGGACGGAGAAATTTCTAAGCCGTGATTTTTTAACCAGGTGTCAAGGTTTTTCATGCAAATGTTAATCACATACTCCAGAATAGAAATAATTCGTCTTGAAATATATGTAAACAGATCATCCGCATACTGAAGTATTTTACAAGATGGATGCATACTCCGATGCAGATCAAAGGTATAAATATTAAAAAGGATAGGACTAAGGACGGAGCCCTGAGGCAAACCCTTGTTTACTATTCTTTCCAGTGGTGGAGAATCCAGCACCTGGATTTGAATTTTCCTGGTAAGAAGGAAGTTAATTATAAAACTGGAAAGCTTACGAGGGATGTCAATTTTTAATAATTTATTAAATAAAACATCTAATAAAACATTGTCGAAAGCTCCGCACACATCAAGGCAAACACCGACAAGGAATTCATTATCGGCCAGGGCCAACTGGATATCAGAAGTCAGGATGGACACACTTTCGATCGTACTTTTTCTTTTTCGAAAGCCAAACTGAGAGCTGGGAAGAATATTCTCATTTTCTACATACCAGTCTAGACGTCTTTTAATCATATGTTCAGCTATTTTAACTAAGGAAGATGACAGAGCTATGGGTCTGTAAGAAAGTTCAGAGTTAGGGTCTTTCTGGGGTTTTAGAATGGGAACAATTATTTGAGTTTTCCAGGATGATGGAATTTTGCCGGAGTCAAAGATCAGATTTATAATTGAAAGAAAATAATTTAGTGTGGTAACGTCGCAGTTTTTAATAAAGCTATAAGGAATTCCATCTACACCAGTGGATGAGTCTGTGAGATCGTTTAAGACCTCCCTAAGTTCCGTTAAATTGAAGTGGGTGTCCATCCAGCCCCGTGTTTTAATGTATGTGAATTCTGTTTCATTAAGTATGTGAATTCTGTTTCATTAAAATTACTTGCAATTTGAGGAGCTAGTTTATCGGCAAATTCCTTCACCCACTCTGAAGTGAGTGGTTGAGTCACCGTTGGGACGTGAGAACCCTTAAACCTGCGAATTGAATTCCAAACAACTGAAAGAGGAACTTCGGGAGATAATGATGAGCAAAATTTTTTCCAGCCTTGACGTTTTTTGTTTTTTAGAAGACGTTTGGTCTTAGCTTCAATTTGTTTATACTGAAGGAAGTTCTCCATATTCGTATTTGTTGAATAAATTTTCGCATATTTTTTCCTCATATCTACTGCGTCTGAGCATTCAATATCCCACCAAGGAGCTAGGGGAGGTTTCCCTTTGTTACGTGTCGTTTTAATGGGGATAATTTTTTCTGCGGCCGTAATGACTGCAGACACAAATAAATCGTAACATTCCGCAACATTTTCTGTAGTTGGAGAGGGCAGATTTTGCACAGAGAACTTTGTATGATTTGAATAGTCATTCCAGTTGGCTCTGGCAGTTAAAAACCTTGGTTTTCGACTACTGCACTTGACATTTTTGTTGGAATGATAAATATTTGAGGATTCAATGAGAATGGGGTAATGATCACTCCCATGAGGGTCATCCAAAACCTTCCATAACAGGGATGCGGCTATGTTGGAATTGCAAATAGTAAGATCAACCATGCTGGGTCGCTGACCAGGCACCTGAAGACGAGTAGGAGAACCATCATTGATAATACAAAAGTCTAGTTCATCTAGTAGATCAACAATATCTCTGCCCAATCTGTCACAATTGTGAGCTCCCCATAATCCGTGATGGGCATTGAAATCTCCCAGAACAAGAGAAGGGGTAGTGACCTTGGAAAACATAGCTTTCAGGATTGATTTAGAAGGTTTATTAGATGGTGATATATACAAAGAAATTATTGTCGTGTCAAAAACCTTTGCGGCCGTCACTTAAAAAGGACAACCAATTGGTTTTACATCTACAGGGGAGAAGGGTAATGATTTTTTAATAAAAAGAGCGGAGCCGCCCTTTCCATCTTGATGGTCGTCTCGAAGACAGTGGTATCCCCTGACTCTGAAATCAGAATCCGGTTCCAGCCATGTCTCCGAGATGGCAGCCACTGCAATTGAGTTTGAGTGTAATGTGTTTAAAAATTCTTCAGTCTTATTTCTAAGACTATGACAATTCCACTGAAGAATCCTCATCAGAGGAGCCATTTCTAGTTGAGTTGATTATATTAGTAATTTGTTTAGCAACGTGGGACGGTATTTGAATGTTGTTTTTATTTAAAGTATGTAAAATATGTAAAAATGAGGTGATTAGTGTAGAGTTAAGGCCTATATTATAATTTTGTTCTTTAGTAGATGATTTTAGGTAAGAATTGAAATTTAAACTGGAAGGAAGTTGTCCATTAGGGAACCACAGAAGGGATTCGTGATTAGCATTATTTTTTTTTGTTAGAACTCTAGGTTTCACGACCCTTTCAACAGTTTTTCTAAATGACGAAGAAGGTTGAGAAGGGGTGGATTTTTTAGAATTTTTGGAAGTTACTTCAGAATAAGATGGAATGGATTTGGTAAACATTCTTGATGCTTCCGCATAAAAGATGCTCTTCTTGGCCATTGTGTGTTAAATATTGCGCTGCCTTGACAGTTCAGGGCAAGTTTTGCTGATGGACATGTGGGTTCCGGAGCAGTTTAAACATTTATAATTTTCCTCTGTTTTATCACAGGAATCGCCACTATGGGACGAACTGCACTTGAAGCAACGGGGTTCTGATCTGCAGAGGTTCTTCGTGTGTCCAAATCTGCAGCACTTGTAACACTGCACAGTTGGGAACACATAGAGCTCTACTGGTAGAGAGACGTTAAACATAGTAACATTTTGTGGAAGGTCTTTGCTGTCAAATGTTAGGACAACGGATTGGGAGGGTCTCCATTCTACAGAGTTTCCCGTATTAAACCTGTAATTTAGACGACGCGCTTTTAAAACTTTTCCGAAACCTTGAGGAACAGTAATGTTTTCCAGGATGTCCTCTATCGACCAGTGCGGTGGGATCCCTTTTGTGACACCTAGCCTTGTAACTTGATATGTAGGTATGAAAACGTTGTACGAGTTTTTTTTAGGCACATCAGATTTTACAAAGCTATTGGCCTCAGCCGCTGTCTTGAATTCAACAGAAAGACGGTTACGCCCAACCGATTTTATTCCATTCCAGACAGGGTGGATTTTATTTTTAAACATAAAATGTCCAAAGTCCACATCGTAAAAATTTGATTGTTTTTCATCCTTTGAAATTTTAGTCACGTGTGTAATGTAAGGTGGTCTATCAAGATTATTATACAGACGTGACATTTGTGAAGGAGTATTGTTTACCAGTGGGGCGGGTGTGGTGGAAGGGCTTGCTGGACTTAGATTTGAAATCGAGGAAGAAGTGGACGGAATTAAATCCTGTAAAACAGAATTATTTGGAAGGGAGTCGTTTTGCGTGGAGGGTGTTTTTCGATGTATCTGTTCAAAATCTGTTGCATTTCTATTATCTGCTAGTTTAGCAATTTTTATTTTTTTTGACGTAATCGTTACGAAGTCCAAAGCCTCCGGAATATTAACCGCGATCATTTTTTTTGTAACACCCGAGGATTCAGATAGCAAACCATCATCTGGGGGATCAGGTGGTTTTTCTTGATCCATTTTCGAATAAATCTACAGAACACAAATCAAAAAAAGAATCGTACCTTAACTGCTCCGAAGAACCAATTATATAACACAAATACTTACAGTGAAAACAAATATACAAGTAAAAACTATATTACACTAATTTACAATACTATTTTAAAACTATTATCTATATAAAATGATTAATTTTGTAAAGAGGAATGAAATGACACTGGCACAGTTCCCGTTTCAGCTTTGAAAATGTATAGATGTTATCTTCAAAAATGGAACAGTAGAAAATTTCTCTCTGTTTACTGATGGATAACTACTACTTACCTTTATTAAAAAAAAAACCCTGCAAAAGAGGAAGGAAGAGAAAGAATAAAAAGTTAAAGTAAGTTAGGTGAGGATATCAAATATAGGATGAGGAGGTTCAGTAATATAGAATTGAGAGGACATGTTGTTAAAGGTAGGTAACTATATATTGAGCTGTCAGACCTTCTGCTTTATTCTGATGTTTGGGCTCCACGGAGGTATCGCTCATTTCACCATCAGATTCTCTAAGCAGGCAACCTAAAACAGACAATTTAACAATAATTATATGGTCAACCTTCTTTTTTTACAAGTGAAGCGCCGTAATTTCCGATCTTTCAAACATAACTCAAGTGGCTTTTACTTTGTTACCAACAGGACAAGGAGTAGATAACGTCACGCGTCATTTAGTGATTAAATTGACCTGAAGGATGATTCCGCTTTATGCTACCTAATAAGTGATTTATATGTGGAAGTGTATATATTTAAATGTGAAATTATTTTTCTTCACAACTCTGCCATGCTTGAAATGGCAAAATCGTTTCCTAATAATTTGAATGGTCTTAAGTAAGAGGCATTGGCAAGGTAGGTTAGGTTCTGTTTGAATTTTACTAATATTTTTATTTATTTTTAATTTTTTACTTTATGAGTAAAATCTCAAATTATAATAGATATTTAATTAAATGAAGACAATATTAGCGAAACTTAATCGAAAATCTGGAGACAGAAAAATCAAATAAAGATATTGGCTCCACTTGGACTCAATTCCAGGACCCTTTGCGTACATGGCAAGTGCTCTATCAACTGAGCTAAGGAACATATATACAATTCGGTCACATTTAACGGATACTTCGATTAAGAACTACCAACATTAACTTCATTTTCTTAACGCACATATAATTGGCTGCCATCTTTATATATGACTAGCTGGTCCCGGCATGCGTTGCTATGCCATTTAATAAAGAAATTGTTTCTCCCTGAGTGTCGTTTCCCGTTCTTCCCGTTCCCCTTCCGCCTCCCCTTCTTCTCCTGCGTCCTCTTACCCTCTCGCGTTCCCACTCCGTCACCTCAACTTTCCCTCTCCCCACTCCACTCTTCCCTTTCCCGCTCCCTCGTCCCGTCAACCCTCCTCCCGCTTCCATATATTCAATCCCAGTACATTCAGTTATTAAATAGCCCGTGTGCCACCTTTTATAATGTTTATTCAAATTTCCATTTTTCATGTATATTAAATTTGGTACCTAACATAGGTACCTATTTAAGATATCTAAAATTCTTCATTCGGTTCAAACTATGTAGGGGAGTACCTACTTTAAATAAATTTATTAAAGATTTTCAAAAATAGAACCCTGATTGAACAATCAATGCTTTGCAACATGTCATTCTCAAACACGCGAACTGTCAAACATGCTCACGTTTTCTGAAATTATCCAATTTTCTGCGCAATTTTCTTAATTTTCTCTCCGTAAGAACCATCCTCGTACTTCAAGGAATATTTAAAAAAAAGAATTAGCGAAATCGGTTCAGCTGATCTTGAGATTTGCGCTTACCAACACATTTAGCGATTCATTTTTATATTATAGATAGTAAGATTCAACTCGAACTAAATGCTATCTAGATAGATAGCATTTATTTCGAGTTCCAGTGGAGCCAATATCTTTTCTGATTTTTCTGTCTCCAGATTTTCGATTGAGTTTCGCAAATATTGTCTTCATTTAATTAAATATTGTAATTTGAGATTTTACTCATAAAGTTAAAAATTAAAAATAAATAACTCCACATGGAATACTGGCACCTACACTGATTTATGGCAGGGAAGCATGCACCCGGCGTAAGAAGGATACAAATAGACTGAATACTGTAGAAATGAGATCCCTAAGGAGTATTATATTCGGTAATACCATGTATGATCGTGTGAGAAATGTGGAAATCCGAACAGAATGCAAGGTCGACGTTAGCGTAATAAGTAAGATTAAGAAAGGGACTCATCTAAGCGTCTCGCTCTACACGTCAAACCGGACGAGTAGAGCGAACAAATGAAAAAGTAGTGTAAAGAAGTCAGGGACGCCCGAAGAAAACTTTAATTGTCTGATTCACTTGAATGGCACGATCAAGTGAATTAGACAATTAAAGGAAATACAAAACATTATTATACTCATACACCATTGCAATGACAAAACTATTTGTTACTGTATTACATATACATATATATATATATACATATATATATATATGTATATATATACATAATGTTCCTTCTTCAGGGCATATGTTTACAAAAGTATACATTTTATTGTGTTTACAAAAGTATACATTTTCCCTGAAGAATGAACGATCGTTCTGAAACCGGTCGGATTTACTCAAATATAAAAGTGGTTCAATCAAAGTTAAATTGTTTCATTTATCATAAAATATTAATTTATACACAAAGTATTACACACAGAAACATCGAATAATTAATATATCTATCTCATTTACATATTTTTTATTGTAAATCTTAATATAATTTCTCCCTTAACATTTAAACAATATTTAAAAGTCCACAAGCCGCCTCACAGTTGAGAAAAACCTTTTGTATGTTCCGATTGCAATTATTTATGTGCTAGAAGGGAGACTTTGAAAACCCACAAATGGAGAAAAACTATTTTCATGTTTCGGCTGCAACTATTCATGTTCTCAAAAAGAAACATTTAAAAGTCCACATACCGTCTTACAGTGGAGAAAAAACTTTATCATGTTCTGACTGCGACTATTCAATTTAAAATCCATATACTGACTCACAGTGGAGAAAAACCTTTTTCGTGTTCCGAAATTTTACAAGTAATGTAAAAAAATTACAAATTTCAAAAAACAAAAAATTTGGAAAAATGTATGAGCACATGCGATACTAATGTTCTAGCGGAATTAGTGCTAACCAGAGACTGATGAAGTGGCGCGTAAATCCCGGCTCACAAGTAAGTGACGTGAAGATGGGACTTCTCCTTGCTTTATGCGAAATGTCGGTCGTTACGCGAAAAGTCGCTCGTTAAGGGAGCGTTTTTTTTCAGAATCTGTTTTGCTCGTTACGCAAATTACTCGTTATGGGAGGTGCTCGTCATGAGAGGTTCCATTGTATTTTTTTGTGGGTAATTATTTAATTTTTTAACGTGTACGTTCGATATTTTTTCACGTAATTTTGATTTTTAAGCAAGCCCTTGCGCGGCCCAGTACCATTTGGTCCACTACTCGGGGGTTGGGGACTGCTCTAAAGAATATTACATTTCGCTGCTAATGAAGCGCAGATCTGGCATGGTTGTGACACTTGACATGTAGCTGAAGTGTGCGAATGGCCCTAAATATGGTTTATTCTTGTATGTACCTGGCTCTATGCATTCTGGAGCACAGACCGTTACCACCTCCTCCTTTTCTCTGACTTGGTCCATTTTGTACTTCAACGATATATGGCCAAATAGGAAATAGCCTAAAATAAAAATTGTCAAAGGTAAAGAGATTAGAAATAACGGAGAAGGGCCGTAAATTATTTTTATTATATGTAGTATATAAGATTCAACAGACGTAATTGATGTTGATATTTATATGTAGTTTTTATGTGTTTCAAACGGTTGTCCATTAAGTAAACCTTAGAAGAGTATCATTTATCGTCGTTCGTGTTTAATGCACGGATGGTTACGAAAATGGCCGATGGCTTGTGATAGACCGCTTGGCTCCGGGAGTTTGCGCGCCCAGCTTCAGAATAACCTAGGGCCTCCTACACAGGGCCGGATTTATACTTTTCATAAATATAGGCCACTTCATTTGCGCCGCACCTTCCTCCTTCTCAGAAGTTACCACCTATTGTTATAATGTAATCGTATATTTGTTTCATATCATAGTGTTTCCATACAAACGAAGTATTGAAAATCTGTAAGGCGCAGATGCCAATCAAATACTTCATCTCACCTCCGCTCACCCCAAATCAACTTTGATTCGAATGGAACCTTGGACGCCAATCTTCGACTATACAGTCGAAGAATGTCAATCTGCGGCAAGCATGAGACCCACCCTTCACGGCGTGGGCATTCCTAATGTATCATCCCTGGAAAGGAGTGGGGTGTTGGGCTATTGCCATTAAAACCCACTTTTAAATGAACATAAGCAAAGTATATTGTTTAAAGGAATAACTGTTAATAAATGACATATAAAAAGGACTCACCCGGGACCTTGAATCAACCTAATTCTAACTATCTAACAATTTACCCCCCCCGGACTGCAACTGCGAGTTGGAGGCCCTTGTGGCCTCTCCCGGAGACGCCTGGTGTGAATTTCTACCGATTGGGAGGCCCAAACTCTCTCCATCAATCGGTAAAACTCCGCTCGACTGTGGCAGGCGGAATCCTATGACCCTCCGCGGGATGCCGATCCTCCTGCTTCCTCTCCTGGCCTCGGCTCTGGAGCCGAACGATCACCGATGGTGGGGACCCATGAACCTCTCCTGACTATCGGTCCTATTGCAAATGGTGGCGACACTCTTACTCCTTTACGGCGCGAGTTCTCCAAAAATGGCGAGCACCACGGGATTGTCGGCCGCAGGAAAATGATTATTGCCAGCGTACACTACTTGTTACCGACAGGATGGCTCTGCTCACTCCCGATTACTCTTTGTGAGCCCCGGCCACAATAACATGCCGCCGAATTATTCCCGACTCGATTAAACACGATCTCACTCGCGATTTTGAGGGTTTTACTTTAAAAACCATTGATAAGATTTCACTAAAAATCCATTGTCGCCCGCGTATACTTTCTTAAATTCTTTTTCGTACAATTAGCACATTTTACTCGCAATGTGTGACTCGTCGATTCCAAAGCGGGCCGCTCTTCTCGCTTCGAAATCAAAGTGTGCGGAACCGGAACAACGCCCTCTCGCGCCTCGCCTAGACACCAAAAATCCTGAGAGTGTCGCCAACATTATCATTTTTTTAAAGTACTTGACGGAATAATACATTTTTAAGAATTGCTTCATAACAATACCCCCCTTCCCTCGAAAATGTTTGCCCTCAAACAATATTGAAAAACACCTATATAAACCCATACTGGCTAGACTGGTCCCGAGGAGTAACAAAAACAAACATTCAACCATTATAAATGAGCATCATAATTTGGAAAATAAAACTTATTTACTAACGGATAACAAAACTTACGAAGAATGGGTGTGCCGCAGCTCCAATCGCACCCATCGAGCGTGTAGCCGAATGGTTGAGCCTGCGTTGCAGCCATTCTCGAACTTAAAGATAATTTAAGATAAAAGTAGCTTAATTACAAATTTAAGCAGATGTTACGTGAACGGAGTCAGCAAGCACCCACAGTATTGGAATACCGGGTGATGAGAAATTGACGAATGTCGAAGACTGCCGTTAGCGTTACATCTACAACAGAAAACATATTTGAACATAAATTGTATGAAAACTTATAGGTATAAAAATAAATATATATAATCTCCTTCTCAACACATCTATACAACTTAGCATTAAAGCTTCACTGACCCATAAAAAGGGTGATTAGGCCAATCAGGCATCACTTTTTCTATATTATTAGGGAGGCAAGCCAACCCTCACTTTTCACTGAGTCTACTTCTCCGTTGGAGATAACAACACACTTTGAATAAACTCTATCTATTCTAACTAACTCGGTCCTTGGGTGAATAATATTTAACCAACAACAATTATACATTGTAAAGGTAATTTTAAAAGTGTACAACCACCGCATCGGATGGTGCCAAATAATTTTTTTTTTTTAGTATACAACCAACGCATCGGATGGTGCCAAATGATTTTTTTATAGTATACAACCAACGCATCGGATGGTGCCAAATAATTTTTTAATAGTATACAACCAACTGTTTTAGAAGGTGTGATTTGTTAATAGATGTGCAGCTATATTATAGTGCAGTCATTTAATATACGTTCATCTGTGTAGAAGACGTTTCAGTAATTACAGAACAATATTTTAAGGCTTTCCCTATAAACCGTTGTTCATCCATATCGTACAAAATATCAATGGTACAAGTCTCTTAGGACAATACTAATAGTATACATTTTAATTCTGTACAAATATATATATAACTATTTCCAACATTGGCTTAAAATGTGGAAGGATATTTAGAACCACATCGTCCCACATTATAAGTTTTCTAAAATCTTATAAATAAAGAGTACATAACCAGTGTCAAAACATTTTTTTTTTGTATTATAAAGTGTTAATAGAATTAAAACGCTTTTTCAAAAGTAGAGGCTTAGCTGATGCAGCCCATGTTTAAAGAGTAAAAATAATAGTTAAATATTTTACTATGAAAACAAAACAAAAATTGTATTTACTCCCAAGTTTAGTAATAAGTTATGTAACCTTAATGATGAAACCAAGTCTAATAGTGTCAATGCACTCCAGGTGAATAACTAAATTCTTTATTTCGAATCCACTTTGAAAACAAAGAGTTACTACACTGGTATCTCTGTATTTACTAAGTAAGTACAAACATAAAAAAAAAAACGGCATATAACATCTATGCACATAGTTAAAAATGATATACATGAAATACACGGAGATAGAGAGCGGATATGTCCGTGCATCCCATGATACAAAACTTACAACTAACAGAAAGAAAGTATGCCTGAAACACACGGAGATAGAGAGCGGACAAGTCCGTGTATCTCAGGATACAAAACTTACAACTAACAAAACCTAAATAAATTCATCTGTTAAGCCGACATCCGAATTTGCGTCTGTTTTATCTTTAATACTATCGACAATTTATACATACACTCGCAGATATATAGTTTTAAATACATTCTCAACTCGAGCATTAGCACCAGAGTTGAGGATGTTATTGTAAGGAAACAAACCAGCATATCATTACCAACATCAAACTTATAAAACACCCCCCGCGAAGTAAATAACCCATTTCCGTAGAAATGAACCTATGACAGGAGAAAAGACTGTCAGCATGTCGGGTCGTTTCAACTCGGTTGATCAGGCCGGGTTAAAACTCCCAAGCATCAAATATTAACTAACAGATATGATAATTTGCAGTACTCGGTAGGGATGGCCAGACCCTCCGAAGTATTGCCACAATAAGACTATACCGGTATATTATTTGATTTTACTATATCTTTCACATGAAAATCACCCGCAACTTTTCCGTTTAAGTCTGCAAGTGTATAAATTAAGTTGGATTTTTTCTTTACTACCACGTTCTGAACAAACCGGGGTGCCAATTTTTGTGCAAAATAATTCAATGCGTTAGATTGCGCAAAATTCCTCCGCCACACCACATCACCAACCTGATAGGTAATGTGTTTTCTGCGCAGGTTGTAATGGTCAGCTCCTTTTTGAAAAGCTTTAAGAAGAGCATTCGAGACTTGCTCATAAACCGACGACAACTCTTCCAATTTCTGTGCATAAACTTTAGGTTGAGCACCAATTTGCGAACTGGTTTCCTCATCCGCTGTTGGATTACGGTGCAGATCACCGTCTAGTATCTGCTCCCGACCATGCATCAGAAAATAAGGTGTATAACCTGTAGCGCAGTTTACCGTGTTATTCATCGCTGATCGAACTTGCGGAAGAAATTTAGACCAGTTTCGGTGGTCTGATTCAACTAAGATGGATAACGCCGTGCCCAGGGTTTGATTATAACGTTCGACTACGTTGTTTTGAGGCGTATAAGATGAATTGTAAAATGGTGGCGGCATGTTATAACTATTAAGTAATTCTTTAAATTCTTTCGAAACAAATTGACGACCATTATCACAGACGATAGTTCGTGGTACGCCGTGAACAAGAAAGATGTTTTCTTCTAAGATTTTTATTATGCTTCTCGCGGTGCCATTGCGCAGCGGAAATAGCCATGTAAATTTAGAAAAAACGTCTACACATGATAGGATTACGGTAAAACCTGAGTAACTCCTAGGTAAAGGACCTACTAAATCTATCGACAACATTTGCATGGGTCTTGTGACCTTTTTTGGGTTTAAGGAGATTCCGTTAGGTGGGGCTGTACTTATTTTGTGGGCCTTACAGACTGTACAACGATTAACAAATTGCTTAACATCCTTGTACATATTAGGCCAATAGTAACGCAATTGCACCTTTTTGTAGGTTTTGAATACCCCAGGATGACAAGCTCGCGAAGATTCGTGTAAATTAGATAGAATTTCCTGTCTACCTTCTTGCGGAACTACTTTTTTCCAGGCAGTATCCTCGCACAGAGCTAGACGAGTCTTTGTGTGTCGGAACAATTCATTATTACGTATTTGAAAGTTCTGGAATCGTTGTGGGAATTCTTTGCATCCTTTCCAAGCTTTCAAATACCACGTATCCTTTGTATTATCAATGTCCACACCTGATAATACGGCAAGGTCCATTCGTGAGAGTACGTCTGGAACAACATGCTGTGTCCCTTTGCGATGAACAACGTCAAAAGAAAATTGCGAAAGGCGAGAGCTCCACCGTGCAAGACGGCCACTAGGGTTAGACAAGGACCCTAGCCATTTCAAGCTTGAGTGGTCAGTAACTACCGTAAAATGAGCTCCTTCAATGTAGGGTCTAAAGTGCGTTACTGAATCCAGCACTGCCAAAAGTTCACGCTCCGTAATTCCGTAGTTGCGTTCGTGAGTGTTAAGGCAACGTGAATAGTACGCAATCGGGTGTTCGGCACCGTCTATATTCTGTATTAGGACACCCCCCACTCCTACGGAGCTTGCGTCGCAATGTATCGCGAACGGTTCTGAAAAGTTTGGGCAGCTTAAAACCGGAGCACTTATAAGGGCTTGTTTTAAATCGTTAAAAGTTTTTTCAGCTTCTGGTGTCCATTTGAAGTTACTGACACCGTTCTTTGAACCAGTAAGCTTCGTCAATGGAGCGGCTATACTCGAGAAGCCTTTGATAAAACGTCTAAAATACCCTGAAAGGCCAAGGAAAGCTCGGATTCCTTTCGCGTTTTTTGGAATTGGAAAATCCTTTATGCTTTCAATTTTCACCGGATCTGTGCGAAGTCCCTGTGAATCTACTAAGTATCCCAAGTACTTAAGCTCTGATCTACAGAACTCAGATTTTTTTTGATTTATAGTGAGGCCCGCATCTCTCAGTCTTTCAAAAACTTTGTTAAGTAGTTTAATGTGAGAATCAAAATCCTCCGAAATTAAAATTAAATCGTCTAGATAACAGAAGGCGTTATCATCAAATTCTGGTCCAAACAAGGCGTCAGCCAGTCTTTGGAGTTCACTGGGTGCATTTTTTAACCCAAACGGCATACGAGTAAATTCGAAGAGTCCACGGCCCGGAACGACGAATGCTGTTTTCTCGCAGGAGTCTTTATCCAGCGCTACCTGCCAAAACGCCTTACTCAAATCTATTGAAGATACGTATCTTGCGCCACCCAGTTTGTCTAAGATCCGTGCGATATGAGGTAATGGGTAACTGTCTCTGATCGTTACGTTATTTAATTTTCTGGAGTCGAGGCAAAATCTCCCCGTACCATCCTTCTTTTGTACTATAATCACGGGACTAGACCAAGGCGATCGAGAGGGGCGGATTACTCCTAAACTGAGCATCTCGTCCACTTCCGCGTCGAGTTGACGTTGTCTAGCCGGAGACAGAGGATAGTAGCGCTGCTTAATCGGAGGACCAGTTGTAATGATTTTATGCTTCACTAAATGTGTTAAACCCAAACCTTTTTTTTCATAAGAAATAGAGTCAAATTTACTAACAATTTTCGAAAGAGCTCTGCTTTCGGAAACCGATAATGAAGAAGCAGGGCGAATTGCTCGTAATTCATTAATGTGACCCGCATGGTCAGGTTCGTGCACGTCTGGAAACAGTTCCGGTGCGATTCGAAACTGCTTCCAAAAGTTGACCCCCAAAATAAAATTAGGTGATAATGATGGAATGACGTAAAAGACAACCTGCCTTGTGATTGTATTGTACGTCACCGGCAAAGTTATAGTACCCAGAACAGACTGACTCGAGCCGTCAGCTGTTGTAACGCTATAATCTACTTTAACTAATTCTACTCCTAAATCTAAAAATATCTTATAACTATCCCCCCCTAAACATGACAAAGAAGCACCGCTGTCTAGCAATGCTTTATAATTATTATTTAGAACAAAAATGTCGGCATAAGGACGCTCATCCTCTGTACTATCCTTCTCCTGTGGCAGTGCGTCCACCGCTTGAGGAGACGGGCTAGAAAGGAATTGTTGCACTAGGCGGAGCCAACGCTTCCACTCCCTCTTTCTTTGTGCACAAGAAGGGGCGCGGTAAGATTGACTTGTTTCTAGTTTTTTGGATCTTTAGTATATTTCTTATTGTTAATACTACTAACATGTGGTTTCCTATTATCGCTATCTTTTTTCCAACAATTTGTTATTGAATGACCTTTGATTTTGCAGTAAGTACAAACAAGAGATTTATTTTGTTGATTTATTGTATCCTGTTTAGAAAAATTATTCATATTGTTCGCCGTAGGTTTAGAATTCCTAGAAGGGTTAAAATTATTATTATTGTTATTATTATTGAATGTCTTGTAATTGTGTGTATTATTGAAAGGCTTATTGTAACTATTGGAGAACGAATTAAATTTTTTAAAGTTACCGGACTTATATTGAGTGTCTACTAATTTTGGAATTGCTGAGGACGTTGAGGCCTCAGTGTACGACTCGAGTTTAGCAGCGCACCTCGTAAGTTCCTCAAACGAACTAAAATCTCTGGATGACATCAAGTTAGCATACATAGGCAACAATGCTTTCATGGCTATCCGCAAAAGTTTAACCTCAGGAATTTTACAATCCAATTTATTGTTAAGCGCTTTAAGTCTCAAAGTGAATTCTAAAACTGACATTCCCTTCAGGGTGACTGAAACTGGCATTCACTTTGTTTCAGGTGCCACACGTATTGCTCTTTATTTAGTGAATATGCTTTGAACTATCTATAATATAACTTATGTGACCTATAAAATACTGATAACATCTGTCTATTTTTTTTTTCTTCTGATCTCTGCTAAAAATGATTTATGTTTTTACCTCGACAGGTCATGTTGGTGTTGGTGATTGATATTAGTGATGACACTAACGCTCGATATATTATCACTCTGAACTGATTCTGTAATTATGTTTCACATGTATAAATGCTCTTATTATTTTCTATTTTTCTGTATTAGTTTTGGTTTCCATTCTTTGGTGGCGCAACTGAACTGAACATGTTATGTATCGTCGTTCCCCCATAGAAAGGGGGTGGGATAGACCCTGTCCATGCACATTGCCAAGCGAACCAAGCCAAGAGTGGTCTTCCCGCGATCCGCCCGCGCCTCCCCCATCGTCATGCGTAGGCCTGAGGCGTAACCGCGCGGTCTCGATGTCCTTCCGTCCCCCCTCCGGTAACCCGACGCTCATCTTTTCCTCAAGGTCTTCAAAATCTTCCCCTTCTCTCCCAAGTGCATTTCTTCGAGGCAAAATCGGGGAACCGGCTAAAGGGCGCGGACTTCGAGCATCGTCTGCGATTGGGCCGATAGCTATACGTATTCTCATTGGGACTGCCCGGTGGTCAATGGAATACTTTCTCTGGCTCTTCTTTTTATATATTTTATTTTCTTTCCGCTATTATAGTAATTACTTACATTATAACATAATCATATAACTGTTTTTTCCTCATTACTTATTTTATTTACAGAAGGTTTCTTCGACTGGTCTAGCCGTTATTTTTATTTTTATTTTTCTTTTACTAACACTGTCTTCTCTTATTGATGTTACCTATTTCAGAAGAATTATTCCACGGGCTGCTACTTCTATTTATCTTTTGTATAATTTTAATGTAAGTACTTGCATACTGCTTACTAACCCCGTATGCATGGACATTGGAGGGTCTAGAGTCGTTCAAATAAATGTAGTTTCGTTCAAAAAAAAAAGTAGAGTCTTGAGGTGTGCGGTGAAGGAGGAAACCATATGTTTCCTTATAACGCTGTTGGGAAAGTGGTGGGTCCAAAAAAAAATTCCCTTCAGGGTCCCTTCAGGGTCATGACTTTGAGGAATGTCCCAAGAAGGCACAGCCCGCTGTCTGTGCTACCTGTACGAGGTTTAAGAAACCGGCAGACCACCCGACTGGCGACAGGATGTGCCCCGCCCACAGAGCTGCCATAGAGGCACAGATTAAAATGACTGACTATGGCTCTAGTTAATCCTATTTCTATTGGCCAGATCAACCTGCAGCGTTCCCGGATGGCCACTTTGGAGGTGCTGCGGGTCATGTCTGACCGCAATATCGACATTATGCTCATACAGGAACAGTACACCTGGCAAGGTAAAACCCCAATTAGTTTTCCGGGGGCGGTACTCGAAGTCGGCCGATCTCCGGGGGCGGGTGTCCTGGTCAACACTTCGTTGATCAGCCCCCTCCTCTTGGACGGCTATTCTGATGAGTACCAAACCTGTGTATGTATTAGATTTGGTGATACTGAGATCTTTTTGATCTCCGTATATTTTAAGTTTGGGAACCCGGTAGGACCCCACATCCTGAGTTTGACGCACGCATTGAACGCGCTTAAAGGACGTAACATTGTTATCGGAGGTGACTTTAATGCACGCTCACCATTATGGTTTGATACTAACGACTGTAGGACGGAGCGATCAGACGCCGTGGAAGACCTAATTGCCGCGCAAGGTCTCAGTATAATTAATGAACAGAGTTCTTTTTTCACATTCTCAAACATACATGGTGAGAGCAACATTGACTTAACTCTTTGCTCTGGGTTAGTTGCAACCAGGATTTCAAGGTGGACAGTCCATGAGTGCGAAATAAATTCGGATCATAGATTAATTACATTTACGGTTGGTGTTAAAAAAACAGAGATTCCAAGAACCTCCTGGAATTTCAACACCACTAGGGCGAATTGGGATAACTTTGGGATTGCGCTACGAGATACTTTAAGGGATTTTTACCATGTAGCTGCTACTGATCCGGATAATTTGGGAAACTTTTTCAATAAGGCGGTTGTATCTGCTGCCAACTCGTCTTTGGGCAGATCAAACCCAAAGACGAGCATTCGGACGCCGTGGTGGTCACCTGAGCTGACTTTGCTGAAGGGGGTCTACAAGAGAGCCTTCAGGGCGATGGGGTCTGCTAGGAGTGGTGGTCGTACGGAGGAGGAGACGGCCGCTCTCCTGGACGACCTCAGATCTGCTAGGTCGGCTTTTAAGCGGGCCGTCCTTCATGCGAAACGAGCTGCCTGGCGTAATTGGGTCCAAGAAGTGGGTAACGCCAACCCGTGGAATATCCACAGCGCAATTAAGAAATCCGGTAAAGGATCTGACCGGTTTTTGTCTACTGTAATTGGGAATATTGATGGGAGGAACGCTGAGACGGTGGACGTGGCCTCTACCCTCGAGACACTTTTGGGTGAGTTAGTTCCTATAGATTCAGTAATTGGGGAAAGTGACCACCATACCCAGATTAGAAATCTGGCACGGCTGCCTCCTAGTAACCTCGCCCAAGAGGATATTTCGTATAGAGTCACTAAGCAAGAAATTGAAGTTATAATTAAGGGTTTGGGTCCTAAGAAGGCACCAGGGCATGATAGGCTCAACGGCGTAATTGCAAAGCAAGTCTGGGTCCACGCCAAGGAGGAGCTCTTCCAGGTGATGGACACATGCATGAGAAGAGGGGTTTTTCCCTCAGAATGGAAGCGCGGCGTGCTCCGGATTATACCCAAGGGGAACGACAAATCACTTTCTGATATTAAAGCGTACAGACCTATCACCTTACTTCCAGTTCTAGGTAAAATCTTGGAGAAAATCATCAGAGAACGGTTACGGAAATCGCTCTCCCCGGCTAGCGACCTACAATTTGGTTTCGTCCCTGGGAAATCCACGGTGCACGCCCTGTCGTATGTGCTTGACTGGGTGAAGGTTTGTCCCAAGAAGTACGTTGTGGCAATATTTCTTGACATAACTGGTGCCTTCGATCATGCGTGGTGGGCAATGATACGGTTGAAGGTGAAAAACAGGCAATGCTCCAAACTTTTGTTCCAAATCATCGATGACTACCTGGCCGATAGAACAATTACCATCTCTTTCGGGGACTACTGCATCGAGCGTGAAGCTGATATGGGATGCCCTCAGGGCTCCATTCTTGGACCTGACCTGTGGAACATTGCCTTTGACGACTCCTCCAGGTTACCCTTGCCTGAAGGATGTATCTCTGTTGATTACGCTGATGACAAAATGTATTTGGTCTCTGGGGACAGCAGAAAGGAAGTAGAAAAGAAAGGTAGTGATGGTTTGCAGATGTTCCTGGATTGGGGAACAAGAAACAAGATGACCTTCGCTCCCCAGAAGACTAAGGGCCTCCTGATGAAGGGTTATCTCAGCAGAAACAGAAATCCGACCATCAAAATGGGAGAATCCAATATCCGCTTCTTTGATAATGTAAAATATTTAGGTGTTACGCTTGATCGATCGTCCTCTTTTCTGGCTCACGTCAAGGATGTATCCAGCAAGGCTCAGGCTCTCTTTTTGAAGCTAAGGAGACTCTCCACAGCTGAGTGGGGACTGCGTAATCCGGCTTTGCGTATGCTATATAGGTGCGTTTATGTTGCGCAAGTTTCATACGCTGCATCTGTGTGGGAGCATCGCTTGGATAATTCGCTTATACTCCTGGCTTTGAAGCGAGGTCAACGAACTCCTCTCCTGGCACTATCCGGGGCGTATAGAACCGTTGCTTCGGACGCTTTGCCTGTTTTGGCTGGTATATTACCAATCGATCTCGAAATCAGGGAGGTGATCACTAAAGAGAAGCTTACTAGAGGAACCCCGGCAACTCATCATGGTGTTGTCCTGACTCCTGGTGGTCCGGGGACTCTCCCTGGTCTGCTTCGTGAAATGCGTGAACTGTCGCTTCATGAGTGGCAGCTTCGTTGGGATAGGTCGAATTTGGGGAGATGGACTTTCTCCTTCTTCCCATCAGTTAAAATCAGGATGGAAGGGGCCTTTTTACAACTGGACCATCACGTGACCCAACTTTTGTCTGGTCATGGGGAATTTAGGGGGAGACTTCATACTCTCTCCCTATCCCCTCATCCCAACTGTGCGTGCGGTAGCACAAACCAGTCGGCCGAGCACATTCTGTGGCATTGCGAGATTATGATGGATGCTAGAGAGGAAATGCTTAATGGTCTGGACGTCCCTATTAGACCAGTTTGGAATACTGATCTAGTATCGAATAAGGTGAATTTCGAGTGCTTGCGTAAGTTTGCAAGGATCTGGGTTGAAAGATGGCCTGCTCTTAGAGTCGATGATTAGCAGAATATAGGTTATCAGGTGTACATGTTCCTGTAATACCACGGACAACGATTTGATCTCTCTTTTATACTTTCGCCTGGATGTACATATTCTTTTAATACTCTTTTTTTTATGTGTTCTTTTGTTTTTTTTTTTCTTTTCTCTGTTAGGCTATATGAACGTGGAATTTTGTTTGAAACATACAGTTGCAGTCTGGAAGTTCACCACGCAGCATTGCAAATTAGCCAACTATAAATTTGCTTCTATTGATTTCTATACGTTTATTTTATATACACTTTCCTTTGTGTTCTATTGTTTTTCTTTCCTTTCATGGCATCATGTATGTGCAAATTCTGTTTGTTTATTTTATTTTTTAGTACACAGCAGCAGTCGAATTTACAGCTTGGGATGAATATTTCCATTATTATTTTCGTGACTATTATTAATTTCTTTTTTTTTTTTTAAGATGTTATATTGTTCTAATGTTATAAATGTTATATTGTTTATCTGGAGGTTAGACAGAACTCCTTTGTTTGTTCTGTAATGTCCTCTTCCCCATCGAAGGGGTTGGACTTTGGGCCTTGTCCCTGTTAACTTACCTTTGGTTTACCTTTTCGATTCAATCATTGTTATCTCCTTCTGTGCCCGTGCCACCCCCCCGGTCATGATAAGGTTGGAGGAAAGATTGAGCGGCATCCGGAGGTCTGTCCGTCCCCTCTCCGGCCACCCGACGCTTTTCTCCCTAGGGTCTTCATTTTGCAGTCCATTTACTTCTTCTAGGCACCACCGGCTGGCTGGCTAAAGGACGACTCCACTGGGTGCCGTGATGTTGGACTAAAAACCTCATACATTCTCTGGGGGACCGCCGGGCTCACGATGGTCATGACGGTTGTCTTTTTCCGTTTTTTGTTTTGTTTTCAACTTATGATTCTTTTTCTTTTTTTGTCTTTACACGCAGATGCCTGCAGTCACGGAGTGTGTGGTCTCCCTCTGTTTATAATGTATTAAATATTTTGTTTTCTCTTTTTATACATTTATGTCTACTAACACCAGTAGTATTAGTTTTTGACCATTACAGTACAGTCCTGTAGGCGCGACCGCATACCGCCACCTAACACAGTATGAGGGGACATTGAAGGTCTAGATTCGTTACATTAAATGTAGAGCCGTTTATTCAAAAAAATTAGATTCTTGTGAGAACCCCGAAGGGGCGACCATAAGTTGCCTATACCGGGGTGGGACAGTGGTGGGTACTTCAATTCCCTTGGGCTGTTTATAATTTAGAATCTCATTTTCCAGATCTAATTGCCTATCCTGTCCCTCAAATTGTTTTATTAATAAGCTGGATAGGTCATCCCATTCTAAGTCTGGACTATAAATTGACCTATACCATAGAAGTGCTAACCCGTCTAAAATTTCACTGAAAGATTTAACTAAGTCTTTATGAGAAATGTTGCGTGTCCTACAACGCTCTTCGACCAAAAGCAGAAAATCTCTCACGCAGCTTTTACCATCGTACTTGACATCCCAATTTGTAAGCCCCCGCGATGATGAGTCTTTATAAATAACCTTGGTATGTTTAATAACCGTGACCTTCTCCTCTGTTTCATTGTCAGAATCTAGATCCGAATCACTTTCCTCCAGAACCACATTTAATGATTTCTTCATAGTTTTGTTATAGGCGCGCGCTCATGAACGCAACGCTTGGGCGGTGCCCTCCAGTTCGATGGATCGTGAAGTTAATTTCTTTATAAGATCATCCTTGGATGCATTATTTACATTTGGAATCGGAGTAGACATTGTAACGGTAATGTAAAAAGCTTGACACGAAAATACAATTGAAAAGAAATAGAAGAAAAGAAAATAAAATTACTATATTCTTTGTTTTTGATGTTGTTGTTATTGTTATTGCTGCTAATGTACGTTGTAATTGTACGGTGTTGTTGTTATTGCTATATTCTTTTTTTTTTTTAAATGTGTATGTTGCCCATTTAAATTAATATATTTTTTTTTTCCGTTAAATTAATATGTAAGTAGCTCATAAAAAAAAATTTCATTTAACTTAATATGTAAGTAGCTCATTTAAAAAAAATAAAAATTTTCATTTAAATTAATATGTAAGTAGCTCATTTAAATGAAAATTTAAAACGTCAGTTAGACATTAGTAAATAAACATTTTACAAGTATAATTACAGTAGGTTTTGACAGGGCTTTAGACAAATTTTCCACTCGAAGCAAAAACAAATCACTCGCATTGTCATTAAAAATCTCAATAAATATTTTAAACAATTGAATAATCTTCAATAATAAGCCTCCATTACTATTTAAACACAAAATAAATTGATTTGTTTTCGGCTATCAGGTATTTTAACATGTAAACACAGCTGTGTTTTGACATTAGCCCACGCCATTGGTAAAAATGTCAACAAGAAACCGTCATAGACAATCCGAGGTATTCTTGTAGCAGCAAGCACTGATTGATTCCGAAATGAAAAAAAATTATGTAGCTCTATGTAGCACATTTTCCATTGTCTATGGCCGATTTCTATGCTTTAAACATACAAAATGAAAGTGACAATGCATTTTAGGTTATGGAATACAATAACATTGCGTTTCAATGAACATGCGAGTAAATGCAAACAGGAAATGCGGCTGAACAGATGAATATTATACAAAGCATAATTATACTACCCTGCGTACACCACGGACGACAAAAGAACAATCCAGGAATGTTACAAAATCGAGCCCAAAACAAACGCTTGAGGCGCCATTGTTATAATGTAATCGTATATTTGTTTCATATCATAGTGTTTCCATACAAACGAAGTATTGAAAATCTGTAAGGCGCAGATGCCAATCAAATACTTCATCTCACCTCCGCTCACCCCAAATCAACTTTGATTCGAATGGAACCTTGGACGCCAATCTTCGACTATACAGTCGAAGAATGTCAATCTGCGGCAAGCATGAGACCCACCCTTCACGGCGTGGGCATTCCTAATGTATCATCCCTGGAAAGGAGTGGGGTGTTGGGCTATTGCCATTAAAACCCACTTTTAAATGAACATAAGCAAAGTATATTGTTTAAAGGAATAACTGTTAATAAATGACATATAAAAAGGACTCACCCGGGACCTTGAATCAACCTAATTCTAACTATCTAACAATTTACCCCCCCCCGGACTGCAACTGCGAGTTGGAGGCCCTTGTGGCCTCTCCCGGAGACGCCTGGTGTGAATTTCTACCGATTGGGAGGCCCAAACTCTCTCCATCAATCGGTAAAACTCCGCTCGACTGTGGCAGGCGGAATCCTATGACCCTCCGCGGGATGCCGATCCTCCTGCTTCCTCTCCTGGCCTCGGCTCTGGAGCCGAACGATCACCGATGGTGGGGACCCATGAACCTCTCCTGACTATCGGTCCTATTGCAAATGGTGGCGACACTCTTACTCCTTTACGGCGCGAGTTCTCCAAAAATGGCGAGCACCACGGGATTGTCGGCCGCGGGAAAATGATTATTGCCAGCGTACACTACTTGTTACCGACAGGATGGCTCTGCTCACTCCCGATTACTCTTTGTGAGCCCCGGCCACAATAACATGCCGCCGAATTATTCCCGACTCGATTAAACACGATCTCACTCGCGATTTTGAGGGTTTTACTTTAAAAACCATTGATAAGATTTCACTAAAAATCCATTGTCGCCCGCGTATACTTTCTTAAATTCTTTTTCGTACAATTAGCACATTTTACTCGCAATGTGTGACTCGTCGATTCCAAAGCGGGCCGCTCTTCTCGCTTCGAAATCAAAGTGTGCGGAACCGGAACAACGCCCTCTCGCGCCTCGCCTAGACACCAAAAATCCTGAGAGTGTCGCCAACATTATCATTTTTTTAAAGTACTTGACGGAATAATACATTTTTAAGAATTGCTTCATAACACTATCATAATACTTACTTGTAGGCTTTTATTAGGTGACACACAATTTTCAAAATAAATGTTCAAATATAGATTAAGTTGGTGTTCAAAAATGAAATAAAGAAATGATTTAGTCGCAGAGTAAAAGCGTAACATGAAACAAGAAATCCTATTTTTTACGGGAATTTTTATTGATAAAATCATCTTTAATAGCTTCACAGATTATAGTATTCATTGTGACTGCTTCTACGCATAATAGAGCCGAAGGCCTTTATTGTCGCAAGAAGTCACTCGCTTTAAACATGAAAACTTCTTTCTCCAGAACGACTTGTGGCCGGAGTGCAAAGTGCGATGTGGAGAGCTATATCGAAGTTCGGGTAATGCACAGAGATTGTTTCCTCAAAAAACTTAAAAAGATTCAGTAATGATGTACATTCAGGTTTCTCTGCCGCCTTATAAGAGGAAATGTGACCGTGAAAGTGTACACATCACTGAACTAAATCGTCTTCTAAATCGTTGTAATAATTTTGCACAAGAGACTGACCTTTTTCTGAGACTGTTTGTGTTGAAAGTTCACCCATTCTTGTTAAAAATGAAATTTTTGCTTTAAAGTTTAGAAAACGCATTATGCCTTCTTTATAATTCAGCTCTCAGTCTGTCCAGGTTGATCAAAAAGGCGTTAACTCTAAAATTACCTTTAGAGATTGTTTCAATTTCCTGGTTTGATGTTTCGTCTATATTTTTTTTTCTTAGGGTTCCTCTCACTCTTAATGCCGCCCTGATATTGTTTAAGTGCGCTCATTTCAATTGCACTTTCTTCGAAATAATCAAAGGTTTCTCGCTCTGCTATGATAAACTCGAGAAGAGATCCATAAAGATCAGACACCGATGAGCTCTGAATCTGAGCAGATTAGCTCTGAATCTGAGCACTCACTTTATTTGGTCTTTCCAACATACTAGTAGTAATCAAATAAAAGTAGCCCACTGCCCTAACGTTTTTTTGTGAAATATTCTCACCATAATCATCGGTCCAGTATGGGATCGATGCTTATCCGCGGTCCCGTACGGAACCAATGGGCGGCTAAAGATTCCTTTAACTACTCGAGGCTTTTAGCCATAATCTGGCACTATTTAAAAGACCACAGATTACTTTGCTGCCAATTATATAGGTATTATCATACACTATGGATGCCTGGTCCAATTAAATATTCATTGTATACCCAACGATAACATAAACAAAGCAACTTGTAATCTCTACAAAACCTCGGTTTTATTTTGAAGTTTTCCAGAATATATTTCAAGTAACCTTTAGTCATTTCTTAAAGTACATTATTCTATGAAACCGGGCGCACAAAAGGATCGCCAACATCGTTCACCTGTAGTACTGCAAATTGCATGGCTATACATATAGTTGCGCCGCGCCGTATCTTTGTTTCTACCTACACACAAAACGCTAACTGACTTTCCGCGCCGATTGATGGTACGTTTAGTTTTGTCGTAACTTGGCTGGTTCGCTTCCACGCCATAGCTGCTTTTATTTTATATTATCTATGACCGTTTCTCATATTTAAGAATGTTTTTTTTTACATTAGCTCCCACAGGAGGCCCTGAGAAAAATAATTTCCATCATGGTCTATGTCATCATAGGAGATGCTGTGTAGAGGTTTTTTTTAAGGGAAGGATATGAAGTTCTGGGAAGGAAAATGGTATTAGGGGTGGGTAGGAATCTGGGGTCAGTGTGTCCAGGATTGATGGATTTATGAATCCATCCCTCCAACAGCGGTGCAAGGAGATGGGTCGAGAGAGTCCGGATGGAGAGGTCAAAAGTTCTCCCTCATCCAGTCTCTCTCGATCTGACCCGCCACGCAGTATTTGGACAAAATCATCCGCCACCAAGACCCAGACAAACCTGACCTGTGATCCCAGGCACCCCTGCTAAGTCATCATACATAGCGAACCACTTGGGGTGACCTACGGCAGAGGTGTTGGTTGTCTAATAAAAGGTTACCGGGGCAGCGGTAACCATACCCACCTCCCAAATTGAAAGTTGAATTGATATTATAAAAAATTAAAAAGATGTTTACCAATAGTGATTCCTAAAAGAATGGCTATGACCAAGTATCCATTGTACATCATAACCACCAGCATTAAAAGGTAGTTGATGCCTGTATTGGTTGTGTAGAGGAGCACCTGACTTGCTATCAAAATAAACCTACAAAAAACATTTTATGAAGCATTGAAACGTTTTTTACCTTTTCATAAACGATCCACAAAGTTTACTCCAGCCCAGGGCCTTTATAATTTTGGGATTGTTGTGTAGAACTACAACCAACAGCGTGTTAAATTTAACTGTAGAGGATAGGCCGGCACATAAATCGGTTTTGCTACACATTCCTTGCTTTATTCCTGCCCATTCATCGTCTCACATATGCTCTTCTGTTATTCTGACCTGACATGACCCGACTCAATTGATATTTCATTAATTTGGTCGTACCATGCCTTCATCGGACGCCCCGACTTCTTCTATCACTTTTGTGTGATATACTCTTAAAATAATTAGTATGAATGCACCTTCTACAAACGGAAATAAATAAATTAAAATAATTCTCACTTTATCTTGAGGACTCTGCATACACTGGTAGTATTCTGATCGCTACCACTGGTTCCAGTTACAACTCTGGAATAATACAAATTCATTGGAAACTGAAACAAAATGCATCAATATTTCACAGAATAATAAATTAATAGCCGTATCTGAAATAGTGGTTGACCAAAAGCAACTTTACAAAAAAATCATGATATGTGAATGATTTAAAAAATATTATAATACATTGTTAAATTTTGTGAATTTTACTGCTCTAAAAGAGCATGAATAATATTATACGTCCTTTACGGCATTTAGTTGATAGCGTCTTGGCATAGACTCAAATTACTTTTAGATATTTGGTAGATAGGCTCAAAGACAATTTCGTTGAGACAAACACTAAATTATTTCTAGTATTAATACATACATATTAATAATCAGTTTTTAGAAAATGCCGAAATACACTTCTGCTGAGGTGTTCAATTGTTAGTATAGACACGACCTGATATTCATCTGTTGGCGTATTGGCCTAGATTCAAAGATAAGTTCTTTAAGATAACTGCTCTTATAAATTCCGTAGTTGCCAAAATTATATACTCGTAATTTCATAGATGCAGACAAGTTCTTCAAGATTCTCTCATGGAATGAAAGCCCAAAATGGTTAAGATATTGGCGGTGAGTTCAAACCTTCTTAATAGATTGGCTCTATCCTCTGCACATATTCCCTGCATCGCCCGTCTCATCCTCGTGCTATGATCTCGACGAACTTTGGATTGCAAAGTCTGGCAGAGAAATTTATGAAGTATTAAATTAGTAAGTATTGACCCGATGGTCATAAATTAGTTGGGCTTCATTTGATATCGTCGTCACCTCACGTTTTTTTATGGTAACTAGATACAATAGAACAGTGACAAAACAGAACATTATAAAATAATAGGTTGAGTGAGGTTATGGAAAACGTTCGGATTATGGGCGAAATTCCTAAATAATAAAACTAGTTATCTTTATACTAACTTTGGGCCGGGAAATGCGAATCTGAAAGAATTAGGTTGGGGCAAGCAAATATAAACTGAATTACACCACTGCAAAATTTTGAATTCATTCACAGTTTACAGGTAATTTTGACGTTTTTGACGCTCTCAACAATGCCATAGAGAAAACTAAAGATATTTTATGTTCCAATTTTATGTTAGCAATTCCATCGAAACCCATCGGTACTAAAAAAAAACTTTCTTTAACCCACTTTATACAACAGAATATTCGCAGGTAAAAAATGCATAAAAATTAAAAAAAACCTCACCGAGCTTCTTCCGACCTTAACTCCAGCGCTTGCCCACAATCCGGACAATTATATGTCCCACTTTGAGGAATGAGGCCCCATTCGACAAACTTAGCCAACATTTCGTTTTTGTCTGCACAAATCTGTGATATTTTCATTAAATTCATCATTTTAAGTTGGTGAAGAATTAGAACCACAGACAAAATTAATTTTCCGGAAACGAATGTGCCGGAAAATGTGCCGGCAGTGTTACCAACTCTCAAAAATATTTATCCCTAAAACTAAATCAAAAACCCCAAAAAACCCGCCAACTACTTGAAAAAAAACCCCTAAAATTTTTTTAGGGATATTTCAATAATAATTGATAAATGATATACTGTAAATATATACTGAAAACACAAAAAAATACAAATATATATTGGGTAGCATCGCGTTACTTGTACTTATTGGTGTACTTCTGCCAGTACCCCTTTTTATTTTTGGTTCCTTTAGGCATTATTAACAAATAATTGCTTGTCGACGCTGCAGTATATAAATTCCAACTAAACAATCAACATGCATATGAATTTTCAGTAAGCATAGGCACAATAACCACCAATCAAGTAGTTTAGCGGCTACGCTAGGTTTGTGTAACATGGTTTGTGATACAAAAGAAAGTGCCCCCATTCGTAGCGCCTACTCGCATCAAGGCAAGAAAACATCCCAGCTTTCAAGTAGTTTAGCGGCTACGCTAGGTTTGTGTAACATGGTTTGTGATACAAAAGAAAGTGCCCCCTTCGTAGCACCTACTCGCGTCAAGGCAAGAAAACATCCCAGCTTTCAAGTAGTTTAGCAGCTACGCTAGGTTTGTGTAACATGGTTTGTGATACAAAAGAAAGTGCCCCCTTCGTAGCGCCTACTCGCGTCAAGACAAGAAAACATCCCAGTTTTCAAGTAGTTTAGCGGCTACGCTAGGTTTGTGTAACATGGTTTGTGATACAAAAGAAAGTGCCCCCTTCGTAGCGCCTACTCGCATCAAGGCAAGAAAACATCCCAGCTTTCAAGTAGTTTAGCGGCTACGCTAGGTTTGTGTAACATGGTTTGTGATACAAAAGAAAGTGCCCCCTTCGTAGCACCTACTCGCGTCAAGGCAAGAAAACATCCCAGCTTTCAAGTAGTTTAGCAGCTACGCTAGGTTTGTGTAACATGGTTTGTGATACAAAAGAAAGTGCCCCCTTCGTAGCGCCTACTCGCGTCAAGGCAAGAAAACATCCCAGTTTTCAAGTAGTTTAGCGGCTACGCTAGGTTTGTGTAACATGGTTTGTGATACAAAAGAAAGTGCCCCCTTCGTAGCACCTACTCGCGTCAAGGCAAGAAAACATCCCAGCTTTCAAGTAGTTTAACAGCTACGCTAGGTTTGTGTAACATGGTTTGTGATACAAAAGTGAATAAAATTTATAAAAAATAATTACTGAAATTATAAACATGTTTTTTTTACTTTATTGATATTATTGCTTAATGGCAACACTTAATTTTATGTGGTAATATGTAATATCTTTGGTTTTTTCTATGATATTTATTGTCAGAAAGCGTCCAAAATGGCCTGTTATATTGTGTGTGAATTCAAAATTGTACAGTCGTTTAACTCAGTTAATATTGCCGAGTGTAACCTAATTCTTTCAGATTCGGATTTCCCAGCCCAAAGTTAGTATAAAGATAATTAAATTTCTTCTTTCGGAGTATCGCCCATAAAAAGATGTGTCATTAATTTATTGCAGATTGTTTGTGTATAGAAAATTTTTAAGTCGTGTAATTCAGTTTATATTTGCTTGCCCCAACCTAATTCTTTCAGATTCGGATTCCCCGGCCCAAAGTTAGTATAAAGATAACTAGTTTTATTTTTTAGGAATTTCGCCCATAATCCGAACTTTACCCGATAAGCTTTCCAATTCCACTACTGGAAGTCAGATTTATTTCCGCGCAGAAATTCTGGGACTAACTTCCATATTTATTCATCTCCACCCAGAATACTAGTGAAGTGAAATAATTATACCAAGTCAGTGGAAATTTTTAAGTGATTACTAAACAAATACACAAAAGCACAAAAGACGCCATTGCTAAATTATCTAGTACTATACAAGACGCTTTAGACAAATCATTAAAATGTGTTGGTATTTTTGAAGATCTCCAAAAAGCTTTCGACAGTATATCACATGTCAAATTAATACAAAAATTAAAGGTTGTGGGTTTTAATGACAGAGCACTAAATTGGCTAAAAAGTTATCTTCACAAAAGAACACAAATTGTAAAAATTAATCACACACCAAGTCTTCCACTCACAAGTGATTTTGGGATACCGCAAGGTACTGTTTTGGGACCATTACTTTTTATCATGTACGTAAACGATATTTTTAAACAAAACCTCAGTGGAACCATTATATCTTATGCGGACGACACGATTATCATAATTAAGGGTAGTGACTGGAAAATTGTAAACGAAAATGCAAATAATGACATCCATATCCTAAAAACCTGGTTCGATACAAACCTTCTTACAATCAATGCAAAAAAAAACAGTTTATATCCCTTTCTCAATAAATAAATCCAAAACTTATCCCAATATTAATATAACTATACACAACACAAAATGTAACAAAGATGTCTGTAATAATTCATGTACCATATTAAACCATGCAACTGAAATAAAGTACCTGGGTGTAATTGTAGACCAATATATGAAATGGAACAGACACATATGTGAACTTGTTAAACGCATTAGGAAATATATCTATATATTCATTAGATTAAGAAATATTCTCAAATTAAACAACCTAAAAAAAGTCTATTATGCACTAGTCCAATCTAATAAAAACTAATTATTAAAGTAATTTTAAAAAAACCACCAACATTCCCTTCAGCATCATTGTTCAAAATTTTCGAAGTACCAAAAATTGAAGACCTCTACAAAAAAGATTCAATACTACAAATATTCAAAGAAAATGTAACTAAAAAATTTAAACTCAACTCATCATTAAGGCATAAATTTAACTTCCAAATTCCCCTATTTTCAACACAACAAATGCACAACAATTATATTTACAAAGGCATAAAATATTTTAATAATCTTCCCGAAGAAATTAAAAAAATAACAGATTTCGTAACATTCAAGAAAAAGGTCAAATTAATCTTTAAAAAAAATCAACAACCATAACAACACCAATCAAAATGTTATAACTTCAATTCCTAGCATATCAAAAATTAACATCACAACATAGTTTATATTTATTGTATATACTAAGTAAAATGTATGTTATAAAAGTGAAAAATAGTAGTTTCTATATTATATTTATATATAGTTTATATTTATTGGAAAATGTAAGTAAAATGTATGTTATAAAAATGAACTAGCTGTAAAATAACTCCTACGCCAAGCTCAAGAGCTAGTACTCTTCATTGGCGTAGAATTTCAAAAATCATGTATCTTTTCATTAAAAAAAAAATAAAATAAATAAATAAAAAAAATAAAAAAAAATAAAAATACAAAATGGTCTTACTGAGGCAGTTCAGCAATATATAATTATTAACTATGTATACGTATTAACTACACATAATATTTAATTACTATTCATATTTAATAGCCTCTAAGAAGGACGTTAATAAATAAATACAAATAAATAACCTTGAACCCTTCAAACAGAATTGTCAGAATAACAAACACCAGACAAGTGAGGACCATTGCCGTAGCGTTCTGCACGACAAGTCCACTAAAAAGCAGATCACCGACATTTGCACTCCACCAGAAATATTCATGCATCATGGTTACAATCAGATTTGACCAATGACTACCTAACTATAATACTTTATAAATGGGGTTGTAAAAACACAAGCACAATATTATGTAAGAAAAAACTGGCATTTAAAAATAGAGCTTGGTTTTGAAATATTTGTAATGAATAAGCAAAGGAGGTACCTGAATATTTCTAATAGGTGCCTACTTCTAAAACTTGTTTCTTGTCATTCTGCTGGCAAAATATTTTCATTTGGGTATCTTTAATTTTCTTAGGAATATCAGTTGGGAAAACGCTCGACTCTCCAAACATATTTTTCCTCCAAGGAAAAACGAGAAAAGTTATGCGAGGACACTATAGATATGTTGTAGAGTTCTCAAAGGGGCAAGCAACAGATTGGGTAATTACAGTCCTTTTGATTTAGCACTAAACTTCGAAGCTTCGCTTGAGGTCAAGTGCCATCTCTAACCAAAGTGCGTAAATGAGTGACAAATTTACCTCGTGTAATTTCAAAGCATTTCCATTGCACGATAAATACTAGTTGAAGCCAATGAATGACGATTCATTCGTAAATACACCTAAACGTCTAATTATTATAAATAATAAAATTAGCATAATATGTATTGATGTCCTACTGAAGCCCCTGTTTTCCAAATTGGGAATTATATATTCAGACTTATAATTTTGTAATCTACCTACCTATATTATATATATGACACTATTGATGTGGCTGTTCATTTATACATGTTTATTATATAATGCTTATACTGTTATTTACATATTTTTGTTTATACTATTCCGTTAATTTAACCAATTGATATAATTATAAATATGACACTACCTATATTACGTATTTGACACTTATTGATGTGACTATTTATTTATACATGTTTATTATGTAATGATACTGTTATTTACATATTTTTGTTTATACTATTCTGTTAATTTAACCAATTGATTTAATTATTAATTTGACACTACCTTGACACTTACTGATGTGACTATTAATTTATACATATTTATTATATAATGCTTATACTGTTATTTACATATTTTTGTTTATACTACTCTGTTAATTAAACCAATTGACCTATTTGATACGTGATTGTATCTGGTCGGCATAGTGGGTAGGAAAAAATATGATTTGTAGGTAGAAATTATAAGTAGGAAACAAAAAGGTAAAGGAGCAATGCTAGGCACCAACACTTATAGTGAATACGACATATTTGTCATAACATCCAATATTTTCAAAACATAAATCGTTAAGGGGTTATTCCAGTTTAGAAAAATGAATTGTAGGTATTTTTTCAGGTTCAATAAAAAAAATATTTTAGTAGCCATTATTTTACCAAATATTAATTAAATATTAAAGAATACATTTAAAAAAATCAACATTCAAAAAATTACAGGGTGTTGAAGAGTGGGTTCTCAAAATGGCGTGCCCTAGTTGACACGATTGCAACCCTCCTAGTAATTTGAAAAAACAAAAAACATTATTTCTTAATCCAAACACATGCTAAAAGGGGATTTTTTTCTCAAAACGGCGGCTGTCTGATATAAAAGACATTTTTTCACCATTTTTTTTTCCGAATTAAAAAAAAGTAAAACTTGTTATTTTGTCGTAGTTTTGGTTAGTGCGATAGAGTAATGTATAGAGAAGGCCCACACAACCGTCTTGAAAAAAGTAGTTTCGAGAAAAATGCATTTAACATTTTGGTCTTTTTTAGATTCTAGTTAGATTCCATCTAAACCGCGACAAGAAATGGCTATAACTCTTAAAATGATTTGAATTTCGAATTTTTTTAAGGCGATATTTGTGAATCTTTAAACTATGGAAATATGTTTTTTTTAGACTAGAATACCCCTTCAACACAAACGTGCCACGTATTACACGGAACCCTTCCCTTTCCCTCTCTTCCGTTATCCTATTCTCATACGTTAACTTTTTTCTATTTTAAATTCACTATATACGTAATTAAGATACTTCAGTAAAACACTATTTTTGGTTGAATAATTTACACATATTTAAATGTACATGATAAAATATTTTAACACTTGGTTTTACAAATACATAAAAAATATCCAAGGGGCCAAATTTCCGGATTTACAAAGTAATATTTTTTCATGTTTTCTGTGATTCGACCACTCATATTTGTTTATTATATACTCGTATGAGTAATAAATTATTGTAAAATGAGAGAATTATATTTTAGAAGCCTTCTGAAAACATTACAGTTAATTGTCATGTCAGATGGTTATGTCTCGTGACGATGATGTTTTTTTCAATGTTTACCTTTTCAATATTTTGAAGCTACTTTTATTATCTTTATATATTAGCATTTCAAAACGATCTTACCACTTATGTAGATTGTTTTTTGAGTATTAAGGTAATTGTAAATCAACTAAGTGGTTAGTTATGTTTTAAGGGAAATTAGGAACACGCCACAAAACTACCGTATTTTTTTTTCCATACAGTTACATATATTTTTATGTAAATCAACTAAGTACTCGTAGATGATTATGTTTAAAAAAAAAATAGGGACACGCCACAAATCTAGTGTGACTTTTTACCACGCAGTTTAATGTATAATTTTTTATAGGAAGGAGCTCATTATAAGAATATTATCCATAAACATCACACTTATTTCAATGCAAGACCACAAATTGTTAGTGTCGCTCATAGTAATGTATTTCTATAAAACGAGTAGCACAGAAAGCTCTAAAACTAGTGTAAAAATAGATTTAAATATTCACCACGCTCTCAAACCAGTGAATTACATTTTCTTCCTTCTTGGTTTGCAAAATCATTCTCTCAACGGATATAAAGTTACCCGGAAAAGCTTGACGAGTAAAGCCTACTCCATAATAAGTTTAATTTTTCTCTTGACTCCCTATATCTACTTGATGATAATCAGATTTGATGGTATCTCGATTACAAAATTCGCAGCATCCATCACCGACCATTTGTCGTATTTATGTGTAATGTGTGCTGCCAGTTTCTCGTTATTTTTACCACTGCTCGACTATATGCAATTATTAACCTTGAAGTATTGGACGAATGTAGAATATATTGACAATTTGTTAGACCTTCCAAAAGAATGCTATATGAATATGCGCTCTTCGAATCACCTTTCAATTTTGCTGGGATTTTATGTGTTTTGTACCGTCGTGACTGATCAAATACTTTGGTTTAATTTTACCTACGCTCCGATGTACATCGCGATAGTCATAGAAGATTTCCTCATTTTCCAATATGGGCTGTATATCTGGATTGTCACTTTTCGAATGCGTGCTGTCATTTCTCAGCTGATGCACTCCGATAAATTATGTATGAAAACAGAGTGCGTTGACTTTTCCCCTTACAATATTACGTTTATCAATAGTTGGGACACCACGAATGAACTCATATACAAGAGTACTCCTATTGAGGAGTTTGATGAAATAATATTGAGACTTATGACGATTTATGATAAACTGGCTGATAACGTGGACATCATCAACTCATGCTATGGTATTCAGGTAAATATTCTTACAAGGAGGATCTTATAACTATTAACTTGCAAATATTATGAACTAGCTGGCCACGCGTTGCTGTGGCTAATGAAACACAACGCTATCTACTATATGGTTTCCCACCCTTTAAAACCACGATAAATTCACCCCGCCATCTGTCAATTTGCATACAAATCAAATCCACACCGCCCGCTTGCCAGTCCGCTCGTCCAAAACCTTGATAAATTTTATACTTAAACCTTTCTCATGAATCACTCTAGCCATTGGTGAAAACCGCATGAAAATCCGTTCAGCAGTTTTTGAGTTTATCGCGAATAGACCTACGCGGCGGAGGACTTTAATTTATAATATGTAGAGAAATGGATGATTTTATTTATTTATTACACATTTAATATTATCAATTTGGGAGGCGGTAAGGGTGCCGCTGCCCCATTGATATGATAATCAACACCTCTGCCATAGGTCACCCCAAGTGTTTCACTAAGTTTGGTGATTTGGCGCCGAGTTGCCAGGGCTCATGGGGTGAGATTTTAAATGAAAAATGCTAATATACGTTACTGCCATTGCTTAGAACGGGTGACTAAATTAAAATTGATGGGAATTATTTTCGGCAGTAATTTAAACGGGGGAAGAACATATTATTACTATAGCAAATAAACTTAGAAAATCCATGTACTTTTTCCTTTCTTAACTTGAATCAACTCTACAAACTTCCAACTTTTTCAACTCTATTTACTTTGCACCACGTCAATCTTTAATCGCGTATGGTATTATAGCCTGGGGAGGAGCTAACGATGCCGTTATTGATCCGATCTCTAAAGCTATTACACTAATTTGAAGCTTCCAGGCTGTTACATGCGTAGTCCCTAGAAGTGTCGACGATTCTAGGTTGCGTTATATACGGTAGGGTGGAACACTTTGTATGAAAAAATTTTTCTTTTTGAATTTCAAATTGGAATACCAGGAAAAAGTTGCTTTATATAATTGTAAATAACACTCCTCAATTTAAAAGTTTTAGCTCGACAGCTTGAGCCCCCGCCATAGGCTTGAAATTTAATTTTTTAAGTTTTTATAGACGTTTTGTATTATCCACCCTATAAACAAAATAATAAGTAAATATAATATTTTATGAATTAAATGATAAAATAAAAGTAGATTTTAACCAATATAATCATTTATTTCAAAAGTACACACAGGTTCAGAAAGTTATGTAGGTATGAATAACATCATTTTTTATGACAAAAATCCATTTTCGTCTCAAACCTTGGTATGAGCTTTCGAGATGCTAATTTAGATTTTATGAATCCTTCTTGTCTTGTCTTGTCGCATACACTTAGGCTACTTTTGTCACAACTTTTACAAATCTTTCCACAGCCTGGGTGTGGCAAGGCAGTCTCATAAACTCCAACACTGTATCTTCTCCATTTTCTATAAGATCTTGTAACTGCTTATCGGAAGTATTCATCAGTATTGGGGGTTTTTATATATTTTGTTGCCCGTCAATCATGTCTACGTAAGAACGTGCATTTAAGTCCACTTTTGGCACCTCAAACATGCGCCAAATAGATTTTTATTAACTTGACGAGCCTTTAAAATGCGTCTTGCAGCGAGTTCTCTAATGTGCTTACGTAAATCATACTCAACAACAAGTTTTCTGAATGAGCAAAGTAAGTGTTTCGAATTATAACAGAGTTCACTATCGCTAACAACTAGTTGGACAAATATCGAGTGCTGTTAATGAGCTTTCATAAATGATTTGAACCATCTTTGCAGGATGAATGTGTGTTGATAGCAAACCAGTCAGGAGCGTATGATTTGCTAAAGTCACAAGATATTGTTGTAGATTTTCCGTAGAAATATTCAAACGTAGTATACGATTAGCTCTCGTCAACCAGCGGGCATGGGATAGATTACTTGGGCTTCTCTGTAATAAATCAGGGGAGCAGGATCTGTTTATGACAGCAGTAGTAATTTCTTGAAAATATTTCTGGTCTGTACTGAGATCTGTGGATATTTGTGGAGGTAGTTCATTTTCTATCTTCTCAAAGTAGTCCAACGGCAGCGTCTCGCATATCTCTAATGCTTTACCAATTTGACCTGCAAATAATTTAGGTCCTGCAGTAGGGCCATCCAAATAAGTAAACAAATGCTTCAATGGTAACACATTGGCGTGTAAGGGACAAATTATCCATTGCAATGGTTGAAATAGTCTGTTTTCCAAAAGACGAATTACGCATCTCACTTTCCCTGCATTTGTGTTTGTTCCATCACAGCCAACAACCATTAAACCCTCTAGTGATATCTTTTCAGTTGTTAAAGAGCTGTTGAAAGCTCTTTCAATATTTCTTGCACTCCCCGATGTTGGAACCACATACCCAATAGAAATAGAACCTGGTTCTTTTATAATCGAAATATGTTCCTCTTGTACAATCACTCTAAATCTCTTTGATCCTTTTAAAACAGTTTTAGCCTGTTAGTGCGTTGGTCTTCTAAAAACATTTTCCTCTTTTGGCACTTTTTTCCTCAAACAAGTACAGCTTACAAATTCATAACACTTTCGAGTGATAACTTTTTAGTAACTGTAAGATTCGTTTGTGTGTGACAATTGGAATAGAAGATTTTATCCACAATTCTTCAATTTTTGTTCCAATTATTTCGGCAATTTCCAAAAACGTAGGTTCTTTTGATGTGTTATTCCTTACTTTTTAGTCTTGTAGAACCCATTCATAGAATTCCATCACATTTTCATAGGTAGGTAGGATATTCTCTTTCAAATCTGCACTTTCACCAAATACCGGACATTTTAACGTTTGTCTTGTAGAAGTCATGTTAAATCACTTAAAAAACGTTTATCAACAAGTACTCGTGAATATAATTGACGCGCGACCTTGAGACAATTATCCTTTAAACAAAACACTGCATTTCGTAGATTGTCATGTGCCGCCCTCCGCTTCGTCCTGCACTTTACTCCTTTATCACAGCGCCAATAATGAAATATTTGATTGCAACAGCTAGTTAACTATATTTAAATACGTCATTAAATAAAATAAACCTATTTTAATAAATTCTGTACTGTTTTGTAGGCCGCGCAAATAGCCCCAAAACTGTCGTTTTTGTAAATGTTCAATGTCTTGGCGGGGGCTTTTACCGTTGTCTGATATTTTTTTATATTTTTAATTGAGGTAATTGATGGCAATTGGCAACTTAATACAACTATTCCAAATAAAAATTAGAAAAAAAAAATTTCGTTCCGCACTAATATACGGTTCGTATTATCTTAGTAGTGCATTGATTGTCTTTTATCATTAATGTAATATTGCAATGTTTATTTTGTTGTTAACTGTTTATGTTATAAAACTAGGTTTGCTGTCAACACTGGATTGAGACAAGCACAGTACATCACCAACAAAAAATAAATTATGTCACATAAAAAAAGACTTTTGCAAAAATTATTTATTTTCTTTAATTTAAGACACAACAAAAAGTGAATTTACAATTATTGAAGGAGTAATTTTTGAAAATTATTTTATGTTTTTCCTTCAGGTTTTGTTCACAATAGGCACATGCTTTTGGTCCATTTTGCAAGGAGGATTTGTATTTATCAGGCAGGCGAATGCTGGTTTACTTGTAAGTGAGTTTAATTCAAATGATTAACTAAAGAAAATACTTATTAATCAATTTCTTTAATAATTACTCATTTGACCGTGAATTTTAATGATCGAGTTCTTCTAACTCCATCGCATTAAATTTGGATGCCGATCAAATCATCGGTCGGTATTAAAAAAGGGCATATGTCAGAAATATTCGCTTTCGAACAGGCCTCTTTATTTGCCGTTTCTTGGATTACTGCGATTTTATTTTCAATAAAATATTATGGAGTTAAGGATACCTTATTTTAGTGTTTTAATTAATCTTAATAACAATATTTTCAGTCCACTGAATACTTATGGGCAGGAATTAACTGGTACTTTCATTTCATCCTGGTGGTCTCTTTGATGACCTTCCCCATAGCAACAATGATTTATGAAAATAAAAGAGGAATTGTGGTCATCAACAAGATGATTCTCGAGAGGACAATAAGAAGTAGGTGTGCAATATATGAGGGCTGTCGGTAAAATAAGGTCTCCAAGGTGCTGCGGTCGCGAGGAACTCTTCTATTATTTGCTTCAGAACCCTCAGAGTAGTTGAAGTTTCTGTCCCTTTGGGGGTTTGTCAAACAAAGCGCTATTATGGTCTGTACCATTATCCGTATAACAATTATTTAATCCACTCGACAAAAGATCTACGATGTCCAACAAAACCCAAGTCCGAGGCAGAACCGATCCCTGTGGGATGCCAACGGCTCCTGAGTTTCTGTGCCTTTTAGAACGAGGATAAGTTTTTACGACTTTGTCTAAAGGTTGTTTTGCTGTAATTTTATTTTAATAATTCTATACGATATGTTTATTATAACGAAACTGGCATCAATCAAACTAAAGACGAGCACTTTAATAAATGCACATGTTACTACGATGTTTATATTAATTCATTTTTCTTTCCCATTTAAGATGATCGCCACTGCGACTTTTTGGTACTTTTTGAAAATCTGATAGAGTCCAGGCCCTTTGTGGTTACTGCCTGCGGCCTCTTTCCAGTGGACTGCACCCTTCTCCACAGTCTTGTGGCCGCCGTTGCCACATACACCGTTATTCTGTACCAGATGAATTGAGGAGCTGAGTTTGGAGTATACTTCAGCGAACTAAGTAGTTCCCCTTTTCACCAAAAGAATAAAGAGGTCCTATTAATTATTTTAATTTTTATCGCCAGTGTCGAAAGCGGCGCTACTGTACTATGGCGGAGAAGGATGAACAGAGCGTTAATAAAATCAAGATATTTTGGTGACACCTACTAATACCCAATTTATTATACAAGATCTACTTTTTCTTATATTTTTTACAATAACAGACCACTTTCTAATAACAGAAGGTTTTTCATTTTATTAATATTTAGAAATATACCCACCACAGAAAGTTTATATAAAGATTTAAACATTTTTAATAAAATAGTTCATTTTTTTTTTTCTTTCTAAAAGAAAGACAAACATTCCAAAGACAACAATTTTTGAAAATCTACTTCTACCACCACACTAAGCGGAAAATGTTGCTTGTGTCATGAGGAAGGACTTAACCAGTCAAGGAATCGAAAACGCGACGCCCGGTCGAGACCCAAACGCGATGCCCACTCAGCCACTAACCGGTCTTTAATACCTTAATTATCTTCACGGTAAGGGACAAATTTAATATAATAAAGTTTTTGGCGAATAAAAATTGAAGATAAAAGCATGGCAGTTGATAGAAAAATGTGCTTTTGTTGGGGTAGTAGAGTTAAACTTTAATTTATTTATGTTATACGTCCGTGTGGGCTTTTACAACATATGATATATATTACAATTTAGTGGAATAGTGTTCAAGAACCAAAGTTTGTTAAAGAAATTATAAAATAGAACCCACATAGAAGAATAATAAAGGCAACTAAAAATCAAGACGTCCCTTAAATATAAAGTTAATTTGACGAGATTTCCACCAACAAGCAACTCGGCCCCCAGCATCTCAATAGGACATATCTCCAATTTTAAACAAGGCTAGGAAATGAACACGCATCTAGTGATCGGGGATGGCAAAGTAAAAAATAAAAGTTAACACCCATAAATTGACAAGTCTCGTGGGTCCCGTGGCTCCAAACGAACTTCTCCTTCTGATTTCTTGTAAGTGCCAAACCTTGATGTAGCTGTCGGCGGGCAGGATTAGAGTGTTCTGTTATATGTGCACTGTAGTGTTTTATCCTGCAGCAACATTTCTAAAAATATTGATAAACTATTTGAAGATTACTGTTATGCCCGGTGAATAACAATTTCTGGAGCCATAAAAAATATGAAAAATTATATGTTTTTTGTCTTTTACTTTGTAATTCTTTACATACTTACCATGAAATTTCTATTCAGTAATAAAAACTGTTTCTACAAAGCGAATCAATTTACAACTCATTTTGTAAAAGGTTGATTTAATCTTGAATCTTCCAACCCCGAATATGGTACTAAATGATAAATAGTGATGAGCGTTGTATCATCACTAGTGACTGTTTTTGTCTGAGGGGAGTTTTAGGAGACAACATCGGAGCAGTTGGAAACGATTAAGCCCGGGGAAAGGAGCACACTTCGGCTGGCGGAAATATTCACACCTTGGCGTTTCCAGATTGTAATGTACCTCTAATTTTAGTATTTGTTAAGGTTACAAATTTTAACCTCTAGATTATTCAGTAGTTTTTTTTTTAATCTCAAAATTGCAATGGCGCCCTTATATTTATATTCATTCCACATAACATCCTTTCACGAGTAATCATAAAAATGGCCGACAGAACGTCACTTCGTGAAATTCTGTACACGACCTTGAGTTTATTATATTTTAATAAGAGTCATATTTCAATCTATAAAATTCTGATGCTAGAATCTTTTATTATTAGATTCAATAAACCCCATTGCATTTTGTATTGCATTGTTATGAAAATATTTAAATTAATGTTCTAAATTACCCCAGGATTATTAATGTTTGTTTTTATTAATAACTAGCTGACCCGGCGAACTTCGTACCGCCTAAGAATCAATAACAGTTATGTTAACTTATTAGCTTAATTTTTTAATAGTTAATTAATTTAATTTTTTAATTTAATTTTTTTTGAGTAAAAATTAATACTCAAATGAATTAAGAAATTAAGAATTAATTCACATGGCAGCAATATATTTGCATTAAAGCGAATCGAAATGATTCACGTGTCATTATTGTACTACTTTCTGTTAAAACTATTTACTGGGTGGGTTGCACTTGGGTCGATTCCCTTCATTGAAGCACCTTGTGATATCCAACATTTTTCGTTTTGTTGTCGTTAGATATTTTCCCAGTTCCACCGGGCGCATTGAGGAAAAATAAGCCACCATTTCCATCATCAACTGCCTTCATTAACGTGTCGTGCACTTCCTTCTGTTGGGGGTACAACAGTGGTACATTCGTTCAAACTGATTGGTTCAATGCATCTTGATCATATTCACGTTCACGTACCAATTCTTGATTGAAAGTATCATTCATTTCAAGTTTCATTGCATTAATTGCATTCATGAAGCGTCGATCTGGCGTTGTTATTCTTAACTTGACTAACAAACTGCCGCACATGAGGTAACACATGTCTTCGATCAAAAACAAAGCCTGTTTATGTGTATCCTAAGTATCCTTATTCAACTCGAGGTCAGGATTCTCTGAACAGACACGAATTCGATGTAAAATGTCTTCTGACATGTCATCTTTGTGCTTGTTCCATAGCTCACGTGGATTCGATGGGAAACATGTCGAAATAACGATAGCAAATGATGTGCGTATCAGACTGGAGATGCAGAAATAATTGCTTCAGTGATTGTCATGTCCCAATGAATATCGTTTTCAAGCAAATTGATCTGCTGACATGCAACACGAATTGTTGGGCACACTACACCATTGACTTGTGATTCAAACGATGTTGGCCCACGAACTTTTTTATTTGTAGTTTTAACACCAAAAACCGCCATATCGCTGACTTTTGTGACAAATTTGCAGATGTATTTGATTGACTTCACCGAATTGCAATAGGTACCCCACGTCACAATGCGCCTTGAATGTTTTGAAAAGAAGTGGCTGTTTTCCTGGAGTTGTGCAGACATACGTTCACCATTTGTCCCATTTACGACTGTTCACATTTAGTGTGTAAGAAAGAGAGGCAGCATTATATGTTTAAGAACAAAACAAAAACAATCATCACATTGACATTTGACGTTTTTGTATTTTTGGAATTTAAGCAAACTGCAATATTATACCTACCTACTACTATATTCCTTCAGCTCTTTCAAAAGATGAAAATTCGTTCCATATTAAATGTATGAGGAAATGAATTATCGTCATAACTTTCTTTTTCGTCAATTTTTGCGATGTTTTAATAGTTATTATCCTATCCGGGGCTGGGACAAATCCAACAAATCAAAGATCATCAAAATCGGTTCAGCCGTTCTCGAGATATAAATAGTGTAACTAACCCGACTTTGTTTTATATATTAAGATAAGATTCCGATAATTTTTACTGGCCAATAATGGTTTCAATTTTTCTCCGGTTAGTTTAACTTTCCAACCACAAGGGGGTACTTTGTCGCTTTCCAGCCACCTCTTGAATTCGCGTCAACGGGGCATGATACGAATTCGACAGGTCGGCAAATGTGGATTTTAAATTAAAATGTAAAATACTTAATCGGCGGATTTTAGTTATTAATTCAAAGTGCGAATGTTACTCTTATTTATTCTCAGCCGGTACGACGTAAACGCGACTATAGAACCTTATTTTACCGGGTAAACTAGTGTAAAAACCCGAAGTGATAATAGCGGCTTGACCGACCAAGTTTTATTATAATCATAGATTATAAACATCATTCGTCATCCAACGAGATGAAAATGAATTATTTCAACGTCACACAACACGACCGTTTAGTCCACGCCGATTATTTCCACAACCTGATGGGGCTTTTACTGCTACCTACCACATGATGGAGGACGCCATGGGCATGGCGTTTCCAAACCTATTATTCACCCAAGATGGAGGGAGAAGCTCGCAGACCAGACGCTGATGCTACGAGAGGGAGTTGGAGACTCCTCATTATGGATCCGGAATCGTCGCATCAAACGTATATAGGTTCCAGCTAGTAGCTTTCTGTAGGTTGGTCCACAGGTATGCGAATTATTTTCAATATATCCTTTATTATCCATCCACTATTTTATTTATATTTCATATTCACAACTATGTTAAAAATAACAGTGCCCACGCTGATGGGAGTAACTATTGCCTACTTACTGCACAGCGTCAGCATATCAGCGTCCAAGTTCCCACTACGGGAATGAAGCTGATAACTGTGTACAATTATTTATACCCTGTAAATCTAACATTTAATACCTACACCTACTTAACAAGGGGTGTTTATGTCATGATAACACATAGTAGGTACAAAACACATCCAGTGTCATTGCATTACATCTTACGAGCGTTTAACCAGCCAGCGGACGAAAATCCACATTTCGTCGATTGTTCAGGGTTGTTCTTACGATCGTGCAGGGCGGTTACAATGAAAAAGATTAATTATTCTCCGTACCAGCTTTTTTAAATTATAACTCAATATCGAATTTATTTCAATTCAAATTAGCTTTAATTTATACCTTCATCCAAAAATGCTGAAAGGCGTGATGATAAAACTATTAAAATAATGTACTTTTTGTAGTTATTTTTTGATTTTAAGTATTTATCTTTTTTTAATAATGTTTAAATTTAATAAGAATGTTAAAAAAATCTGAAATATATTAGTTTGTAAGTACGCAAATAAATACACAAACGGACCAATTTTCACCAAGAAACACATGTACGTACATATTTTTTAATGATTTTATTGAAACTAAAATTAAAATTCTAAAACATCCGTTTGCTAGATAATGTATTGATTTATTTTACTGCATGATTACATTATTTGAAATGGGTGTGGTATAATACAAAAACTTTTTTGAAAATTGAACAAATCTGCCAACGACCTATGGAAACCTTATTATACTAAAAATTTAAAAATTTTCTCAAAATTTATTACATACGAATTCTAGATAAAAAAACAATCTTTCGAAATCCATTTATAATTTTTTGTGGAAAAGAGTCAATACGTCTAAAAACTTTTTTGAAAATGATGTATTTCCGGTTTTCTCTGTTAATGCCCTCTTACCCTATTTACTCTTAACCCACCATATAACCCAACTTAATCCTTAACTATAACATGGCGCCCAACGTGGGACCTTCTGTCTTTTATTTTGAATTTAAATTGATATCATTTCATGCTTTGCCTATCAGAAAAATACACTAACATACGATTGTTAGTTAATCTTCGCATTTTAATGACATCATATTAATTAGAGATCTAGCATTGAACGTTACATTTGGTAGCCCACGTGGAAATATCGGTCAAATTTATGTTTTCAAAGTTACAAGTGAAATCTGTGTTATCATTTCGTGAATTTTTTGTTTTTAGGTTATATTACTTTCTGGATTTGTGTAATTATTTCCGCCAGCTGATGTGTGCCACTTTCCCCCGGGCTTGATCGTTCCCAACAGCTCTGACGTTGTCTCCAAAAACTCCTCTCAGACAAGAGCAGCCACTTGTGATGACACAACGCTATTTATCATTTAGTATCGTATTCGGGGTTGGAAGATTCAAGATTGAATCAATCTGTTACAATTGTTTCAATTTAAAAGTATGTATAAATTAATTAAAAGTAAAAGCCCATCAACCCATCAAAATTAATAAATAAAAATAAATATATATTCACAAATCGGTCATTTGGAATCTCTGCCGTGCCTTGCCGCTTGTATCCGCATTATACTCGTAAAGCGGGCTCTACACTCGCGCCGCGAAGGTCCGCGAAGGCAGCGAACCGCGAGAGTGGATAGTTACGCGGCATCGCGGTCGCGCTTCGCGGCGTTCCCCGTCCAGTGGTGGCTTTTTGGTCCGCGTCAAAGGGTTTGCGAAGCGCGAACGCGATCGCATCCATACTAGTGGTGTGTCATTTGTGTGCGAGATGCAGTGACGAAGCTGATTCCAGACTCACGGCGAGAAGTCTCGGCGAGCAGTTCTCGCCGAGACTTTTCGCGAGAACAAGCACTTATCCACACTCTCATTTTTCTCACTCGTGATCTGTTTCCCATCCGGTATGGACGACATTACAGACGATATTCAAAATGCAGCAGGTTTGGCTCTGAGCGATAAATTGCAACTCTTGTTGCAATTTATCGCTCAGAGCAAACTCCACATTTTTAACACAAGGAAACAAAATTTTTGAAACAAAAACCAAAATATAACGCACGTCTACTCTCAACCGCTCACTAAACAACACTGAGATAAAACGTGAGTGTAGTAGTCTTCTCGCTTCTCGCCCGAGAAATCCTTTGAAGCGGCCAAATTTACCGACAGCTATCCGAGAAGAGGCGAGCCTGAGAAAGAGAAAGCGAGAAACTCCTCACATTCACGCTTCTCGGGTGTTCACGGGGCTTCTCGCCGTGAGTCTGGATGGGCTATCAAGTGCGCGCACGTAAATGCGAAAGATTGCGAGTGTAGAGAGCTACTCGTATATTTTTCGCGACGTGTTCACGCGTAAATCAGGGCCGTGGTTCACGGGCGAGTGTAGAGCCCGCAGAAGACGGATTTCGACGAGTGTGAAGATATTTTATTTTATTTTTTTTATTTATTTCCTTATTTTAATATTACATTTGGTTATAATAATGATGTATTGCCCATCTCACTAGGTGTTATATGCCTGTGTTGAGACAGCAATTATATAAATAAGCAATGTTACACATCTTTGGTTTTTATTTTTGGGGTGTTATGTCGTGTTGCGCTACCTCCTCCTTTAGCCAACGTTTTGAATAGCGTTACAGTATACATCATTAGGGCAGATGTGTCAGGGCAGATGATGCAATCCGGAATAACACCCCAAAAATAAATAACAAAAATACGTTTGGCCGTGAAAATCTAAAATCAATATTACACATCGTTTTAATGCTTATTAAATTTTCCAAATATTTTGTTTGACACGTTTTTCATATTCCCCAACACAAAAAAACCATCTTGAAAACAAAATTATGCAAAAAAATATCACATATTTATAACAAAATCATTTATACTGGCCAAAGTATTGCAGATAATCAAATCTTCTGTCTTCTTCTTCTATCTATCTACATAAATAAAAATATAAATAAAAATGAATCGCCGAAATGTATGTACGCTCATAACTTCCGAACGATTGCATCAAATTGAATAATTCTTTTTTGTTGTGTTCGTTATTGTCAGGATAAAGTTTGTATAAAACTACTGGTGAGCTCTGGCATTATAAAATTGGTATAAAAAATTGAAATAGGTGGCACGCGAGCTGTTTGAAAACTGAATGTTCCGGGACTGAATGTATGGAATGCGGGAGGGTGGGGTAGGGGTTTCGCGGGAGGGGGGAAGGGGAACCCGAAAGGGGGGGAGGGGAACCTGGGAGGGGGGAGGGGAACTCGAGAGGGGTGTTTGCGGAACTGGTGAAGAGGGGGAGTGGAGTGTGGAGGTGGGGGTGGCGGAGTGGGAAGGGGAGGCGGGAGAGGAAGGGGACGAATGGGAAAGGACACACAAAATGTTTGAACTTTCATTGTTTGAAGGAGCTTGTAAAGACTTGTGTGAAAATACTCCCTGTATTAGGTAGATGAAAAAATTTGTTCCAGTTAAATGCGTTCATTGACTGGGCTTGTCGCAACACGTAAGTATAATGACTACCTGCTGGCAGTACGTCGTCTCATACAGAGTTCCTTACTCATGTAAACGAGTAAGCGTAACTTACTTACAAGTAACTTACGTAAACCCTGCCCCGTCCTGATTTATTTTGTTTACACACAAATATTATAAAATTTTTTATCTTTGTTATGCATGAATGAAGTATTACGGTAAACGTAATTTTGTTTGTTACTTAGCATCACAGATAATCTTCTTCCTTTGCGCTGTCCCAACTCATTGCCTAGGTAGGCTGTTGGGGTCGGCTCTTCTCGTTCTCAGGTTGTAATATCTTCTGTTCTGGGTATCGCCTTCATCCAGGCCGTTTCTCCGAAGAATTTTGGAACATTGAGTCGTCCAGGAGTTCTTCGGTCTTCCTTTGGATGACTGTCGATGAAGCTCCATAGACATTGCCTGCCTCACTGTGTGGTCTGATGGTCTCCGTCTTATATGTCCATACCATCTCAACTGTCGTTCTTCCAGCTTGCTATTTATGTCTGTGACACCCAGGCTACCACGAATGCGTGAACTTTTGATCTTATCTTTTAATGATACTCCTGCCGACCATCGAAGCATTCGCATTTCTGCTGTTTCAAGTTGCCTAGTGTAGGAGTTGTACATAGTCCAGCATTCGGAGCCATACATTATTGCGGGTCTTACAATGGTCTGGTATATTTTTACTTTCAGTTTTATAGGCATTTTGGAGTCACACAATATTCCTGTTACGAATCTAAATTTAATCCATCCCACACCTATTCTATGGATGACATCCGCTGCACATCCTCCGTCTCTGTGGATTAGTGAGCCCAGATACTTAAATGAATCACAGTTGGCTAATGTTACTCCATCCAGTTGCATCGAAAGAGTTACAGCGTTTGTGTCTTCAAATGGTAAATACAAATATTCAGTCTTTTTCCTGCTAATTTTTAGGCCATTATCCTCCAGGATCTTTCTCCATCTTTCCAGGCTATTCTGTAAGTCACAATGATTATCTGCTATCAGTACTACATCATCTGCAAAAAGCATAGTCTTGAGAATACTGTTCATTTCTTGACTTGTTAGATAATTCATGACCATTATGAATAGCAGTGGGCTGAGGACAGATCCTTGGTGTACCCCCACTTTAATTGGAAATTTTGGCGATGTCCCTGATGTGCATCTTACTTGAGTTTCAACGTTTATATACATATTTTGTATGGAGAGCACATATCCTTCTGGTATATTGTGGGCTCTCAATGCCGCCCATATCAGGCTTCGGGGAACCCTGTCAAATGATTTTTCCAAGTCTATAAATACCATGTGCAAATCTTTTTTTGCATCTCGATGTTTTTCAACTATTATTCTAACTGTTTGAATAGCATCTATTATTGATTTTCCCGACACAAAACCGCATTGATCGTCGTGTATTTTTACAATATTCCTTATTCGTGTGTTGATAATTCTCTCATATATTTTCATGGTGTGAGACATAAGCTTTATCCCTCTATAATTGTCGCACTTCCTAGAGTCTCCTTTATTTTTGTAAAAGGGAAGAAGGTAACTCTGCCTAAAGTTTTCTGGCATTGGTTCTCCATTCAGTACTTTATTGTACAGAGTGCACAGCCATTTATGTCCTACTTCACCGCATTCTTTCCATAATTCAACTGGAATATTGTCTGGACCCACTGCTTTCCCCACTTTCATTTGTGATATGGCTACTTGAACTTCTGTTTGAGTGATTTCTTCAACTGGCCCCTGCACTGGTTGCTCTGACACTTGAGTTCTTCTCGGAAATTCTTCATTCAGTAATGTAGAATAATAATCTTTCCATCTTTGACATATTTTGGTTTCGTCTGTGATCAACTCACCGTCAGTGTCTTCTATGTATTTGGGTGTTCTAATTGATTTGGCCCTTTCTTTCCTGTGTGCTGCGATTTTGTAAATTCTTTGCACCCCATTTGGTGTTTCTAGGTCATCATACAGCTCTTTCAATGCCTCATGTTGTGCAGAGGCAACTAGTTTCTTTGCTGTCTTTTTGACTTGTTTGTACACTATCCGGAGTTGCTCTTTCTCGCTATCGCACTTACAGTTTGACCAGTTTCTGAAAGCAGTTTTCTTCTCTTTTAGACACGTTTGCAACTCATTTGTCCACCACCACGATTCCTTCTTTATTTTCAGTTTACCCTTGGAGACTCCCAGATGTTGTTTGGCTTCCTGTAAACATACCTGTTCAAATGCTTTCCACATTTCAGTTGGGTTTTGTGTATCTTCTTTTTGGAGATTTTCTAGCATCCAGTTTTGGAGTTTTGATGTTAACTGTTTTCCGTTTTCTTTTGAGATATTGAACCACTTAAAATTGATGACTTAGCATCACAGATAATAGAATAAATAAATCTAAGCTTGGCATATTTTAAGTCTCTTAAGAGGAACGCATGCGTGGCCTGTTTCATACAAAATTTTGTTTTGGATTTACGGCTAAAATATCCAATTAAATGTTTTTTTCTTTTTTTTAATTGATAAGTTAGGCATGTATACAGTTAGGATGTGAATCCGATTTTCGATTTTTGCTTTAAATTATAAAATATAGGCCCCAAAAGATGACGATTTATCCATGAATTTAGGAGGCAACTTTGGAATTTTTTTCTGGGCAAATGGACGCAATTTAAAAAAACAACTCTTCACATCTTGAGTCAGGAATATGATGAAGTATACGATAAAATTTTATTCTGCACTGAAAACAGTTTTATTCGTGTAAAAAACCGAATTTAGATACGCGCAGATTTGTAGTAAAATTACTTAGGTTTTTTGATGCCGTCTCATCTATTCATTTGCCAGCCGTACGGGGCGTAGCTTGCGCGGGCCGGGGGCCGACAAACTAATACATACATAACTCAATCGCCTTACATTAACAATATGTGTATCTATGTCTTTGTTTGTGGACAATATGCAGGTGTTCGTTGTTTTAGAATCATTTTTGAACTCTTTAATTTTAACCGAAAAAATCGAGAACGTATTCAACCATATTCAACGTATTTGTGTTTACTTGGTAGGTAGTAAGATTAAAATTTTTTGCAGTTCAGCTTTTATTTTTTAAATATTTTCTACGATATCGGGGTACCTACCTACCTAGGTATGTATGGCAGTGAGGCATGGGAACTGGCAGAGGTGAATGAAAGTACCTAGACTGAATGCGAGGCGGGTATGCGTACCACTGCCCCGGAAACCATTTATTGGATAACCAACACTTCTGCCATAGGTCATCCCAAATAGTTCGCTACGTTTGATGACTTAGCAGGGTTGCCCGGGTTCATGGGGTGAGGTTTGTCCGAGTCTTGACGGCGGATGCGTCTGCCCACCAGCTGCATGGCAGGCCGGATCGGGAGAGAATGGTTGAGGGAATCTCTTTGACTTCTCCAGCCGTAGGTACTCTCTCTGAACATCGCCTTGCACCGCAGTGGGAGGGATGGATTCTTGCATCCGTCACTCCTAGATGCACTGACCCACAGATTCCTAATCATCCGCAATACTTACCATTTTATTTCTCAGAACTTCGTCTTCTTCCTTTTCTAAAAAGACCCCTCATTTTCCTCAGGGCCTCCTGTATGGAGCTAATGTTAAAAAAAAGCTGTAGAAAGAGATCCCTGAGGCGTATGTATAGAAAACACATATACATATATAGTAAACTCCGAGACGCCGATTTTGGAACTTTACAGTACCTATAATTGAATGTGAAGTTACACATATTATTTGACTTTCAAATCTGACATAAACAAAGGACAAGATTATGTTTTTATACAATAGCTCCACACAGGCCCAGAAGAAAATAATTTCCCTCAGGGCCTATGTCATCTTCGGGGATGCTGAGTGGAGGGTTTTTTAGGAAAGGAAGGAGAGGATGTTCTGGGAAATAAAAAGGTAGAAGGGGTGGGTTGGAATCTGAGGTCAGTGTGTCCAGGAGTGACGGACGAATGATTCTATCCCTCCCCGTGCGGTGAAAGGCGATGTTCCGAGAGAGCCCTACTCGTGAAATCAAAAGGTCTCCCTCAACTAGTCTCTCCCAATCTGGCCTGCCATGAAATTGGTGGACAGACGCATCCGCCCCCAAGACCCGGACAAACCTCATCCCATGAGCTCAGGCACCCCTGCTAAGTCACTAAACGTAGCGAACCACTTGGTGTGAGCTGTAGCAGAGGTGTTTGTTATCCAATAAATGGTTCCCTGGGCTGCGGCACCCATACCTGCCTCCCAAAATGAGTATTAACACTAAATTTTAATAGGCGTTTTAATTGCTGTTTTTTTTTTATTCTAAAAATATTCTTCGTCTTCGACGACATTATATTGATAAACTTTTCCTTGGAATTATCTCGCTGAGCATTTAAATTGTTATTATTCTGAATTTAAGTTTTCTAAAGGTACAATATTTTATTTCTTACTGGCGAGTTCCCGGCATGCGTTGCAATGGCGCTTAATAAAGACATTGTTTCTACCTGCGTGTCCTTTCCCATTCGTCCCGTTCCCTTTCCTCTCTCTCGTACCCTTCTCCTCACGTTTTTCCCACTCTGCCTTCCCTCTCTCCACTCCCCTCTTCCGCTTCTCCCGTCCTGCTAACTCCCCTCCCTCCTCCCGCATTCCTTAAATTCAGTCCCGATACATTCAGTTTTCAAATAGCTCGCGTGCCACCTAAAGCATATATAGTATATTTGCGGCACGTTCCAGAGTGGAAGATACTCTCAGTATCGCCCTGGTGTAAGACCACCATTCAGAATTGAAACGTTGCTTGAAATGGCATTAGCCGTGTTTGGTGACCAGATCTGAATAGCCAGGAACTTCCCCACCTTCCTTTTCCCGATCTCTTTCCCCTCCCCACTACCTTCAGCCTCACAGCATACCCCAATTGGGGATGCCATAGTCTCACTGGCTTCAGACGGGAGCAGTTGGGACTCTTGTGCGGTACTTATATAAAAAAAAGCTCACCACAGGAACCATCGCGGGCATGCGCACATCAAATCCCCAGAATTTTATCGCAGTAGGGATGATTGGTTTAGCAACGCGTATGGAACAAACATACATACAAGCAAATATACATTGATTTTTATACATAGATGTTTCCTAATAGAATTCTTTGCAGAATTGTATAATACTGGCTGGTTCCCGGCATGCGTTGCAATGCCATATTCAAATAAATACTTTTTTCTCCCTGAATCACCTTCCCGTGCGTCCCCGCTCCCCTCCCGCGTCCCCTTCCTAGCTAACTTTATAAATTATCTAATACTTGCACTTTTAAACTCGCGTTATCTTTCGAATGGTATGGTATGTCCGAATTGAATACTTCAAAAAGTTAAATAAAGGTATTAAAGCAGTCTTGTTTATGAAGTAATTTATTTTGGTAAGGATTAAAACCAAGATACAAATAAAGATCCTTTTCAAGCGGCGACATTTTAATTAAAATTTTCAAATAAAAGAACACTTATTGTGGCATAACTATAATAGTTAGACATATACTGTCCCGACACTTTTTGTAAATAATGATATCTTCTGCAAAGTCCTAGTACATTATTTTATTCTATCATTAATAGTTTTCGCAGCGCACGCGATGCAAAGAATATTTTAGGTAGTTTTTTTACACCTTGGGTTACATTATGAGAGTTTTAGTAAGGATCCCTAATTTTTTTGAAAATATAATATAGCCTATGTCACCCGGGGATAGTGTAGCTTCCTACCAATGAAAGAATTTTTCAAATCGGTTCACTAGTTTCGGAGCCTATTCGATGCAAACAAACAAACAAACAAACAAACAAATCTTACCTCTTTATATAGTGTCTTAGATTATCATTATTATTTCCGGAGCACTTCTAACAATACATGTCTCAGCTAATATTGGATGAACTAAGCAAAAGGGTGATTTATCGTCTTGACGAAAATATATTGACATATAAAATTAAAATTTTGTTTCGGTGGTTTCTCGCGTGTACACGTCGTAAACACCGGACACCGGACACACTAACACCATTAAATATGTCGGGAGTCTCCAATTTTATAGGTGTCTCCTAAAAATATTATACTCAACAAAAGGGGCATTTCACCGTCTTCGTGCAAGTATTCGGGCATGGAAATAAATGCCTTATTTTGTTTAACGCTCTATTTTACTTATTTACAATTTGACGTCATGCATCCGATTCCCGTATCTCCTATAACAATATAATATCTCCGTTAATTTCAAGGCACTAAACAAAAAGATCATTCCTCGTATTCTCCGATAAAATGATGTTACATAATAATTACGCGGCCTTTTCTTTAAACCTCTATAACACCATTATGCAGCTAAATACCACTACATAGAAATCTTCCATTCCCGCCTCCCCGTTCCACACCCCAAATACAATATTTCGTTAGAAAGGGACAAACGAAAGACATGAGATTATTGAAAATCGAGTTTGGTCGCCGGCAAACAATGGTCTTAACCTTTCAAAGGCCAGGAACGCGCCCGCGCGCGAGACTGGAATTTCAAAAAAGAATATTAATTCAAATAATTTGGATGCGATTTTAAATTTTATTCCATTAATTTATAACATAAAATAAAGCTTAAAATAGCTTCCTCCATTCTTGTTATTAAGGTAATTTAAAAAAGGTAAGGTAAAAAACCCTGGCCCTTGACAGGTTAAGCCTCGATGACACACGGCGAGTTACAAGCTACTATCTACTAAGTTTTAAAAGCGGGTAAATCGGCGAGTGAGATTGTCATGATGACACACAAAACTGTCCACTCGCTCAGAAGCGTAGGAAACTGAGGCCGCTGCTAGTGCCAGTAACAAGAATAACGACGCCTGCATGAACTAATTCTTCAGATAGTTGGAAACATAAATAAACTAATCACGAGCAAGCGGAGCAAGCGTGTAAGCGAGTAAAGTTGACGACCTTTCAACCTTTTTTCGTAGATTGTCAACAATCTGCTAGTCACTGCTAGTTAGCAAGTAGCACGATGACACTGGGCGAGTTTACTAACAGATAGTGAATTTCCCAGATAGTAGCTTGTAAACTAGCCATGTGTCATCGAGGCTTAAGGCACTCTTAGATATTTTATTTAGTTAGTGATATTATGTCAATTTTGTTAGACAATAAAACTTAGAAAAGTTCCGCTTTTCTGCTACAGGGACGAGTAATGGCATCTGGTCAATTTTTGGTTACCTATTAACTTTTTTTAATTTTTTTCAATATTATAGAATTAAACCTTTTTATTGTATTCTAAGAGATTTGAAACAATGTTTTAGGATTAAAAGGTAATTTATTGAAAAAGTTCATTATAATTGCTAACAGTTAAACAAGATCTTTGTAAAGAAATGTACAGTATATTTCCTTGAGGATGCTGAGTTGTTTCTTCTAGGTGTGTCTTCTTCCGACTGGATTCAGCCATCATATAAACATTTTTACTAACCGCAAGTATTAACAAGAAAATGACTAGAAACGGAAACTTTTCACATGAATGGATCACGTTCGAAGACGACAGGTTTCAATGGTTCTTTTGTGGTGTTTTCATATAAAAACACTTGTGTTATATGTATGATATATTAAATTTTCTATCTTTGATGAGTACGGTCAGAGTCAGAAGGTTCTTCAGAAGAAAGGAGGAATTTGTCGTATATTAAATACAGACAAAATATAAGAATCATTATAACGAATGATGTTCCAGCCAGTCCTACATCCTTCTGAGAGGATTCTTCGTCGTCCATTTTGGAGTTTAATAGACTCCAACAGTCACAGATAAATAACATTTCTAAAAACTGGTAAATTGTTCAAAAATTTAAAATATTGTTAGAAAATAGATTGGTACAAACGAGTTCTCAAAAAATACACTTTGTTGGTGTTTTACAATGACATTTGTTTATTTTATGTGTTTTGTTTATTTTTTTACTTTTATTTATTGGACTTTTCGAAAAAAAGAATGGACGCTTTTTTAAAATATAATTTTCCGAAAGAACCGATAGATAAATAATATGTGTTACTACCTAGGTTCCTACCTGTAATTATTTTTTTTGGTAAAGTGTGAAGAAGCCGCTACACTTTAAATAGGCATAAATTTTGAAAATAAACTACTTTTAAACTTAATTACCACAAGAATCACTGATTTCAGTCAGAAGGAAAAATATGCATTTAAATTTTTATTTATTAAAAACTTTTTTGTACGTAATTTTTCATTTACGAATGACATTTCATGCTGTATTCTTTCCAAAATCGAACATTTCCAAGGGGCACCAATTTCTAAATATTAAAAAAGATTGCCATACCGCAAAAATCACTACAAACACACCTAGTTTATTTTATTTTTTATTTTTTTTATTTTTTTTAATTTTTTTTTTTTTGGAGAAAGTTGACAGCAGATCATAAATTACAAAATAATAAAATAATAGGATGTTATTTATGCCAATTATGAACTTTCCACTGATGAAAATTATAATAATAAAGTGTGATATGTAAGTTTTATTTTTTAGTTACAAAACATAAAAAGGGGGGGGGGGGGGGGGGAGTGAGGAGGAACATAGGAATAGGATTAAGAGGCAAAGGACGGGAATATATATAGGGATTGAACTTTCTAGTTTGAGTCATGGTGCTTGCTGAGTTTTCGTTTTATGTCACGTAAAGTTGAGTTAAAAATGTCAATGTGGTAATAATTTGAGTTAAATGAGTGTGTGGATCTGTAGATAAATGAGTTCTGTTTGGAATTGGTCTTGCAAATAGGGCGATTAAAGGTAAGTGACTGCCTGCTGTTCCGATTTGGAACATGGAATGATAGGCGTTGAAGAAGATCAGGACAATCGATTAAGTCATGTGTAATTTTAAATAACATTACCAAATCTGCTATGTTTCTTCGACAAGTTAACGTTTGTATTTTGAAGAACTTTGCAGAGTCTTCATTACTAACATGAGATCGAAAAGAGCGGAAATTGAGGTACCTTAAAAATCTATTTTGAACGCTTTCAATTCTATTTTTGTGCACTGCGTAGCCTGGGTTCCACACCTGAGATGCGTATTCAAGGATACTACGAACATATGAGAAATACAGTGTTTTGAAAGTAGTAAGGTCTTTAAATTGTTTACAGGAGCGGATTATGAAACCAAGCATAGAAGATGCATTAGTGACCATATGGTCGATATGTTTGTTGAAATTCAGTTTACTATCAAGTATAACCCCAAGGTCCTTACTTTCGAATTTGATAGACAACGGTACATGATTAATTGAGTATTCATGGATTAATACGTTTTTATTTCTAGTAAAGCGCACGATGAAGGACTTAGAAATATTTATTTCCAGGCAATGGGCATTACAATACGTGCTCAAGCGTAGCAAATCATCTTGCAGCTTCTAACAGTCTTCGATTGAGTTTATAGGTGAAAATATTTTCATGTCATCTGCATACAGGATAGTTTGGGAGTTTAGAAAACAGTTACCAACATCATTGATATAGATGTTAAATAATAATGGTCCCAACAGGCTGCCTTGAAGAACTCCTGATGTAACAGCAACAGAATCTGATTTAAATCCAGCAACCACTACTATTTGGCTACGGTTGGAGATATACGAAGAGAGCCAACGATAAAGATTGCCGTGAATACCAATCTTTAAGAGCTTGTTTCACAAGATTGAGTGATCAACCCTGTCAAACGCCTTACTAAAGTCGGTATAGATAGTGTCCACTTGTATTCGGTTATCCAAATTATCCTGGAGGTACTCTGTGAAAGTTAAAAGATTTGTGCTTGTTGATTTACCACTAATGAAACCGTGCTGGTTCATATTCAGGCTAGGTTTAAGAGCAGCATATAGTTGATCATAGATTATTTTTTAAAAAATTTTGTTGAATATGCAAAGTTTGGACATTGGCCTGTAGTTTTTGACATCAGTTTTTTTACCATTCTTGAAGATGGGAGACACAAACGCGGATTTCCATATAACTGGGACAGTGCATTCGGTAAGAGAACGATTGAAAATCAAAGAGAGGGGTAAGGCTAGATTGTTTGCACATCGTTTAATAAGGATTGAAGGTATTTCGTCAGGACCAGCACCTTTGCAAGTATCTATTTCCTTAAGGTATTTTAAGACGATTTCTCGCGTCACCTCAATATTGCTTATATTGGATGTATGTTTTCCGACGTCAGTTTGATTACGGGCAGGTGGATTGGAGGGTTTACTAAAAACCGAACTGAAATATTCTGAGAATAAATTTGCAATCGCTGTTCCATTATCGGCTCTCAGCTCTCCAAGATACATACATTTTGGAACACCCTGGGATTTGTTAGAGGATTTGACGTGGCTCCAGAAGTTTTTCGGGTTTGAGGATATATTATTTTCGATTTTACTTAAGTAGCGAGATTTGCTTTCCCGGCATAAATCTTTGTACCGTTTACGAAGGAGAGAAAATGCGTCATAATCAGCCTGATTTTTGTATTTTTTATATTTGCTAAAATATTTCGATTTTTCCTTCATTACCTTTATAAGGGCAGCATTGTACCAGGGAGGATATTTCAAATTCCACGAAAATTTATGAGGAATGTAAAGGTTTATGAGGGATTTCAAAAACGTATAGAGAGCATCAAGCGCTGGTTCTACTTGGGAGGTAGAGAAAATGGATGCCCAGTCAGCTTGTTCTAGGGCGAGATTAATTGATTCGTAGTCTCCGCGATTATATAGAAAAACTTTCCTTTTCGCATTTGTCAATGAAGGGGTTTCCTGAAATGGCACACTAATGGACAAAGCTTTATGATGTGCATCCTCGGGAACTAGCGGGTCGTTATTAGATTCGACAGAGATTAATAGATTTGACAGTATCAAATCTAGGATATGGCCGCTTGAGTTTAGTTCACCGTTGTATTGTGAGAGGTCCAAAAAATGCATACAGTCTACGAAATGATTACTTATATGAGTAGAGTAATTACTAGCTGTATAGTGAGCAGATGACGTTGTTAGGGTCCATGAAATTTCAGCAAGATTAAGGTCACTTAAGATAATAAAAGAATCCATGGGATTATTTGTTACCACATTTGATAACATGTTTAGGAAATTTTCAGTTAAATATTGATGTTGAGTCCCTCCGGGGATGTATACGCAGCATATATGGATTAAACGGTGAGGTGTACTATTCGTGCGAATGGTGACCCAAATGTCTTCAGCACAAGAGGTCCATTCAGGTCGCGCGATGCTGATCAGCTCCTGTTTAATAGCTAATACTACACCACCGCCAAGACGTTGACCGGTGGAAGCGTAGTCGCGATCTCTACGATATACATAGTACCGAGAGTCGAAAATTTCTTCGTCTCTGAAGCCTTTGGTGAGCCATGATTCTGTAAGAGCGATTATATCGTAATCGTTTGAAAAGGTATTTTGAAGGAACGTCGTTGTTTTGGTTCGAAGACCTCTAACATTCTGGTAATATATTGCTAAAGACATGGGAGAGTATTAAAGTAAATGCTAGTGAGAAAGCGGTAAGTTATACATATACGTGATAAGTGTAATAAGTAAATTCGGTTATAGTGCATGCAATTTAAAAGAATAAATACATCTAACACAATGCATGTGTTAGATGTACCTACGTAAATTAAGTACCCACGAACGTGCATTAATGAACGAGTATTTACGTAAGATAAGTAAATTCGGTTATAGGGCACGCAATTTAACAGAGTAAGTACATCTAACACAATGCATGTGGGTGCATCACAGAGTTTAAAATAATAATAATGTATATGTCTTGTAATACGCATCTCAGGTCCGGCTATTGATACTATTGTTCTGATGTTGATATAATTAGATATAGGTAGGAACCCATATTTAAGGTAAGAACTATTCATAATATTATTTAGTAGGTACTTTAGTGAAATTATTGTGGACAAATGAGTATATAATAATTTGCTTACCACAGCAGCAGAAAAGGCAATTGGTGTAAGCGAGACCGTGATAGTTCGTCGAGTAGGTCTGAGTGTAAAGAGCGTAGCAGGTAGTGGTCGCCAACAGGCGGTTACATGGTTTTCAAATTGGTTCTTGAAAAGCTGACTTGATTTTGTTAGAAGTGAATTAAGAATTTTAAGGGAGAGAGCAAAATAGGAGAGGGAGGGTAGGTATAATAGGAGTGGATGATGGTAGTAGGGGAATGTGTGGGGAGATACATGACAGAATAAAAAATCTATTTTACGACACGAAGAGGATGCAGAAGAACTTAGGAAATTTTCTTGAGGTCCTCTTCCTTGGTAATTAGTATGGGGGGCGAAGTAGGATTTTTCCTTACAAATATCATACTGTTTTTCAGCCACGTGAATTTGTACCCCTTCTCTTTCGCAAACCCCTTTGCCCGAAAAAGGAGGTTTTTGTTGAAGCTGGTCAGATGGTCGTTGACATAGATTTTTCTTTCGTCACCGGGGTAATTTAAGTCCTTCGTGCTTATTCCTTTTCTTCGTCGATTTTCCGAGATGAATTCATTTTTACGTGAGCGGGAGGTGAATTTTACAATTATTGGTTTGATTAATTTAGAATGATGTGGGTCTTTCGCTGAGACTCTGGTAGCGAACTCGATTTCACTGGTTTTTAAGTTGTGAATACCAATTTTGTTTGCTATTTCTGATAGGATGTTTGGAATGTTTTCATTTTTATCTTGAGGTATTCCTTTTATTTCAATATTTTAATAAAACAAAGATGGTTTTTCTAACGGGTATGTATAATTACTGAATAAAAGTTGATTGAACGAAAATAAATACCTAACCTAACCTAATAACCTAACCTAACCTAACCTAATAACCTAACCAAACAACCTAACCTAATAAACTACTTTTAAATTTAATTACCACAAGAATCACCGATTTCAGCCAGAAGGAAAAATATGCATTTAAATTTTTATTTATTAAAAACTTTTTTGTACGTAATTTTTCCTTTACGAATGACATTTCATGTTGTATTCTTTCCAAAATCGAACATTTTCAAGAGGTACCAATTTTTAAATATTAACGAGAAATTACGTACAATTTTTACTTAGCAAGTAGTCAAAGCAAAGTCGTTTTCTGCGCGTTGGAAGCTCCCATCGAATGCGTATACTGCTTCTGGCAAAAGGTGGCAGTCAGAACTAAATGCGCATGCGCAAATATTAAAATTTTTCTAACATCGTGGATGCGGAATGGAGAAAAGAATCCACTATTGCTGGTATTTAGGCGACATTCGACATACCAGCATCGAGAATGGTCGGGACGGTGTCATTAAATTGCAGTATTTATTGCTGTTTATAGCTAGAAAAAAATAAGCTCAAACCTTTTTTTAATGCTGTATAAATAAATAACAATGGGGTATTTCCAAGTTTTTTTTATTGCTTAAAAAAAATTATTCAAAAAATTTCGACGATTAAAGCATTTTTATTTTATTTTTATGTTGTCAGCGAGTAAACGTTTCCAATTTTTGAATTACCGCTTAAACGATATTTTGGGGCGGGGCGTCATGAGTGTGGACGCTGACTGAGAGTGTTTATTTATGCTGGCCAAGCTGAGCGACGCTTGTGACGTCACAATCCGATTTGCCAACCACGGACCGTTTTGATTTTGTCAGTTTTAGATCGTTTTTAAAATCAATAATATTGAATAAAAATATAAAAAACAAACATTTTTAGTAGGATGATTAAAATCAGAAACGTGATCTTCAAATATTCTGTATATTTTCAACAGAATCCCTCGTTTGCGGAAATACCCCATTATTATTATATTTATTTTACGCCTCAAAAGGAAGGGAAGCGCCGCATCCTCAGTATGTATGGAGGTACCGCGCCTGGTAGGTAGGTAAATATTTCTCAGTTTTGAAACATAAATATTATGTGATTATCGCACAAGAACTGCTTCCAACTTAACAGCTCCAAACTCTATATATATATATATATATATATATATATATTTTTTTTAAAGATGTACCTACTCCCATAAAAAGCTGCGCTTGTTTGTACATTATTTATTTGATATAACTAGTTGTAATATTTAGAAATAATAGTTAGAAAGCCCTTTTTAAAAGTAGAACGGTGGAAAATTGAAACGGCGATAAAATTCTTTATGGAATAATCAAACCCGGTAGTAAACTTTGCAAAATAAGCAGAAAAGAAGATATGTAAATACGAATGTCGGAAAGAGCGCGCCAATGTTAAAAAACGTTAATAATTTAGCGAAAATTGTGAAAATATTTAATAAAACAGAACTCGTTTAAAAAAGAGCAAACATCTTTTCAAAAATGTCTAAGGTAGCGCATAAAGATATCGTGAATTTTTAGATTCCTTTAATGCATTTCATACTTTTTCATAAATTTTAATAGTGTGAATTTTTCATACCTTCAACTTGTTAAATAACAGAACAAAATGTGTTTTTATTTCATACCCGTATCATGTTAAATAATTGAATTTTGTTTTTTAATAATTTTCGGAGCAAACTTTGTGATTGTTTTCTATAAAGAGAATTTCATGTAATTACCGTTTCGGCTTGGCAAATTATATTATCTTAAAAAATAAATATATTTTTTTAATATCTTAAAAACTTAAACAGCCTTACTAAATGTGGTGAACGTATGTCTTGCGGTATAAAAGAGACATGCATGTATGAGTGAGACAGCACGAGTAACGTATAAAAGGGTGTGATTGCTGTCTCTCGTCCTCTTTGCATTATCGCTTCGTAGGAAGCACGACCTGTAACATATCTCGGAATAAACTCGCCTAGTCTACCTACGACTTATTATTGTGTCAATCTCCCTAAACTGAGATCACATATAGAGGAAGCTGGATCCACACCCGGAGTCCAGTAAAGTAATGTTGATACCGGCCACGGTCATCACATTTGGCGCAGCCGGTAAAGGAACTAACAGCAGCCAAAATCACATTTGGCGCAGCTGAAATAGGAACTAGAAGCAGCCAAAATCACATTTGGCGCAGCCGAATAGGAACTAGAAGCAGCCAAAATCACATTTTGCGCAGCCGATAAAGGAACGAGAAGCAGCCAAATCATATCACATTTGGCGCGGTTTGAAAAAGAACCACGGGCAGCCAAATTGTCACATTTGGCAGTCGAAAAAGGAATCACGGGCAGCCAAAATCACATTTGGTGCAGCCTATACAGGAATCCGAGATTGAGGCTACAGGGGCAACAGGCAAGAGCAGCAGAAATTGGCATCCGAGGAACAGCAAGGCGCTGGATTGGTTTATTCAGTGCCGAGAACCAGGAGCATACACGTAAGGCGTGGATGGAGAAGTCCGGGTCTTCAGGAGAAGACCAGAGACCAGGTGCAGACCTCACGGAAGGCGTGCCGGGCATTAGAAGGACGACCAGGGTACAGGAGCCAAGAGACGGTCCGCGGAAGGGCGAGATCGGAGCAGCAGCAAGTCAACAGAGTCGTGAGTTGAGTGTTGTTTGTAAATTTTCTGCTTATTGATTGTATCTGTGTGAAGATGGAAGGGGGAGAACTACCCAGGTTCTGTCATTTGAGGGACAAACTGGAGACGTTCGTGTTACAATACGAACAGTTCATCCTCGTCAATGATGACAAAATTAATTCGGTAGAGAAAAAGAGAGCGGTTTTAATATCTCATTTACACACAGAGACAATAGATTTATTGATTGATTTGTGTTTTCCTAAAAAAATTACAGATATTACGGTCGAAAATTTATTGTTATTACTAGAGAATCATGTAGGTATCAAACGAAATGTGTTCAAAGAGTGCGAAATTTTTTTTGCTACGAAACAAAAAAGTTCAGAATCGGTTACTGATTATATAGCACGGTTAAGGAATCTCGTTAGATTTTGTAAATTCGAGGACAGACTTGAATATAATTTAAAAGATATTTTTGTCACCGGTCTTCGAGGGGGGCGAATTAAGGAGAAATTATTTGTAGAAGCTGAAAACTTTTCATTAAAAAAGGTTGTAGAATGTGCTATTGCTATGGATTCATTCGAGGTAATGAATAAGCAAATTAAAACGGAAAGTGTTGATTTAGTAAATAAATTTAAAAATACATCGAACAATTTGTCACAAAAACAAAATTCGGTGGGTAAACATTTTTTTAGAACTTCGGACAAGAATGTTACATCGTACAGAGCGAGGTCAGCGAATCGAACGAAATGTAAACATTGCGGGAATTATCACGATTCAGTAAATTGTAAATTGAAAGACGTGTTTTGTTATAAATGCAGAGTAAAAGGGCATATTGGGAAGATATGTCGCGGTTTAAATAATAATAACATTTCTTCAGTGTTCGTCAATACGCAGGAACATAAAAAAATGTTGCGGATAAACGCAGTATATTGTGAACCAATATTGTGCAAAGTTTTAGTGAATAATGTGGAACTAAACGGGTTATTGGACACAGGAGCGGCGATCTCGATTTTGAATGACAAAGATTATGTTTAACATTTCAAAGATTTGAATTTAAAACCAAAGGATTTTACCTTAAAGGGTTATGCTAACTGTAAGTTAAATTTATTGGGTTGTATCTTATTAACAGTTGATTTTAACGGTTATAGGGAAATGTTAGAATTTTGCGTAGTAAAACATGGAACAATTACGGTTCTAGGGCGCGATTTCATTAAAAAGTTTAATATTGGATTTACGGGCTTACAATCTACTTTATCCCCGGAGGGAAGTGAAAATTTTTCTCACAATATGGTTGAAAATTATACTAGAGTAGGAGATAATTTAATTCGGAAATTCCCGGAGGTTTTTTCGGAGAAACTGGGTAGATTCAATAAATATAAAGTGCATTTGAAATTAAAAGAGAATGCGGAACCGAAATTCTGCAATCCGAGAAATATACCGTTTGCTTTAAAAGCAAAGGTTGAATCGGAATTGGGCCGTTTACAATCGGAAGGTATTTCAGTTCCGGTAAACTATAGTAAGTTTGCGTCACCAATCGTTCCCATAGTAAAAAGTAATGGGAAAATAAATGAACAGTCAATTTCAGCCCAGGAGGGTAGTGAAATTTTTTCTGACAGAGTATTTGAGAATGATAGAAGTGATTTACAATCAATTTCATCCCAAGAGGGTAGTGAAATTTTTTCTCATAGTGGTTTTGAGAATGATAGAAGTGATTTACAATCAATTTCATCCCAGGAGGGTAGTGAAATTTTTTCTCCTAGTGTATTTGAGAGTGGTAGAAGTAAAGTGAATAAAAAAAATCGAAAATTCCAGGAGGTTTTTTCGGAGAAAGCGGGTAGTTTTAATAAAAGTAAAGTGCAATTAGAATTAATTGGGAATGAGGAACCAGTTCACGTAGAGAATGACTTGGATACTCAAATTCTAAGTTTATTTAAAAATAACAGAGATTTACCTATAACGGAAGAAATATGCAGTAGGGTGCATATTAATTATGCGGGCCCAATTGCAAAAAAATATTTTCTTGTGATTATTGACTCAACCTCAAAATGGTTAGACTGTGTAGAGGTAAATTCTCCAAATTCGTATAACACTATTAAAATATTAAAGGGTTTATTTAGTTATTTCGGGAGTGTACAGACAATAGTTTCAGATAATGGAGCCGCTTTCATGTCAGCGGACTTCAAAGAGTTTTGTGAGATGAATAACATCAAACATTTAACTACTCCGGTAAATCATCCACAATCAAATGGTCTAGCAGAAAACGCGGTTCGAACGTGTAAAAATTAAAAAAAAAAATGATGATAAGAAATAAGTTTCAGTCAGGTTATGAGGAAAAATTAGGAAATTTTTTAATTGATTACAGAAATGCACCACACTGTACAACTGGTTTAGAACCGGCAGTTGTAATGTTTGGAAGGAAACTAAGGTCAAACTTGAACAGTTTTGTACCGAGAGGGGGGAGAGATAAGGATAATATAATTAAGAAAGAAACAAAATTTAAAATGTCAAAATGTCAGGAAAATCAAAGATATTATTATAAGAGAAATAATAAAGAATCGGTGGGTTTTTCGATAAATCAAAAGGTAATGGTTAGAGATTTCAGAGACCAAAACAATGATAAATGGGTACCAGGGAAAGTGTATAAACAATTAGGAAAAAAACTTTATATAATTGAGGTAAATTTAAATGGTAAAATTATGTATTGGAAAAGGCATTTTGATCAGTTGTCTAAATTATGTGTATCATGGGAAAAGAAACACAGCAATCCTTATATCGCGTCTGAGACGAAGAGACTGTCGTATGACGATTACGATGTCTCCAGCTTTGTGCCGGATGACAGTCTAATGGGTTTTTCTCCTTCTCCTTCCAGCTCCAGTGACCCAGTGGCGTCTACGTCGGGAAATTGGAAGGACCGACTACGACCACGAACGCACAGATGAGTCAATGAAGACAGCACTCAGCTCTCGACTCAACATGAATTACTTACATTGTAAATATTGGAATATTTGTATGTATTGTAAATAATTATCAGCATGTTGTGTAACTGTCTTCGGATTTAAGTGTGGAGGGATGTGGTGAACGTATGTCTTGCGGTATAAAAGAGACATGCATGTATGAGTGAGACAGCACGAGTAACGTATAAAAGAGTGTGATTGCTGTCTCTCGTCCTCTTTGCATTATCGCTTCGTAGGAAGCACGACCTGTAACATATCTCGGAATAAACTCGCCTAGTCTACCTACGACTTATTATTGTGTCAATCTCTCTAAACTGAGATCACATATAGAGGAAGCTGGATCCACACCCGGAGTCCAGTAAAGTAATGTTGATACCGGCCACGGTCATCACACTAAATAACTTCAGAATATTTTATTCAATTGATAATCGACCGTGAAAACCCTACTAATTAGAAACTCACAAAAATTGTTCAAGGAATACCTAAACATTGCTTATGCAGTCAAAGGGGGTTGCTTATTTGTTTTATTTACTTATTTTATTAACAACTAGCTAGTTCCCGGCATGCGTTGCTTTGCCATTTAATAAAGAAATTGTTTCTCCCTGCGTGTTCATGTAATTTTGTGTGTCCTTTCCCATTCGTCCCCTTCCTCTCCCGCCTCCCCTTCCCACTCCGCCTCCTCCACCTTCCTCTCCCCACTCCACTCCCCCTCTTCCCCAGTTCCGCGAACACCCCTCCCAGGTTCCCCTCCCCCTTTCGGGTTCCCCTTCCCCCCCTCCCGCGAACCCCCTACCCCACCTTTCCGCATTCCATACATTCAGTCCCGGTAAATTCAGTTTTCAAACAGCTCGCGTGCCACCTATTTCAATATTTTATACCAATTTCATAATGCCAGAGCTCACCAGTAGTTTTATACAAACTTTATCCTGACAATAGTAAACACAACAAAAAAAGAATTATCCAATTTGATGCAGTCGTTCGGAAGTTATGCGCGTACATACATTTCGGCGATTCATTTTTATTTATATAGATTTTATTTATAGATTTTTATTTATAGAAGACAGAAGACAGAAGACAGAAGACAGAAGACAGAAGACAGAAGACAGAAGACAGAAGACAGAAGACAGAAGACAGAAGACAGAAGACAGAAGACAGAAGACAGAAGACAGAAGACAGAAGACAGAAGACAGAAGACAGAAGACAGAAGACAGAAGACAGAAGACAGAAGACAGAAGACAGAAGACAGAAGACAGAAGACAGAAGACAGAAGACAGAAGACAGAAGACAGAAGACAGAAGACAGAAGACAGAAGACAGAAGATAGAAGATAGAAAATAGAAAATAGATAGATGTCTTAACTAATTTCGGAATTTTACCATGGTATTTGAAATGTTCTATATATTTCTTATTTTTGAAGACGTCATAAAAACAAGTACCATTTTAGAAACTACAATTAAAATCACAGAACCAAGTAGGTTTATCAAATATTGTAAGGCTCCAGACCTTAGGGGGCCCCCGAATTCAATTGTTGGTCATACTTGAGATTTGTGTAGGGTTAGTAGTTGATTAAAGTACAAAACACTTATTAGACCAGTGCTCATGTACGCAGCTGGGACGTGGTTACGGGAAAGGAAAATTTTGAGGCGTATCTTCGGACCGGTTCCACAAAATGGATTTTGGCGCAGACGTTACAACAATGAGCTCTACACTCTGTTTAAGGAGTCAAACGTCAAAAAAAATTGTAAAACTTGAAAGACTTCGGTGGCTGGGTCATGTGGAGAGAATGACCGAGCATCAAGCACCAAAGTCTCTGCCGAACTCAAGCCCGATAGGGCGAAGGAGCTTTAGAAGGCCAAAATTAAGATGGAGCGACAACGTCCTCAATGACATATATACCTTGGAGCTTCTAAACTGGAGAGAGCTGGCCAAGATGAGTGGAGGAAGACTCTTGAGAAAGCCAAGACCCACCGGTGTTGCTGAGCCAAGAATGATGATGAGTAGTTGATTACTACTGAAGAAGAGACGTTTAATTTCTCGGAAGCCAGATTTACTCGGGCTACTATGGAGCCCCTTGAGAGAACTTGAGTCTGATATACTTGCTCCAAACATTTCAATAAAGTCTTTTTTGGGGTAGGTGCTTTCATCAAATTGCACCAGACAGTCATTGATCTTCATCTTTGCTGAAATCAGACACGCTTGGATTTTGGAGTCGTTGAAGGTGGCGGTCATCTTTTTGTCTCTAAACTTCCCAAGTAGTCCAGATATCATAAATGGAAGGGAGCTTGTCGAAAAATAACCCTCATGAACGGTGCTATGATCCGGAGAACCTCGCTGTTCCGGATCTTTCGTTCCTTCATTTGGAAACCGCATTGTGGAATGGAAGTGGGAGTTTCTCTGTTATCTTGAAGAGTTCAAGATAACGGATGGACTCTCAGAGTGGGAGGAGGCACTTGGCCGAGGCCAAGGATTTGGGAGTAGCGTTAGATCCGCGATTACAGTTTGACCGCCATGCCATATCGAATTCATGTTTGCAAAAGCTTTCGAGGACTTAACTATATACTGAGAATCTGCAAAGGTTTAAAAAATAAGGAAATACCATGAAAATGCTGTACTTTATGCATATAAGCATTATACTGACCGTCAATTTACCTTTAGGCATTATACTAATCTGTCCATCAATATACCTCTCAAGTCTGGAATCCTAAGACGTGCATATCACATTTTTCAGGATTTTGTCACTGGAAAGTCGGAGAAAATCGGTAGACGTACTATTTTTTACATAAAATAGCCTACTGTTTGATAAATTGCCCGGAATAACTTAAAGGAATGCAATTAAGAGTGCCGATCAGCAGATCCGGGAAGCCATCACCGAAGCCGGGACATGGAGTCAGTTCCGCCGTCTAATGGAGATCATCAAGCGGCCTTTCACCGCGTTCAAAATTGGCAAGAGACCCCGCCGGAGGTGTTTTCCGATGAAGTAGGTTTGGCATGTAAGGATGCCGCCCTCGGGCCAGACGAGTGTCAAGGTCGGCGGAAAATTACATTCCCGCCACAATGAACAGCGAATAACATCGCGGGCAAACAGTACACAGATCATCAATCAATTCGGGGCTCTGACCCAAGTATGATCGGACGTATTTAGCATGGATTTAATCTTTCAGGCTCTGACAACGCATGGCCGCCGTACAAGTTTCCTTTCTTTTGAAGGAATCACAGTTAATCCCACCAAGGGGTTTCCAAATTACCGATCACACATAACGTACTCATTATAATTTTAAACGCCCGGCATTATCTATGTAAAAAAGAATTTTTCCCGTACAAACTTAAATTTCACAATAAACTCCGTTGACTGTCGCATGTCTAGGTCTCGGGGCCCAGCTTTCCGAAACCTACCCACGCAAAAAGTGTGGTATTGCCGCGGAAATGATCCAGGTGTCGCCTCCGGTCGTAGATAAAATCAGAACTGGCACTCTAATAAAAAATAAACTAGTTCCTACCTAATGATGATTTCGACGGGTAGAGACGTTAGGATGCAGTACAAATGATAAAGATGTTAATAATTATATTTAAAGGAATAAGGATTTATACTGCATCATAACATCCCACTTAATAAATGATATTTACACATAAATGCTACTCATTACACAAAATAGATCCATTCCTTCCCCTCCCTCCCACTATCCCATCCCCATGGATAGTGGGAGCGGCCGGCGTGGTCGAGAGTCAAGGCTCTTGACTCGCAATCCGAAGATCAAAATAATAAATTTTATTTTATAAATTTGTGTTATATCACAATTTATTACATTTAAAATAATATATAGTGTATCCCAGTATTGCCCTGGTGTAAGACCAACACTCAGAATTGAAACGTTGCTTGAAATGGCTGGAATGAAAAGTGACCAGATCTGAATAGCCACTACCCCACCTTCATCTTGCCCCTCTCCTTCCCCTCCCCATTACCTTCAGCCACACAACTCATAACTTATCCCAATTGGGGATGCCGTGGTCTCACTGACTTCAGATGGGAGCAACTGGGACTCTTGTGAGGTATTCACATAAAAAAAATAAAAGATAAATCAGTAAAAATCTAGTATTGGTTGAAAATTTAACTATTCATGATAAAATATTTAAATTCTTGGTTTTGCAAATAAATAAAAAAATATCCAAGGAGCCAATTTTTCGGATTTACAAAGTAATCTTTTTTCATGTCTTTCTGTGATTCGACCACTAATATTTGTTTATTAAGTACTCGTATGTGTAATAAATTATTGTAAAATGAGGGAATCATATTTTAGAAGCCTTCTGAAAACAATTCAGTAAATCAATTGTCATGTCAAATGGTTTTGTTTCGTGACTATGATTACATTCTGTTATTTTTTTGAACGTTTACCTTTTCAATATTTCGAGGCTACTTTGATTATCTTTATTTTAACATTTCATAACAATCGTACCACTTATGTAGATTGTTTTTTTGAGTATTATGGTAATTGTAAATCAACTAAGTGATTATTTATGTTAAAAGGGAAATTCGGGACATTCCACAAACTTAGGTAATTTTTTTCCATACAGTTAGGGATATTTTATGTAAATCAACTAAGTAGAAGGTTATGTTTAAAATAAATTAGGAAGACTTTTTTCCACACAGTTAAAAGTATATTTTTTATTATTATTATTATGAAAACGTGGAAGGAGCTCATTATAAGAATATTATCCATAAACACCACACTTATTTCAATGTACGACTACAAATCGTTAAAGTGTCGCTCATAGTGATGTATTTCCATAAAATGAGTAGCACTGAAAGCTCTAAAACTAGTGTAAAATTAGATAATATACACCACGCTCTCAAACCAGTGACTTACATTTTCTTCCTTCTCGGTTTTCAAAATCATTCTCTCAATGGATATAAAGTTGTCAGGAAAAGTGCGACAAGTAAAGCCTACTCCATAATAAGTTTAATTTTTCTCTTGACTTTCTATATCTACTTGATGACATTCACATTTGATAGTATCACGCTATCATTATTCGCAGCTTCCATCACCGATCATATGTCGTATTTATGTGCAATGTGTGCTGCCAGTTTCTCGTTATTTTTACCAGTGCTCGACTATTTGCAAATATTGAGCTTGAAGTATTGGACGAATGTAGAATATATTGACAAACTATTAGACCTTCCAAAAGGATGCTATGTGAAAATGCGCTCCTCGGTGATATACCTTTCAATTTTACTGGGATTTTATGTGTTTTGTACCGTTTTCACTGATGGAATACTCTGGTTTGATTCCGTAACAGTTAACTATTTTCCAATGTACATTGCGGTAGTCATAGTAGATTTTCTCATTTTCCAATATGGGCTGTATATCTGGATTGTCACTTTTCGAATGCGTGCTGTCATTTCTCAGCTGATGCACTCCGGTACATTATATATGAAAACAGAGTGCGTTGACTTTTCTCCTGTTATCAATAGTTGGAACACCACGAATAAACTGTTATATAAAAGTACTCCTATAGAGGAGTTCGATGAAATAATATTGAGACTTATGACCATTTATGATAAACTGGCTGATAACGTGGACATCATCAACTCATACTATGGTATTCAGGTAAATATTTTTGAAAAGAGAATATTATTACTATTAACTCGCAAATATTATGAAAATTGGATGATTTTTTTCACTTTTATTATTTATTTAATGTTATCAATTTGGGAGGCAGGTAAGGGTACCGCCACCCGATTGATTGGATGACCAACACCTTTGCCATAGGTCACCCCAAGTGTTTCGCTAAGTTTGGTGAATTGGTGCAGGGTTGCTAGAGTTCACGAGGTGGGATTTTAAATGAGAAATGCTAATATACGAGTATGTTACTGCCATTACTTAGAACTGGGGACTATTCTTGGGTATTATTTTTGACAGTAATTTAAAATAGAAAAATAAAACATTTATCAAGTTTATTTAAAAAAAAACATATTTGTTACCAAGTCTATTTTTAAAATGTAAAGTATTCAGCCATAGTAACCTATACTGGGCTTCACGGTACGTTGACATTAGCAGGTGGATTAATTTCACAGTTTATTTTGCAGTAGAGATGAGATTCATGTCAGGATTATGGGAAGTTCTGGTTCTTTTTAGTATGGCTAATAATTCACATGTAAAATAAAAGAATATTGTTTATTTGACAGTTACGAGTATATTTTAAATAATAAGATATTATAGTCTTTAAAATGACAGGGATCAGAGTACCCAGAAAAATAGTAGAAACAGACAATTATCAAAGTACAAAATAACATACCTGATGGACCAATGGATAAATTCTAAAGTATAACTAACAACTTGCAAACACTTTGATAAGCCGCAAGTTCGGGAACTGGGAATACTCTAGGGAATATTCCAGAGAATCAGCCTTCCTCACGTTGCCGAGCAGCAGGTTACAAACTCTCGTCCAGTTCCCAGGCTGTGCGCATAGGGTTAGCCGGGAATTCGCCATCCTCGAGTAGGAAACTTCATCAATGGATGCCCGCCGGGAATCCGCCAATCACGAAGATCGGTGTCTAGGGCCAGCCAGCCATTTAGGTGCCCTCTCGCGAATTTCGTCGCAATACGAGGCTCGATTAAATGGACTTCTGTCAACATTGGAGGGGACCCCACCACTTTCCCAACGGCGTTATAAGGAAACATATGGTTTCCTCCTTCACCGCACACGTCAAGACTCTATTTTTTTTTGAACGAAGCTACATTTATTTGAACGACTCTAGACCCTCCAATGTCCATGCATACGGGGTTAGTAAGCAGTATGCAAGTACTTACATTAACATTATACAAAAGATAAATAAAAGTAGCAGCCCGTGGAATGATTCTTCTGAAATCTATAGAGAAAAATATATACAGATAAAGGTGTTAGTAAATAAAGAAAAATAAGAGCTGCGCCCGGTTGAGGAGACCTAGTTAAGATATATAACGAAAAAGTAACAGTAATAATATAATGCAAGTATTTGCAAAAATAACTGAGAGAAGAAAAGGCATAAAAATAAAATATCTATACAGAGAAGGTATTCCACAAACCACCAGGCAGTCCCAATGACAATGTGTATGGCTATCGGCCCAACCGCAGACGAAACCCGGAGTCCGTGCCCTTTAGCCGACTCACCGATTTTGCCACGAAGAAATATATGTGGGAAAGAAGAGGAAGTTTTTGAAGACTCGGGGAAAAGATCAGCGTCGGATTGTCGGAGGGGGGGCGGAAGGACGTCGAGACCACGCGGCTGTTCCTCAGGCGTACCCATATCATTGGGGGAGGCGCGGGAGGATCGCAGAAAAACCGCTCCAGTATGGGTTCGCCTGGCTGTACGCACGGACGGGGTCTATCCCACCCCCTTTTATGGGGTGACGACGATACATAAATATGTACAGTTCAGCTGCACCACCAAAATATGGAACTAAAGCTAATGTAAAGTAAAAAAAAAATGAAAAAAGCAATTATATATTAGAAACATAATTGTTGTATGATTACAGAAGTCATAATATATTGGGCGATGGCGTCTTCACCACCATCGCCCTCCAGGATAGAACATGGCCTGTTGAAGTAAAGCATAAATCAGTTTTAGCAGAAACGTTAGGAGATCATGGATGCCTGTAAACGGTGTGAAGTTAGAGCTAAAAGAAAATAATTAAAACAAGAAAAGAAAATGTTTCAGTACATACATAAGTCAAAACGAAACCAGTAATTTACAGGTCACAAAAGTAATTTTATAAACAGTTCGAAGCGTATACACTAGTGAAGAGTAATGGAGGATATACCAAGGGAGACAGGAGCAATACGTGTAGCACCTGAAACAAAGATGAATTTAGTCTAGATCGGCGACTCTAAGTACAGACCATCTCTCCACCCAGGACTTGACAAACTTTTTCAGGCACTCGAAATTCTCTTTATTCGACACAAGGTCAGCGTTCCACGCTGGTCTTGTTGTTCCGCGCAAGCCATCCAACATTTCCTCTCGTGCTTCTTTCATCAACTCGCAGTGCCACAGAATGTGCCTGGCATCCTGGTTAGTATCACCACATGCACAGTTTGGATGGGGAGAAAGGGTCAAGCTATGTAGCCGACCCCTGAATTCCCCATGTCCGGAGAGCATCTGTGTCATGTAGTGATTCAGTTTAATGTGTGCCCCTTCCATTCTGAATTTAACTGAAGGGAAGAAGGAGAAAGTCCATCTGCCCTTCGTCGACCTATCCCATCGTTCTTGCCATACACTCAGAGTCCTTTCGCGCATCGCTTTGAGCAAGCCGGGGAGGGCCACGTCTCCTCCCGGTGTCAGTTCGACTCCAAGGTGGACAGCAGCCCTGCCTCTACAACAAGGTCATGGAGACGCCATGTGGATATAACAAACCGGCTACCGATAACGCCCGAATTTGTACAAGGGGTCGTGTTTTAACCCATTGGCCACAGAGCTAAAAGCTAAAAAATTGGCCCTCACCACTGAATTAATTTTGTACCAAAAATTGAAAACCTGCATTGGTGTACTAAATCTATTTTAACTTTTGAACCATATGTTCAAATGAATTAATTTCTATAAATTTGTTTACATATAGGATATAAATATTAAAATATGTGTAAATATGGATACAAATATTACTTTCTCTTTTTTCGTAAGTTTTTTTAAAAAATTTTATTCATAAAGTTACAAAAAACATAATATTCTGAAATCGAACATTAATAATTTTTATTTTTTACATACATGTATACTAATAACTTATAAAATAGTTCGGTATGATGGTCCTCAAAGCAATCAGGGACATGCAGGGTCACTGCCAAAAGCTTAGAACCACTCGCAATTTTGAAAAAAATAAATAGCGGCTGGCTGCATACAAAATTTGGAACATAAATTTCAGGGAAAAAATATAAGAAACATATTATTGCCAATTATACGAAACTAGCAGACCCGGCCACACGTTGCTGTGGCTAACGAACACAACGCCATTACCCAACCTTTATAAAATCCACACCACCCGCTTGCCAGCTGCCCGCGGCCCGCTGCCTGAATTGAATATTTGAATTTCTCGGCTTTTCTCTACTATAATAAGCATGTACTATAGATACCTTCCTCTTGAATCAACTATATTATTATTATTATTTTTTATTTATATAATAATATAGTCAACAAATCTTTATAACATTCTTTCCCAAGACATAAAACTAATAAAACAAATTAATGAGTATAAATCAAGAATAAAAATATGGCTGAAAGTGGTCAACGAAAACATCATAATAAAGACACTAAAAATACGACATAGAAGACAAATAAACTATAATTAAACAATTTTAGTCCCCCTCGGCACAGAACCTCCTAGTGAGGAGGACTAAGAAATACAATATCTTTACCTAACATAACCATTATATTTTGTATACTGATAAAATAATTTTTCATACTCGCTTAAATAAAAATAAAAATATATTCAAATTAAAAAAAAAAACTGTTATATTGTTTGGGTGTATTGAACATACTTAGAAATGGGGAATAAATAATTTTCCTTACTTTATTAAAGAACTGTGGAGGTAATCCGCCTCTTACCCGCCCTGGTATAAGTAACTGATGGTTACTTCTTCAAGGCTCTCGCAAGATTCTAATTTTTTGATTAAACGAAGCCACATTTATTTATTTTGAACGAATCTAGACCTCCAGTGTCCATGCATACGTTGTTAGTAAGCAGTATGCAAGTGCTTAACAGGAAAAACAAAATGCAAAAAAAATAGGTTAGTAAGACAAAGATAACTTAAACAGGGCAAAAGAAAAACTCATTCATGAGACTCCATGACGCGGAATTGCATCTGTAAAAAACCTGCAAGCACCTGAGAACATAAGAAATACAATAAATCTCAAATCAATTGGCAAGTACCAACAAAAAATGTGAATGGCTTTCGGTCTGACCATAAACTACACTTAGCTTCCGTGTCCCTTAGCCAACCACTCAGTGAAGCCTCAAAGAATGTTAACTGAATATTTGGGGTAAAATACCCGAATACTAAAAGAAAATTCAGCGTTGGGTTGTCAGAGGCAGGACAAAGGACAGTCAAGGTCGTGTGATCAAACCTCAAGCCTGGACATGTCATTGGGGGAGGCGCAGATATATTTGAGAAGGATCTGCAAAATTAATAATGTAACTAAAGATGAAGCAGGGACAAGGTCCAGCACACCCCCATACGGGGATAGGGAAAAAAATAAAAATTTGGAGTTCAGTTCATCCAAAAAACATTGAAATAGTTAAAGACAAACAAAACAAGGAACATGGTGTAAATTAACAGGTAGTATCAAAGCAAATCGCAAAGCAATTATATACATTTTTGAAAATATAATGAACAAAATAACATAACGCAAATGTAAAATATAATATATAACTTATAATATATAATAAAATAAAAGAAATAACATATTACAGAAACACAAAACACATAAATCATAAAAAATAAATCCAAGTGGTAAATGTAAAGGATTAATGAAGAGTGTCCGTGAATTCAGAAGCAAACTACACCTGGTACCTAAGTTATTTTACAGCTACTCAGCGACTCTAAGAACAGGCCATCTCTCAATCCAGATTTTCGTGAATTTCCTCAGGCACTCAAAATTCACCTTATTCGAGACGAGATCTGTATTCCAAGCAGGTCTCGTAATAACTTGTAAACCATCAATCATTTCGTCTCGAGCATCCGTCAAAATCTCACAGTGCCACAAAATGTGCTCGGCTGTTTGGTCGGTATCACCACAAGCGCAATTGGGATGGGATGATAGAGCCAGTCTGTGAAGTCTACCTCTAAACTCCCCATGCCCAGAAAGCAATTGGGTGATATGGTGGTCCATTAAAAGATATACCCCTTCCATTCTGATTTTAACTGATGGAAAGAAGGAGAAGGTCCATCTTCCCATATTCGATCTATCCCATCTCATCTGCCATTCACTCAGCGTTTTTATTCTCATCATCTTTAGAAGTTCAGGGAGAGGCACTGCTCTACCAGGTATTAATTCAATATCAAGGTGGTTTACAGGTCTTCCTCTTTTCAGACGCTTCTTTGTCAAAACTTCCCTAATTTCTAAATCAATTGGCAAAATGCCGGCCAAAATTAGCAAAGCATCCGATGATACTGTTCTGTGGGCTCCTGAAAGCGCACGTAAGGGGATTCGCTGGCCCCTCTTAAGCTCTGAATGAATAAGTGAATTACCCAGTCGATGTTCCCATACACAGGCACCGTATGAAACTTGTGCCACATATACGCATCTGTATAATAGACGGAGCGCAGGGAAACGTAAACCCCATTCAGCAGTTGAGATTCTTCTCAGTTTTAAGAAGAGAGCCTGGGCCTTACTAGAAACGCTTTTAACGTGAGTCAAGAACAAGGATGATCTGTCTAATGTAACGCCTAAATATTTAGTACTCTCTACAAAACGGATTGCAGTATCTCCCATTTTTATGAAAGGGTTTCTACCTCTACTGATGGAGCCTTTCATAAGGAGACCCACGGTCTAAAAAATAAATTAAAATTAAAAAATAAATAGCGGCTGGCTGCATACAAAATTTGGAACACAAATTTAAGGGAAAAAACATAAGAAACATATTATTGCCAATTATACGAAACTAGCAGACCTGGCCACACGTTGCTGTAGCTAACGAAACACAACGCCATTACCCAATCTTTATAAAATCCACACCATCCGCTTGCCAGCTGCCCGCTGCCTGAATTGAATATTTGAACTTATCGGCTTTTCTCTACTATAATAAGCATGTATTATACATATAAACTAATTAACTCGCCACTAAATATACAATGCTTGCAATGCAACACTGGATATTAATTTGAAAAGGGAAAATCAAATACCTACTTACTCTAGGACATCTATTTTCCAATTTCTTCCGTAGAACGAATTTCAAAAGTGACTATAGTACGGCCCGCACAAAAATATGTTTTCTTTGAATTTCTCGGCTTTTCTCTAATATAATTTACATATAATATACATATACACATTCATCTTCAATCACTCTAATCACTCTATCTATTGGTGAAAACCGTATGAAAATCCGTTGCGTAGTTTAAAAGATTAACGGGCACATACATTTTGAGCAACTTCATTTTATACTATGTAATGATGATGATGATGAATAATTAATTACCTACAGAGTGTTCAGCATTAAAAATATTTTTTTTAAATGTCACTGTCGTGCGCATTTCCCGTTTTTTGGCGAACCTACACTAGCCCGTGCCGGGGTTTATGGCCAATGGGTTAAACCAGCGGTCGTCACACTTTTCTGGTCAAGGGCCACATAGGGCAGTGTGAGGTATCACTGCGGGCCGCTCACTTATGATTTCTGCTTCCTGTGCTACCGAAAAGTGTTAATTTTTTGCACACGTGATAAAAAAGATTTCAATACATACAATAACAAAAATTAACCAATATTAAAATTTACTTTTCTTTATTAGTACGTGATTAGCGTGTTTTTGTTTTTTTATTTGATATTTTTTTACCTACCCACGCCCTCACTGAGCCATCTCAACGCCCTCTAATTTTTTCTCGGTCTTCTACTGCCCCCCTGAAAGTCCCAAACGACCAACGCGGGCGTTAACGCCCACGTTGAGAACCTATGACGTACACAATGCGGGCGTTCAAAATCGGTTTAGGATGTGTTCAAAAACCAGCTAGGCTTACTAAAATCAAATGTCAATTAATTAAAATCAACGTTTTAAAATCAGAAGGGTATTCGTATACACGTACATAAGATATTTATAAAAAAAACGGATAATATAATAGTACATGAAAAAAAAATACTTAAAAAGAAAACGGCAGATATTTGCGCGGGCCGCACAAATATCCGCCGCGGGCCGCAGTTTGACGACCAAGGGGTTAAACGATCAAACTTAAAGATCCTGCCCGCGGTATTAACTCTCATAGGGGTCGTCCATTAATCACGTGAGGCTCGAAAGGGGAGGGGGGTTCGGAAAAAATCACGAAATATCACCAGGGGAGGGGGGGGGGGGGGGGGGGGTATAATGAGATATCACGTGTATTTATTTTTCGTGATAATATTCTGAAAACTTCAAAATACTTTGTACTAAAAAAATACACGTGTTTTTTGGGGGGGGGGGTTAGTCTAAAACCTCACCACATAGCACCACAGGGGAGGGAGGGGGTTTAAAGTTGCTAAAAAACCTCACGTGATTAATGGACGACCCCATAGTATATAGAAGGGATTATTCCATATTATAAAACCCGTAAACTAAAATATTATGTGAATAGTCCACGCACCGTCGGATCCCTGGTTCGGCGGTATTTCAAAAAGTCCCTCGACCGGAAAGTGCTCTTGCAGTGTCGCCAATCGACAAAACAAAATAAAGACGATTAATTAATTACATAGCTAGCCAGTAGGAACAAATTATCCATCGGCTTTAACGAACTCCTAAAACAGGAGAATCTAGCAAATATCTAGGACACATTTTCTCTAAAAAACTGTAAAAAAAAAAAATTTATATATATATATATATATATCCCCAACAATAAATTAACAGATGGCTAAGATATTGACAGACAGAGGCGCGTACTGAGCATAAAATGCAACATGCTCAGTAGAAGATTTCGGCTATGCAGTCCACGGGTAAAAGGGACGCTCTTCTTAGCCATCTGCACCACCCTGAACACATGCGAGCTTTGGGTAACCTTAAAAAAAGAACCATGGAAAGGCATCGGGTGCAATATAACAATGCTTACCGTCTGATGTTTGCACTCCCCAGGCACTGCAGTGCCTCCTCAATGTTTACAGAAGGGCGAGTTCCAGGATTTAAAGCTCTATTAAGAACCAGGTTTGCAGGACTGAGGGGAAGGATAAACCACTCCAGAAATATTCTCGTAATAGAATCCCGATTGACTTCAGGATCGAGCTTAGAAGAACATTGGAGAAAGACACTGGCTCCCATAATCCCAGACCCGATGGACTAATACGAGCCCAATTCAAGTTTTTTTTATGAAGAACTTTTATCTAATGATGCCTACTACTTTTTATTTTATTTTTTTATTTATGTTTTTTAATTATATGTAATTTTTTTCTTCTCATTACCATCTCTGCATATTATAAAGTAAAGTCCCCCGCGCCGTCTTTCTGTCTGTCTGTCTGTTCACGATAAACTCAAAAACTACTGAACGGATTTTCATGCGGTTTTCACCAATAGATGGAGTGTTTTGTGAGGAAGGTTTAGGTATGTAATTTGTCAAGGATTTATGTAAATTGGTTGAAACACAACGATAATTGTGAGAAGTGTCGGAAAAAAGTCTAGCCGCCTGGTAGCTTTCATCGAAAACGCTGCTTAATCCTTTTGGGATATAACAAAACAAATAATGGTGGGATATTCCTCTATTATAGATCTACAAAAAAGTCCGCGAAGGCATATATCTATCTTTTACGGATAGCTTACTATACCCATTATATCTTCTTATCTTCTTATCTTATTATTATTAATTGCTGTTCGTTTGTCTCGCTAAAACTCGAGAGCGGCTGGGCCGATTTAGGTGATTTTGGTTTTGAAATGTTTGTCGTAGTCCAGGGAAGGTTTAAACGGTGAGATAATATGGACAAATTGTGAGAAAGATAGTAAAAACAACAATTTAATTTTCTCATATAAACAGTTTCAGTGTTCTACCTACTTTCAGAAACACAACGTAATCTAAAATTGGAATGCCAAAAATAAAAGAATTCTGATTGTCATATTTCAAACGTCAAACGTTACCTGTCATTCTGTTACTGTTTAAAATCTTCTAGGATCAGTTTGTCAGTGCGTGAGAACTTTATTTACCGTTTTAATGTGCCAAGGAAAAGACGAGCTGACATAGGTCGTCGAAGTCAATCAAATGGGCGATGAGCTACCTCACAACCTTGAACCTGGAACGAGTAGCATTCCACTTAGATCCGGAATTAGATTATTGTGCCAAGAATTCAGTGATAATCGGGGAAATGACAATCATTTGTCAATGTTGTAAAGCGTTAAAATACAACAGCGAATCACCTGGATTATGTTGTGCTGGTGGTAAAGTAAAATTGCACAATTGGTCCCACCACCAGATCCATTACGTTTCGTGAGGAAGGTTAGGTATGTAATTTGTCAAGGATTTGTCTATCTTCTAAAAAAATAGTCACGTACAATGGGATAGTTGGAAAGTTATTTAGACGGGTACAGTATTAATCCTTATTTACTTAAATACGTTAGTTACCCCAAGCATTTCATTCACATTAGTATAATCTTTCACACCATCTCTATATATTATAAATTAAAGTCCTCCGCGGCATCTGTCTGTCTCTTCGCGATAAACTCAAAGAAGGAGGTGGTTACAAAGGTTGGATTTTACAAAGTGTTTTATTAGCCACAGCAACGCGTGGCCGGGTCAGCTAGTATTTTATAAATATCTTTGTGTTTTATGTATGTACTTACACTCTATATAGCAGGGGTGGCCAACTTGATTAGACCCAAGATCGGCAGTTCACTGATGAAACCCTGTGCGATCTACCCAATGGCGTAGAGTGGGTTTCAGCCGCCCGGGGCGGAGGAAAAATTCGCCGCCCTCTTATTTGGGTACATAAACCACAGATTGTCAAGGACTGGGTGGAAGGGGGGTTAACGGAAGTTCTTTTTTTTTTATTATCACCACATTTTATGCCGATTTTCATAATCAAATGTGACGAGTATTCTTCCAATGAAAATCATATATTTTTTTACATTAATTCCACATAGAAGGCCCCGAGGGACAAAAATTCCCTCAGGGCCAATCTGCAATTTGTTATTTTAATTTATCGTTATATTCTGAACACAAAACTGGTTTAAATCAAATCTGTTAGTGGCAATTTAAAACTACACTCAGAACATAAAATGGCTTTTATTTGATTCTGGCAGCACATACATAATCTTCAACTAGAATTTTCTAACTTCACTTCGAATAATAGAATGTTTTCCTTCGAAATGTGTTAGCAGATGAATCCACAACTGGAATTTTACATCCTGATCACAAAACTGATTTTAAATTAAGAGTAAATTTGCTTGCGAGTCCCCAGCTTTGATTTGTATTACTTTCATAATATGCGTGTGGTTTTCCTACGAATTATTATTTTTTACACAGGTGGGAGGTGGCAAAATTCTACAATATTTTTTTTTTACATCAGCTCCACATTCCACACAAGAGGCCCTGAAGAAAATGATTCCCCTCAGAACCTATGTCATCTTTGAGGATGCTGTGTGGAAGGTCTTTTTAGGGAATAAAGGAGGGGAAGTAGTAGCAAGAAAATAGTAGTAGCAAAGTAGTATGAGAGGTGGGTAGGAATCTGGGGTCAGGGTGTCCAGGAGTGATGGACGCATGAATCAATCCCTCCCACTACGGGTAAGGCGATGTTCCGAGAGTCCTGCTGGAGAGGTCTACAGGTCCGCCTCAATCAGTCTCTCCCGAACCGGCCTGCCACGCAGCTGGTTGGCAGACGCATACGTCGTCAAGATCCGGACAAACCTCACCCCATGAACCAGGGAATCTCTGCTTAGTCACCAAACGTAGCGAACCTCTAGGGGTGACCTACAGCAGAGGTGTTGGTAAACCAAATGGTTCCCGGGGCGGCGGTACCCACACCTGCCTCCCAAAATTTAATTTATTAAACTTTGTAAAAAAATCCATTTCATTTCACGGATTGATGTGTTTCGATGGATCATCAAACCATCCATGCGTTCAAAGTATAAAAATAGGATGAAAACCATTTTCGTGTCCGGTGTATCAATTAAAGCTAAAGACTCGCGTGCACATCAGCTCGGTTCAAAACAGGTTCATGTTCGGAATGATCTGTCAAAATTCCAGGAGCGGATTAATCTACTGAAGCATTTCGAAGAAAATCGTTCTTATATTTCGAGTGCAGTTAAAAATTTTGTTTCAAAACATTCTTCAAAATTCGTAATTTGTTGGAAAACTATACGCACATTATGAGAGTAATACTAATTAAAGCTTGGGACTCGCTAGCAGATTCACGCTCAATTTAAAACCAGTTTTGTTTTCAGAATGTAAAATTCCAGTTATGGATTCATCTGCTGACACATTTTGAAGAAAAACATTCTCTTATTCGAAGTGCAGTGATAAAATTCTGGTTGCAGACTATGTGTGTGCTGCCAGAATCAAAGAAAAATAATTTTCCTGTTCTGAGTGTAGTTTTAATTCACCCCATATAGATTTAATTCAAACCAGTTTTGTGTTCAGAATATAACAATAAATTAAATAACAAGATGCAGATTTATCGTGTACCAAGCGAAGCTGTACATTTGAGGTGCATGCTTTCTCCTGAAAAATTCTGAGAAATCGACTGTTCCGTGTGTAACTATTTTTTTCAGATTCTTTCCCAGAATCAATCTTTTTTCTTTTCGCTGTCTTCTTTCATAGACGCTGTTTGACTTTGGAATGCTGCAACAGAATTCATAATTTCTTTTAATGATTTATTCTTGACTTGTAATTCCAGACGTGATGTGCTTAGTTTTCCGGTAAAATCTGCTAAAAATGCTAAATAACATTGCCAGTCTATATCACACAGTTGCTGATAATCATCACCCCATCTTCAAGAAAATTTGTTATTACTTCCAATAATATGATAGATCGGCATTTGAACGGCACACAAGATGATATGCGCAGCTCTTGTGCGGGTTCTTCTCCGGCTACGGGTCCGAGTTCTTGTGCGGGTGCGGGTTTTATTGGGTTCGAGTCCTTGGCCGGACCTGTGCCCCCGATCGACTGGACTAACGGCCGCGCGTTGGCCATCCCTGCTATGTAGGATGTGTGGGATTGCACTCACCTGACTCACCTCCCCACATTCTGGAATAAAGACCATATTATTATTATTATAATTAAAATAAGTCAGAAGAGGTTTTCAGGTCAGGACAATAATAATTACAGAGATAATAATTATTATCGTGACATAAACTCCATTTTAATTATTATTTCATTTATAAAAGCAGTTTATTATAAACAAGTTATGCTGCCTATATAATCTATATAACAATATATAATCTATGGAGTTTTTCATAAGTAACCAAATATTTTTGTCCTACAAAAAGTTTCAAAAATCGATATCTAGATTGTGTTTTTCACACAAAACTAAGTGTATCACATTAAAAAAATGGATCGTTTTCCAATTAATAAATAATCACAGTGAGAACAGATATACTATAAGAGTGAATTTAAAAACAAAATCTTGAAATTATCATGACAAGTGATATTTGAATTTCAAACCATTTGAATTTGAAGTTTGAAGACAGGTGACATTTGAAGCCATAGACAAAAAGTTAACAGAATATTGTTATGGCTGTTACTGTAACAAGAGACAATATTTTAAATTTTAAATAGAGTGGGGGCATTTTTGAACCCAAATTGAAGACCCAAAAATGACGGTAGCGAGCTATCTAAATGAGCTAAAGAGTGAAGTTTCGAAAATTCAGACTGTCAAGGACCAGAAAACAAAAAATACGATTGAACTCATAATAACGAAGTTGGAAGACGCTATTAACAAAGAGAGTCTGTCATTACAAGACAAAATAATTGAACTACAAGAAAACATTATCAACAGTGATAGAAAATATATCAGTAACTTAGAAAAATATCAAAATCTGGAAAACAATGCTACTACAAGAAGTTACGCTAGCATCACCAGTGGAAAAAACACAACACCCAGTATTCCAGTATACCCCATTATAATTATAACTAAAAATGATAACGAAGACATAAAAGAAACCATCACGAAGAACATCAAAATATCTAAACTAGGAATCGGAGTACGTAGCATCAGGAAAACATCAAAAAATGAATTGATAATAAATTTACAAAAAGCGGATGATATGGCCAACATCAAAAATGAAATTACAAAGTTAAAACTTGAAAGAATACACGTTAAAAACATTGATAAAAAAAGACCGTGCATGATCTTTAAAGGAATCGACGAAAAATATACACAAAAAGAATTTATATCAGATCTAATTCTGCAAAATGAAGATATAAAAATAATGTACGAAATGGACCCAAACAAAATAAAATATAAAGGAACCATACCAAATAAAAAAAATCAACAAAAAAATATAATCCTGGAAACCAGTGGAGATCCCAGAAACCTTCTAATTATGAAAAAAAAGCGTAAATCTTGGTTTTTACCAAATTAAAGTAGAGGACTGTAACCCCCTAATGCAGTGTTACCATTGCCAAAAATATGGTCACACAGCAATGCCTTGCCTCCAACCACCGAACAAACCAATATGCCTTCATTATGCGGGTGAACATAACTTAAAAAACTGCAATAATAAGAACGAAATACCAAAATGCTTTAATTGCACAGAACTTAATTTAAAATTTAAAACTACGACTCCAACAGACCACAAATCAAATGGTGAAAAATGCAAACACAGAATGAAAATGCTTAAGTTTGCTAAAGAAAAAATTAATTATAATTCAAAATGACCGATTTCATAGTAAAACAAATTGACGAAAAATACAAAATAAACCAAGAAATATGTCAAAATATTACAGAAGTCAATAAATGGTGCATTACTAACAATTCCCCCTTTTTGCTATTACATATGAACATTCGAAGCATCGCCAAAAACCTCGATGAATTTTTGATAAATATTAATGATCTAATTTTATCTCCCACCTGCATAGTGTTAACAGAAACGCACTGTAATAACGATCAACACATTAATGCGCTACCCAACTACAAAGGCATCGCAACAACAACACCAATTAACAAAAATAGCGGTATAATTATATTTGTTCACGACGAGTGTGAAATTACTAACATTGAAGAAATTTACATACAACACGTAAATTGTCTAAAAATAGATATAAAATTAAAAAATAAATTATACAGAATTATAACAGTGTACAGAACACACAAATCAAACATAACTAACTTTATAAATGAACTAGGTAAATATCTAAGCAAATTATCGAAAATGCTTACTTTTGTGTGTGGTGATTTCAATATAAACATTTCTACAAACCATAACTCAATAGAAAAAAATAATTACATTAACATGATGACGCACCTCAATTATAAACCTTGTATATTATTTTTTACGCACCAGATTTAAATGTCCGGGTTAAATTTTCCCCCCAAAAAAAAAAAAAAAAAAAAAAAAAAAAAAAAAAAAAAAAAAAAAAAAAAAAAAAAAAAAAAAAAAAGGAGGAAAAACTAAACCCTTTCATACACTTCCCCAAATGATCATCTAGTGAATCCACGTTATGCAATTGCACTATATAAGTATTATAAATACAAAACAATACAAGAACAACATGTAGGACCTACATGTATTTAAAATTACTGCTTTTTGCATTTTTATATACAAATTCTTTGACAAATCTAATATGCTTAAATTTTGAATCAGATTCCTAGGTATTATGCCAGTGGCCGAAATAACAAATGGTAATATTTTTATAGTCCGAGAATGCCAAATTCTTTTAATCTCATTTCCTAAATCTGTGTATTATCTAATTTTTTCAGAAACAGTTTTTTGACAGTTTTTTGAATAATAATATTACTTAGTTACACTCGAGAAATTAAAAACCAAACGCAATCATTTAAATGAAATGAAAAATATTATATCTACTGTTTGGAAAACCAATATTACTGACCACTACGCTTGTCTTATATTACATGAGAAAAATAAAAAAAAACTAAACATGAGTCCCAAATTAAATCTTCCATATTCCCAAGTAGACTACAAATTATTAGAAAAATCATTAATTACTGAAAAATGGGAAGAAGTTTTAAAAAATATATCCGCCAACCAAAGTGCCTTACTTTTTGAAAACATTTTAACTAAACACGTTTTAGAAGCAACAAAAACAACACAGATCGTCCCCAATTCAAAAACAAGGAAAATTAAACCCTGGATTACTCTAGGATTAATAAAAGCCATTAGAAAAAAAAACTTTATAAAATAACACAAAGGCTACTAGTTAACAATAAAATTGTACTATATTATAAAAATTATAAAAATATATTAACTACTCTAATTAGAAAAACGAAAAACGACTATTACTCAAAAATTATTTCAGAAGCTAAAGACAATAATAAAAAAATATGCTCAACAATAAATGAAATAATAAATTAAAAAAATATATATAAGCACATATCAGAAATATCAGATGGGAAATTAATATTTAACGTACAGAATGACACAAAAAATGTTGTAATATTTTAAATAACTATTTTAATAACGTTGGAAAAAACCTAGCAAAATCTATAAATACAACCAATATATCAAATCCACAACAAATAACACAATGTCAAATAAATAAATTTCACCCATTCACAGAAGCCGATATTGATATCTCGGAACTAAAAGGAGGTTCCGCCCCCGGCTTTGATAACATAGATGCAAAGACAATAAAAGCGATGAAAACATACTTAGTTCTCCCCATAACACATATAATAAACCTAAGTCTAGCAAGTGGTGAATTTCCCAATAATTATAAAAGAGCAATTATAATCCCCATTTATAAAATAGACTGTCGTAAAGATCCACAAAACTATCGCCCGATTTCCCTCCTATCAAACATATCAAAAATATATGAGAAAATTGTAAAAAAACAAATTTGAATATTCTTAGAAGAAAATAAAATAATTAATGATAACCAATTTGGCTTAAAAAAAAATACAAGTACTCATGACGTAATAGCAAAAATAACTAACTATTTCTATACGGCCCTAGATTCCGATAAAAAATGTATCGGAATATTTATAGACCTGAAAAAAGCTTTCGACAGCATATCACATAAAAAATTTATAAATAAATTAAAATCGATAGGAATTAATGGGAAAGTCTTAGCATGGATAACTAGTTATTTACATAAAAGACCTCAACAAGTAAAATTACTCAATCAAGTCAGCGATTCAAAATATAGCGACTTTTCAATACCCCAAGGTACAGTTTTAGGACCACTGTTATTTATTATATATGTAAATGTTATATTCCATATTTCCAAATATGGAGACATTGTCTCCTACGCTGACGATACAGTCCTACTACTAAAAACAAACACATGGTCTGAATTAAATAAAATGGCAAACACAGATATCAATGCACTAAAATTATGGTTTGATGAAAACCTGTTGACTTTAAATTCTAAAAAAACCTATTATTTACCATTTTCCATTAAAAAACAAGAAACACCTAAAGAATTAAACATAATAATCCACTCTGTGACAAATACAGAAAACCACAAATGCAATATATTATGTACAAACATAGAAAGCAAGACCGATATTAAGTACCTGGGCATAATACTAGACCAGCGTTTAAAATGGTCCCCGAGTCCCCACACATAAATATTCTGAACAACAGACTAAGGAAACTAACATATATATTTAGATGCTTAAGAGACATTTTAAATGAAAAATTACTTAGAACCACATACTTCGCTTTCTGTCAATCAATTATACAATACGGCATTATAGGATGGGGCGGTACATATACAAATCAAACACAAACAATTTACATATCACAAAAATTAATAATAAAAACAATTTAAAAAAAAACCCTTCTCATATTCATCAGAACTGTTATTAAAACAATTTAAGGTCAGAAAATTAAGTGCGTTATACTTTTATCACGCAACATTACAAATTTATAAATGTAATATTAAAAATAAAGTTGCACCCTTCAAAAATAACAGAAATCTTAGACAAACATCAATACTTCCTATTCCAAAATGTAAAAAAAACAATAGGACAGTTAAATCATAAATATCTCGGAGTTAAATTTTTTAATTCACTAACTGAAAAAATCAGAAACATCAACAGAAACATAAAAAAATTAAAAACTCAGCTTAAAAATTACACTGAAAATTTTAACTGAATAAAAAAATGATATTTGTTCATATGAAGCGGATACTTTGTGATGCGACATTATTAATTTAAAATAAAACAATAACTTTGTAAACACCACTTTTATTTTATACTTTATGCCGACCGGGTTTCGCTACAACCGTAGCTTCATCAGGGCAGTATAATTCTCTGGAGAAGCTGAAGCTACGGTTGTAGCGAAACCCGGTCGGCATAAAGTATAAAATAAAAGTGGTGTTTACAAAGTTATTGTTTTATTTTAAATTAAAAAAATTATAAATTGAACCAATATTATAACACCCCCCATACACACAAGCCCAGCTTATTTATGGGGGTACATCAAATACATGTATTATGTAATTAATTATTGTAAAAAATATATTATATTTTATGTATCTCTTGTAAATAAAAAAAATAAATAAAAAAATATATATAATTACTATTAAGCGTGACAGATGTTTTTCCTTCCGAATGCATTATCAAACTATGGCTTAAACCTGTGGCTTAAACACTCATAGACGGTACATTTATCTAGGTACTTATCATGAAAAACTTATTGTTTTAATTTTATTACACATCCTTATTGATTTCCGAGTAAAATGTTATGGTTTTTCAGCGTTTCCCCAATGGCTGCATTGTTTAAATTTGAATCAAAGTCGTTAGTTTTTAAGGGACTTATTTCCAAACGATGGCCCAGGGATTCAGCATAATTAAGTATTTTTGTGCTGTCCAATATTTGACATTGGTTTAAACATTTCCAATAGTGGCGAACGAATTATAATTTTTAGTTCATTTATCAAACTCGATTTTGGAAATTAGAATTTTTATTAATTACCAAGTGCTCTAAAAGATTGAGTTTACGGCTTTTATTTTGTATGTGTAACAGGTTGGCTTAAAAAAATTGGCTTAAACTAAGTGAAGGACTTTTATCTATTATACTCACTAACGAACTAAATAATAAACAAAAAATTCACAATAAACTACTCCTCGACGCAATTCACACATTTGTTGAAAGCACATCTTTAAAATCGTCTCAAAAATTTACACATATTAATCTTGATAATCTAAAGAACCCCTTTCATCTAAATAGGTTTGAATGACAACTCGGTATTAAATTGTGACAATCTTGTAAACTACTACAAAAAACATAAATAACCCAGACTGGATAACTGAAGACCGTGTAAAATTAATCAATAAAAGAAATAAATTACATCTGAAACTAAAAAAACAACCAAATACCAATTATTATTTTTAATTGATAAACTAATGTTAAACCCATTGGCCACAAACCCCGGCAGCCTGCCGGGTGGCGTATTTACAATCCCTACCGCCTTTTGGTCGCTTTAAATTTTCAATATCAAAATTTAAATATTTAGAAATAAAATTATTAATTTCTAATATACACATTGGAAAGATTATTTTATCTAGATTGAAACGTTTTACGTCACGTTGGTGCCAAAATATAACGTAATTAAACTTATTTGGTTTAACTTCGTCGTATTTAAATGTGTGCATCGACATCTTACTGTCAGAATGGAATATTGAGGTTATGAAAGTTAAATCTTGTAGTAAGGTAATGCTAAGCTCAGGGTAGGTAAGACATGTGAATATGGTAATCAATACTAAATGAAATTAAAGGCTATAAAGGGAATATAATATTTAATCATAAATACAAGGTTTGATCAACAAAAGAGACTCTAAATAAATTAAATGATTATCTCAGGGTATGGTGACTGCTCCAAGAAAACAGTGCATATTGTATCATAAGTTGCTTCTAAGAATGAAAGATGGAAAGCGCCAGTCGTTTATTAAAATTGCCCTAGAACTATTAAACGACAAATAGTATGTTAAATTATGTATGAGAAAACCAATGAAAATATAATAACGATACGTGATTGATAATTCCCATGAGGTCTGTGAATCTGTGAGATCTTCTGCCCGTCGAGTTTCTGTCAGGATCCACATGCCGTCGGCCGTCTCACAAGTCGCCTGGAACCAAACTGAAGTACTACTGTGTCCGCGGCGCTCTCGAACTATTGCGAAGCATGGGCACCAACCTCGGAATACAGATCGCTTGTAATGCTGCCAACCACACTGGTCGAATCCATTGAGCAATATAGTGTCTTAGCGGTTCTTACCGCTACATTACCCCTCCACCAAAGAGAAAATATTTCCTCCTGGAAATCATGAGGTCCATGTGTCACTTCCTGAAGAGAACTGCATACTATGTGAGCCTTGGTCGTAAATGTTAGTCTTGGAAGACGCCAAAATATAATGATTGTTAGCCGGAAGGATCCTGGTGATAGAAGTACTCCCAATCCATATAATGTACTTCATGGAGGAAGCGGTGACCACCGTACTGCAATACTGTAGGCATGACTTCAATGTAAAGCGATGAAAAGAAAGTCGCGTCAAACTATGCAGCATCTCTCCTATTATGATGCATTCAATAACTGATGACCCAAGATGGCCCAAGGTAGAGATGGAAAAAAAACGCCGAAATCAGACCATTCCTCCGTCTGCGTACATCGCCGCACTAATTGGATCTTGATTTGCGTTTATGATTAATAATCCAAACTGGAGCAGAAGAAAGTCATTAAGTGAGGTTCTGTGTAGGTGATGAAAAATTTTCCCGCGCTGCTAGCTCTGCCGCCCAATATGAATGAAGATGTATGATGATCAAGACTTCATCTTGTGAAAGCTGAAGAAAATCCTTGAGTGACAGAAAGTGCAAGAAGTTCCATATAGAGTGGAGATCAGAAAACTGCAATGAAATGCGCCATCCGAGTAAGATGATGAACTTCCGATGTGAAGTAGTTCGAATAGTTGAAGATGTAGTCCAGATTGTGAGACCCAAATAATCCAGTTTCTTGTCGTTCCCTAAAACTGAACCTGCCTAAAATTGGTTTTCTCAAAACAAAATCTAATTAAAGATGAAACTTTAAAATATTAAATTACATTAAAACAGTGCCAAAGTACCAAAAAACTTCATCGACTGAGATCCTAAAAGGCAAAAAGACACCCTGACCATATTATAAATAACCTTTGAAAAACATATGGAATGCATCATATAAATCTATGTATGTTATAATGTTAATCACCACAGAAGCACAACGCAATATTCAAATTATAAATATTAATCGATCAAATTCAAAAATGAAAAATGCCAATATGATTATATTCAATTAGACTTCACAAAAACAGCAAGTAAAATTTATATCAATAAATATTAAATCATTTCCCAAGAATATAGTGTTGATTATAATTTGAGAACATAGATGTCGCTGAATTCGCCCAGAAAATAATTCCAAATTTATTAAATATTTAACAATGTCTAACTTCAGACTTAAAAAAAAAAATTTTGTCTCTCTAATTCCAAATGTAAAGAAAAAATAATCATGGTCGAAGTGCAGTAAAAAGATCAACATTAATAATCAAATATGAACTCATAAAATCAAACTGAAACAGAGATCAGGAACAAAGTGAACACATAACACTCAACGTAGAAAATTAATGAAAGTTAATTGTTATTTTAAAACAAAAGAAATATCTTTTATTACTATTTAAAATTCTTATAAAAAATAATGTAAAAATATCTTCATTGTAAAATGACCCCGTTTATAATGTGAAAGATAAATTTGTAGAAAAAAATTATACTATCTTCCGAAATATTTTCCTGAACAATTAATTGACACGCATAAAAATATAACTGTTAAACCTAAACAACCACAAGACATAAATACTAAATACGTACACATAATCTCGTGTAAATCCTCAAAGAGATAGAATTGCAGTGAAATTTATCACCATTTAATGTAATATTAATACCATATTACGATGTACCACATGTGTTTAGTGTTAAACCACCACCTACGGCCCTATGCCAAACTGTCATTCCGCTAAAACCTCCGAGGAGATGGGAAATGAATTGTTCCCATTATCCAGAACTAACCAGAACCAGATAAAATATGCAAATCTTATCATCAAAATCAACAATAACCAAGAGTCTGTTTACACATCATTTAAAAATCCTCCGAAGAGATGATATGAAACCAACTTCCAAATATTGATCAATAAAATAAGCGTAGCCACGCCCCATGTGTATATTCATGTGCTAAACGTTCGCATTTTCCGCGAAAACCTGACGAGGTAATACCTGATCAGAATATTAAACTGCGACACCAGTTATATGGTACCACCGCAAGAATGACCTGTTTTATGCAGGTACTTACTACACCACCCCGAGAAAACAACCTGACTATGTATTACGAACACAAGACAAATTACAGACAGACAAAACGTACACGAACACAATTGAAAAATATGAGCATTTATTTGTGACGGAACAAACCAACGCTGTATTTATCAAATAAAATATTTAATAACAATTAATAAATAATAAAATAATCCCTCAAAAGAGACATGGTACTTATGGAAGTGTAATTTGATGTGCGCTCAAATTTTATCTGATATCACGCAAAAACCAATTTAAGTATCGCAGTAAATCATGACAAAAATTGTTCGATTTATATTTATATTAATTCAGTTATGCCACTACTGACATCTATCGTCAAACTATGTAACCTGAATATTACTATGCTTTTAATAAGCGAGGCCTCACAACTCAATGCTAGAAAGTACTACTAACTGACCACAGATGTCACTATGAGAAAAAAAAAAAATTCCTGAAAAAAAAAAATAAAAAAATAATTTTTTGTAAAATCCGTACTAAGAGAAAAAAACACAGCACGAACTAACAATATGTTATCACATGTAGAACCCTAAAAGGATGTAATAACAATCCCAGAATGAACCGTAAATTAAACTCCTGAAACGTACATATGAAAAATCCCGATGAAATCAATACGTATGCCCATTTTTAGTAGAAAACCTGAGAACAAAGTTAAATGTGCAAAAGATCTGAAGTTAAAAAAAAATTTAAGAAAATGACCCAATTATATAAATCCAACAGAACAATAAAACTAAATATTTGAGAGATCAAAGTAATCATTGTGATCTGTAAATCCCGATTAAAACCAGCAATTTTCAATCGAGACACATATCAAAAATGTCATCCGATGCTAACAAAATGAACGAATCTACGCTGATAAAGTTTAATATATTGTGATTCTACAGCATACTGTACAGATACACTGCTATCAGAATATAGGAAAAGTTTATCAACCCCCAATAAAATTAGATATATATCGATAATTAAACCAAAAAGATTTTAAAACCCCATTAACTAAACGATAGATTTGTCAAAAGGAATGAGCTAAAACATCGATCTTCATGTCAGCTCATCAAATTTGAAAAACCATCAACTGCAAAACGGATCTAATAATTTAAAAAAATTACCAAAAGAAGATAATAACAGAATTAATGATTTAAAAACTTCCCAAAAGTCAAAATCTGTCAATACAATTATATCCACTAGTAATAAAATAAATGAAAAAAAAAAAAATTAAACCCGCTTGTTGCGAAGAACTGGTCCCAGCAAAACCGCTGATCAGCGTGAAGAAACTGACGTCTAAAATGATTTCCACCGCTTATCATTAGAAAATGCTGGCCATACTGAAAACATATTTATGAAAAGTTATTTAAAGAAATAAAATATTTGAAACATGGTTAAAGGAAGAACAACAACAAACGGCTGACAAAGATAGCCTTGTTCGTGACAAAAATTCACTTGGGTCGCATGAAAAAAAAAAAATTTTGTCAATACCCTAAATCACCAGGATGTAAATGTTCAAAAATACGATAATCTTTAAGAAATAATGAAGAAGCTCAGATAATTTCCAGTAAAAGTGTATGGGGCGCAGAATCACCAAGGTCCCTATTCATAAATGAAAAATAAAATTTAGTTGTAAGGATTTTCCTAATAATTTTTAAAGAACATCAATAATTCGAAAATGACGCTTAACAATCTGAAACAAAATTTCAATCTGAAACCGATTTAAAACACAAGAAAGAATTTTTTAAATAATTATTAACTTACATAATTTAATTATTATTGTGGTCCAATTTAAATTGTACTCAGCATTATAACCTATAATCCCAGATTAACGCCATGTGATTCCTGAAGCCATGAATGCTACATTGTGACAAACTGAGGCTAAAAGTACCTACATTTTCTGAAAAAAAATCGGAAAAAATAATTAGACGATTTTTGTATTTTATATATTGAACACAACAAGGAATATGATCAAATAGATCGTTCAAATTCAACGAACAATTAAGATTCAAATAGTCAAATAGTGGTTACAAAGTTTGTCATAATTAATCTGCGAGAAGCGAACAATATTTGAGCATTAATTAATTATTCACGGCTACAATAAAAGTTTCAAAGGGAATTGAATAAAATAATGAGTTTGATCCAGGCTGACAAAGAGAATATGCAATAATAAATTAACATTAAATGTTCAAAAAGACTTACATGTAAATCCATCTAGAAACGCAGATGACCTCACAGAATTCCACCGTCAAAAAAATGTATACCCACAAGATAATATATTTTAAAAGAAACAAAATATGATAAAATAGTTCAAAGCACGTTGGGTCGCCACTGAAACGTTTTACGTCACGTTGGTGCCAAAATATAACGTAATTAAACTTATTTGGTTTAACTTCGTCGTATTTAAATGTGTGCATCGACATCTTACTGTCAGAATGGAATATTGAGGTTATGAAAGTTAAATCTTGTAGTAAGGTAATGCTAAGCTCAGGGTAGGTAAGACATGTGAATATGGTAATCAATACTAAATGAAATTAAAGGCTATAAAGGGAATATAATATTTAATCATAAATACAAGGTTTGATCAACAAAAGAGACTCTAAATAAATTAAATGATTATCTCAGGGTATGGTGACTGCTCCAAGAAAACAGTGCATATTGTATCATAAGTTGCTTCTAAGAATGAAAGATGGAAAGCGCCAGTCGTTTATTAAAATTGCCCTAGAACTATTAAACGACAAATAGTATGTTAAATTATGTATGAGAAAACCAATGAAAATATAATAACGATACGTGATTGATAATTCCCATGAGGTCTGTGAATCTGTGAGATCTTCTGCCCGTCGAGTTTCTGTCAGGATCCACATGCCGTCGGCCGTCTCACAAGTCGCCTGGAACCAAACTGAAGTACTACTGTGTCCGCGGCGCTCTCGAACTATTGCGAAGCATGGGCACCAACCTCGGAATACAGATCGCTTGTAATGCTGCCAACCACACTGGTCGAATCCATTGAGCAATATAGTGTCTTAGCGGTTCTTACCGCTACAAGATTTTAGAACAATTTTTGTTTTTGTAAAGTGATAAAAAATTATCAATATAGAGGTGTATTTACAATACATGGGAATAATATTAAAATTTAAATATTTAGAAACAAAATTAATAATTTCTAATATACACATCAGAAAGATTATTTTATCTAGATTTTATAACAATTTTTGTTTTTGCAATGTGATAAAAAATAACCAATATAGAGGTATATTTAAAATGTAAATTGTCGTTACCGCGACTGAATTGGTATGGGTTTTGTAAATACGCTGCCGGGTGGCGTAACCTACTCAAATCATATCATATCAATAGAAAGCATTAACATTAGCAAAACAACAACTACAACTACGTTCCAATAAACTATGGAGTTCCACAGGGATCCATGGGTACTAGGTCCACTACTGTTCCAAATTTACATCAATGATATTTCGCAATTAATTTTAAATGGTGAAATCTTTTTATATGTAGATAATACAGCAATTTTCTACTGGGGAAAGATTTAGATATCTTACTAGAAAATACACAAATAGACCTAGAAAAAATCAACAGTTGGCTCCGGCAGAATATCATAAACATAAACTTAGTTGCTAAAGACTGAATTTAAAATTGGTTTTTCAACATAATCCATGAATATTTCCTCAAGAGGTGCACTAAGTGGCGAACCCATGGGTAACCCATATGTATTATTTTTCTTTTGGTTTATTTACAAGTAATCTTATAATTTTACATTTTTTTCTTTTTTCAATATAGAAAAAAAAACATGTACGTAAAGGACACTTGTGCATAATTATAAATAATTAATAATAACTAAATTAGTAAATAATTAAATTTGCATACATTATAAATAATTAAATATTTTTGCCTGAGCTTTAATAAATAAGATAAAGTTTTTTGGCGATGATTTGTTAATTTGTGTCCCAAATTGGTCATTTCTAAATTAAACTTACGCCTATCAAAATGTTTCTGTCATTTGACTGTCCTAGAACGGGAGACCTTCCTAGTTGGACAGTCAAAGCTTCTTTGTACTGATGTATTCTCTATAACAAAAACAAACAACAAATAAAAAAAATAATAAAAAAAAATAAAAAAAAATTTAAAAAGTCGTCGTTTTGTTGATAGAATTTATCGTCAAATATGTATAAAGTAATTGGTTTCCACACATATTTTAAAGAGATCGAATAAATCTTTATTTATAACTGGCTTTATGTTGGATTTATCTTGTATATCTTTAGAGATTTGAAGGGACCCTTGGATAAGGAAAAAGCTTTTTAGCAAAAAAAATCAACTGTATTTACTATGCACCATGTCGATCTTTAATCGAGTACGGTTATATCCTGAGGAATATGTTATATCTGCCTTGAATCATTGTGGCATATTTTTTTTTCGAAATAAAACTTTGAAACTCAAATGGAGTTTATATCAAAATCGTCGATTTTCACAAAAAAGTCGCTGTTTTTTTTTAATTTTATTTTTTGTTTAGCGATTTAACTTCACCGGTTCTCGTATACCATAATAGTGTTATTTTAGGTTGTGTAGCCCAAAATCCATCTGCTCAGAAATTGTGTGAATGGTAGGTACATGGTTATGAGATATCAGGGTTTCCAGATAAAATATTTTTTTATATGTTATAATCACTTGGCGTTGAGGTTTGTGCATCACCTATAAAAATAAATAAAACTGATCTGAACTAACTTTCAACGTTGGGAGATTTTATACGTACATCATTGATTTATACAGACGCATAGTTGCAATTTGAGGACCTATACATGCATACAAGGATATAAGACATCATTTTTATTCTTTGGGTGGCATGCAATAGCCCAGCGCTTGTGAAGGGGCTGTATCGGGGGGGGGGGGGGGGGGGGTAAACGTATTATTTATTTTTATTTTTTTTTATTTTGAATGCACATTTACAATTATACATAACCAATAATAAATATACATTTTATTTTATTAAGTAATAATAGCGTTTTTGAATTGATGAATATTTAGTTTAAAAATATGTATATGGAACAGGAAATTTAGTAACAGAATCATTTTTAATGTTAAGTTAGTTCTGCATCTTGGAACAACAAAAGTTCTGTGAAGTTGTCGGGGACATAAAACTCAAATTTTTGTAATATATCGGGAATACAGATGTTACCGTTTAAAAGTTTATATGCTGTTGTCAGCAAAGCAGTTTTCCTTCTTTCGGCGAGGCTATTAATACCCAGCATGCCGGACAAAAAGGCTGATGGATATAACCAGGGATAATATCCGAAGTCTCTAACCTGGTGAGCTGACCTTCAGTTTACAAATGGCAAATGACAGGAAGCGTACCACAGACCATGAGGTAGAAAAGTGCATAGACAATAATATGAGCGTAAACAATAATAACAACATCACTCTTTTCCTAATAAATAAAAACAAGTCAAAACAACATAAACATTATAAATAAATAAAAAAATCTTTACATTATTCATGACATAGTAATAAAAAAAACCATACAAGTGCAATACAATGAAAAAAAATAATTATAATCAGATGTTATTTGTTTTTTTTGATCTGATGATGGACAGTGCAACGATTTCCGAAACGTTGGCTAAAGAAGGAGGTAGCGCAACATGGCATAACACCCCAAAAACTAATAAAAAAATGCTTTTGGCCGTGAAAATCTTCAAACGTATCTAAAATCAGATGGATTATTAACAGTTCTGCCCATCTATAGGGTTTATTAACAGTTCTGCCCGAACGGGTTCGGGTGCTTGTCTCATTGCTTGTCATCTCATTGGAAGTTGTAGGACCAGAATAAAATGGGATGAAAAGAAAATCACTGTCGAAAGGTACACCTTCCTTCGATGAACTACTTCCATCATGCGGTGATGATGATTCCTGGTGTGATCTGTCTAAATTCAAGTGTTTCCTATTCCTGCGGTATCTTGAACCATCAGAGGAGTTTCAACTGTGTATGACCTTGAGCATTCTTTAACAATTTCTACTATAGAAGCTGGCGACCATGAACTTGACACATTTTTTTTAAAACTACTCTATCGCCTATCTCCAACTCAGACAAGTTCCGAACCTTTTTGTTAAAATATTTTTTAATATATTTTTTTTGTAAACTTATTTATTAAATCTGGTGAGCTGACCTTCAGTTTACAAGTGGCAAATGACAGGAAGCGTACGACAGACCATGAGGTAGAAAAATGCATCGACAATAATATGAGCATAAACAATATGGGCATAAACAATAATACCAACATTTTATATAAATTAAAAGACACTACAAAGTTAATTTGCAATTAATTATTGAAAAAGTAAAAAAATTATATTAATTTTATGTTTTTACTTCAGGTTTTGTTCACAATAGGCACCTGTTTTTGGTCTATTTTGCAAGGAGCAAATGTACTTATCAAGCTGGTGAATATTGGTTTACTTGTAAGTGACTTTATTTCAAATGAATAACTAAGGAGGATCTTTATTAATTTCTTTAATAATTAATTACTTGGCCGTAATTTTAATGAAAAGTGCCTCTAACTCCGTCGCATTAAATTTGGTTGACGATCAAATCTTCGGTGATAAAGAAGGGCAAAGTTCTCTTATTTTGCCTTTTCTTGGCTTAGTCGATTTTATTTTCAATCAAATATTATTGGGTGAGTTTGGGACACCTTTATTTTAATGTAATAATGATCATATTAAAAATATTTTAGTCTACTGACTTCTTATGGGCAGGAGTAAACTGGTATATGCATTGCTTTCTGGTGGTGTCATTGATAACCTTCGCCGTAGAAACAATGATTTATGAGAACAATAGAGGAATTGTGGTCATCAGCAAGATGATTCTCGACAAGACAATAAGAAGTAGGTGTACAATACATTTTAGTTTTTTTTTTTTTAAATATATTATAACAGTTGTTTAAAGGGAGAAAAAAAGGTAAAGATGTAATAAGTAACAGTCATGTAAAAGTATAGGAGCAAATACAAATATTGAAGGAGAATTGTAATTTCGATACCTCTAGTCGTAATCAGACCTAATGAAGACTCTAAAATATTAAAATGGATTAGGTGATTCTCATCTAAAGAAAAAACTCTTCTATTCTATGCATCAGAACCCTTCTTTGAAGGGTTCTTTGAGTCTTTGAAGTTTCTGTACCTTTCTGTTGGGGGCTTGTCAAAACAAAAAGCTGTCAAGTGCTGTACTGTCATCCGTACAACAATTACTTGGTTCACATAACAAAAAGTCATTGATGTGCATCCAAAACAAAGTCAGAGACAGAACCGATCCCTGTGGGAAGCTAACGTCCTAGAGGCCTCCTAGTTTCTGTGCCTTTTAGAACGAGGATACGGTTTGATGTCTTTGTCTCAAAAGTTTAGTTTGGAAAGGTTTTGTTTTAATTTAATATTAACAATTCTATACGATATGTTTATTATAATGCAACTATTCAATAAAACTACATACGATCACTTTAATAAATGCACAAGTTGTTACGATGTTTAGATTAATTCATTTTTCTTTGTCATTTAAGATGATCGCCACTGCGACTTTCTGGTACTTTTTGAAAACCTGATAGAGTCCAGGCCCTTTGTGGTTACTGCCTGCGGCCTCTTTCCAGTGGACTTCGCCCTTCTCCATAGTCTTGTCTCTACCGTTGCCACATACACCGTTATTCTGTACCAGATGAACTGAGGTCATAAATTCTTCAAGAGGACTACTACCATATTTTTTATATATATTTTTTTTTTTAGACCAAAAGTAAATGTTCACAATAATAATATGTTACATATCATTCATCAGTTTTTGTGGTTACCCAATTAGTAGAGAAATTTTCTCGGGTAGCTAGTCTATGTACTAATGTTATATATTCTGATGTTGTATACATTATTATGGGGAAAATGTTATATTCCAGTTGCTACATAAATACAAACGAATGTGATGTAACGTAAATACGTTTTTCAATATGCATTACTAGCTGTCGCACAGAATAAAGAAGCCTGTCAAGCATCCGGCGTTGCTAGGGTTTATGGTGAGTTTGGAGTAAACAGCGAACTAAGTAGTTCCCATTTTTACCAAAAGAGTAAACAGTTTTTATTAATTATTTAAATTTTTACCGCCAGCGGTGAAATAGGCGCTGCTGCCCTTTGGCGGGAAATAATGAACTAAGCGTTAATAGTCAAGTTATTTGGTGACACCTAATTGTATACAATTTGTTCTACAGGACATAATTTCTCTTATTTTTTTACAATAAAATACTTTCTTTCTAAAAACAGAAGGTTTTTTTTATTTCATTAATATTTAGAAATATCTATCTATTGTTAAGCACACCTACCTGAGGTGCCTACCTTCTGCCGACAGACCAGCTCAGAATTAATTTGGTCAGCAGAGCGGAGGAGACTATCATCACCAGGGTTGTAGGATCTCTGAGGCGTTAGTGTGGCATCCCTGAAATAAACTCTATCCTACGGGCCGGGGAGGCAATGAAATAATTCAGCTGCAGTAAATATCAGGTGTATTGGAAAGAATCCGTTCATAAAACAACAATGGTACATAACACAGTCAATGTTAGAACAAGGTAGCATCAATAATCCTATCTAATTCAGGGGTAATTGGACCTAACATCTCTCTGCTTCGAGACTCTCTCTGGGGCGGTCATTAATCTACGCGTAGAATTTAAGTAGGAACACACGCAAAAAGAGGAATTAATGGCTCGGGTACTCACTGCAGCAGGCTGGTGCTGGGAGATCAGTCAGGTGAGAGGTGTTCTCTGGGGGCTGGCGTCTCCCAAAGGAACTTCGATGGGCGAACTTTGCCATGTGTTTCCATGGAATATTCCAGAACAAAATCGGAACGATTCACGCAGCGCGTGCACTCAAGGCGCTGCCGTGGAAGGAATAGCGGTCGGGGCCGTTGTTAGCCGCCGCTAGCGCGCGGGACGCGTGCGGAGAGGAGGGGGAAACCGTTTGCAAACACAGTAGTGTAGCCTAGTGATCTGCAAGGGTGTATTCCGGTGTATCGTAACACCTCCCCCCGCGCTCGGAAAAAAGCGACGTGGCAATGGAGCAATAGGGCAAAAACCCTCTTCGTTACCCACGGGGATTGAGAGAGATTCGTTGACTAGAGAGAGAGCTGACTAACATCTTAAAACTAGCTTATGCCATAGGCTAGGTACAATGTTTATCAGGGTAGGGAGGGGGGTACATAAAATATGAGGAACAGGCAATTAGCACATGGAGGGGTGAAATAACATTTATGCAATTGAAAGAACAAAGACAAGGTTATGAAAATGTGAAAACAAAGACAAAATTATGAAAATGTGAAAACAAAGACAAAATTATGAAAATGTGACTCTAAGGTTTCATTGGTCTGGAAGCTAAGTTTGCGGTGCGTAGATTCGTTTGTGATTTCGACGGGGTTCGAAGAGTTTCGAAGAATTGCGAAGAGACGTGATTTCACAGACTCTAAAGGGATTACATTATCACTAAAACAAACAAAACAAAACAAAACAAGTGACATGGCATAACAAGACCAAGCACGACAGACATGAGCATTGCATAGTGTGGGGGTGAGAAACGCTAGTCCAGGTTCATGACTCCCAGAATATCGTGACTCGAGGTGTCTCTGCTCCGAAGTGATCAGCCTTAGAACAGGTGAGAGAGAAAAAAAATGAACAACAGGTAAAAGAAACAAAGCTGTGAGGGGGAAAAGAGAAGTCGGTACAGCCGTGACATTTGGATGTACCTATTATGAATGTATATTTATTTACAAACAAGAATAAATAAAGGGCTTGCTTTATTTATGGGGGTCTGGACGTGTAATTGACACTTTACACGCCAGTTAAAGGTAAAACTTTGTGAGTTTACCGAGGGAGGTGGTGATACTTAGTGAATCAATTTATGATTCCATCGATAGTGGGAGTGGTATAATGTAGTGAACCATGGACAACCTGTTCCATGCCGTGTTTTAGAAAAAAGGGAGTATAACCGGTGGTTAGGTTAACCGTGTTGTTCATGGCGGCTTGGATTTTATCCAGGTTTTTGCACCAAGTACGTTGGTCTTTGTCAACCAAAATGGCCAGAGCTGTGTTGATGGTTTGATTGTACCGTTCAACGGTGTTATTTTGGGGGGTGTACAAGTTGTTGTAATAGGTATCCCTAATCCCATATTTAGCAAGGAAGTCTTTGAATTCCTGAGCTATAAATTATTTTCCATTGTCAACTATCACCGTTCTGGGGGTTCCGTAAGGTATGAAGATGTGTTTCTCCAGAATTTTGACAATGGCGCCTGCCTTGGCTCTTTTTAAAGGGAAGATCCAACAAAATTTAGTGAAAATATCCACTACGCTGAGTATGTGCATATGTCCGGCATAGCTTCGGGGAAAAGGTCCTATGAGGTCCATAGACAGCGACTGCAGGAGTCTATCAGCGCGTTTGGGTTTGCCCATTAAACCGGCGGGAGATGTCGTACTATGTTTGTAAGCTTTACATGTTTCACATTTAGAAATATAATTGCGAACTTGCTTATAGAGGCCGGGCCAGTAGTATTTCAAGGAAATCTTTTTATACGTCTTGAAAGTTCCTGGGTGTATAGAGCCGGGTGCGCTATGGTTGTCGATAATTATTTGTTCTCTCCTTTCGAGGGGAACAACAAGTTTCCAGGAGTGGTCCTCAAGGATAGATAGGGGGGCTTTACAATTGCGGTATCCTTCTTTTATAATAAAATTGGGAAACTTTTGTTGATTATTTTGGCAACCATCAAAAATTTTGAGGTACCATTCATCCTTTGTGGATGGTGTAGTTGCAATTGCACCGGTATTTAAAGTGGCTAATTCAATTCTTGAGAGGGCGTCTGAGACGGTGTTGTCCGCACCTTTGCGGTGTATGACGTCAAAGTTGTATTGCGACAGGCGTGAGGCCCAGCGAGCGAGCCTGCCGGAGGGATTGTTTAAGGAAATTAACCATTTCAAACTACTGTGGTCAGTGATCACAGTGAATTTGCTACCGTCTATGTAACCGCGGAAATGGTGAACGGATTCCAGTACGGCCAGTAACTCTTTCTCAGTGATACCGTAATTCTTTTCGTGCTTATTTAAGGAGCGGGAAAAGTAAGCCACTGGGTGTTCGCCGTCAGAGAATTCTTGTGTCAAAACTCCACCGATTCCAACATTTGAGGCGTCCGTATGGAGGGTGAACGGGAGTGCAAAGTCCGGACAATTTAGGACTGGAGCTGTCTGAAGAGCATTTTTTAAAGTTATAAAAGCTTCTTCAGTTTCATCAGACCAACGAAAGTTGCTGACGCCTTTACGGATGCCGGTAATTTTGTTGAGGGGTGCTGAGATTGTGGAAAAGTCTTTAATGAATCTCCTGTAGTAACCTGTGAGTCCGAGGAAAGCTTTGACTTCTTTTGCGTTTTTGGGACGAGGAAAATTTGCCATGGCTTCCACCTTAGCAGGGTCTGTTCTTAGACCTTTTTCGTCTACAATGAATCCCAAATAACGTAAACGAGACCTACAGAATTCTGACTTCTTTAAGTTGATGGTTAAACCAGCCAACTTGAGTTGATGGAAAACTTTTTCCAGCATTTGTAAGTGTTTTTTGAACGTGTCGCTAATAATTATGAGGTCATCAAGATAGCAGAATAGATTGTTGTCGGCTTCGGGGCCAAACAGTTTGTCCATTAACCTTTGTAACTCGGCGGGGCTGTTTTTTAGACCAAAAGGTAATCTTTTAAAATGGAACATTCCCCTGCCGGGTACGACAAAAGCGGTTTTTTCACAAGATTCAGCGTCTAGGGGTATTTGCCAAAAAGCCTTGCTTAAATCAATAGAAGAAATGAACTTGGCGTTACGCAATTTGTCTAAGATTGCATGAACATATGGCAGAGGGTACGCGTCGGCCTCTGTGCAAGAATTAAGACGTCTGCTGTCAAGGCAGAAGCGAGCGGAGCCGTCTTTTTTGGAAACCAAGAGAGTAAGGTTGGTCCACGCACTTCTGCTGGGAACCACTACTCCCAATTTTAACATTTTAACATTTCGTCGAGTTCTTTTTCTAGAAGCTTGAGTTTTTGAGGAGCTAAGTTATAATAACGTTGCTTGATTGGGGGACCATTAGTTTTTATATGGTGTTCCACCAAATTGGTTAGACCCAAACCACATTTTTCGAAGGATATTGATTCGAATTTATTGACCACTTCCTTTAATTGACGAGCTTGAACAGTTTTCAAGTTCTCAAAAACCATTGTTAACAAAAGGCAGGTGGGCATTGTTGCCGAGACAGCTAACCGATGCGCCACTGACAGCAGACCGGAGAAGGGTACGTTGTTAACAGAAAAAAGGGCAAAAGGTCTACCGTCCTTGGCTTGCTTGCAACAAACTGAAGAAATATTCAAGGTCTGATTAAAATACTTGATGTGTGATAACCAATCAGTCCACTCCTTTGACCTTGGTACGGAATGAATACCTGAGAGGTTACCATTTAGTTTTTTGGCTTCGTTGTGAAGAAGTTGGGTGGGGGTTTAAAAAATTCCACTTGGGGTTTGGCATTGCTGGTATCTTGCAGCCTTTCCATATTGTATTTGGATCTCTTAAAAATTTCACGTAGTTCATCGCGTGGTGGAGAGCGATCCTTAGAGCGGTGCCTCTTAAAGGTTCTGGAATCTTTTGGTTCCATCAGTTTGGTTTTTCTAAAACAGGTATCAACTAGGTAGCCTACTGTTTTGCAAAAGGTGCAAACTTTTTTGTTGTCGTATCCCGGTTTTAATCCAGAAGAACGGCTTGGCACAGTAATATTGGTTGGAGCCGCTTGGGTATTCTTCCTGTCTTGGTAAAATTCTAGGAGTGTGCATACTTCGCTTAATTGGGCCAGTGGCGTGATTTTTTGCGAGGTGATAATGTTTTCATACTTTTGTAAGAGGTCATCCGTTATAACCGGTAATAATTCGGCTTCCGATACAGGGTAGGAAAGCTTGATGTTTTTGGTTTCGGCCCTTTCCATAAATGTTGCAATTGATTCGTTTACTAACTGTTTGATGGATAGTAAAGAAAGTTTTATTCGGTGTTGCGCTTCCGTTTTGCCGAAGCTAGCTATTAATGCTGTCCTCAGTTTGTTCCAGTCCTTACATTTAAGTTTCTGGATACGGTGCCAGGGAATTAATTCTGGAGAAATTAACTCTATGAAATTTCTTTGGAGCACATCAAAGGGCACGTTCTTGATGGTTGCCGTTTCCTCGATTCTTTCGATGAAATCCAGTACATTAGTAACGCCGTTGTACTTGATTTTCCAAGAAGAGAGTTCATATGTTTTCTCTTGTGCTGTGATGGGTGCCGCGTCTTGTTTAATTTTAGCGATTGCTTCTGGTTCTTTACTAGAAGGCGGGTTTTTGGAAGCTGTGGTGATGACGGGTTCATTATCCTCATTTGTTGATGTGAGGTTTATCCTTCTGGTGTATCTTTTGTTGAACAGCAGAGCGTACGCTCTCAAAGCAGTCTTTTACTTATTCATGGGAGAAAACCCTCTGTCTTTTAAAACGGCTTGCAGGCCAGTTTTTGATAAGCTGAACACATTAGGAATGATGCCTAGGGTTTGTGGCGTGTTTGCTTCGTTGGATTCCATTATGGTGTATGTGGTGAACGGCGTGACAACTTAAATTCTTTCGCTGGACGATAGCAGAAAGAATTTTTTTTTTTTTTTTTTTAAATCTTGAATTTTCTCTCCAATTTTGAAGTCCAAATTTAAAAAAAATTTTGCCGTCTTTTCGTTTTGAAGTGTTTTTTTTTTGGGGGGGGGGGAAATTTTGCCAGGGGGGGTCCTTACAAAATTGCTCTTTTGTGTTTTAAATAAGCACTTTTGAAAACTTGCTAAAATTTTTCAAAGTATTTGGTTTTTTGAAAAAATGGGGCAGCGGTCTCCCTCTGAGAATGAATATTTTTGGTTTGACTAGACACTTTCGGAAAGAACACCACTTTGTTGAAAATTTCATAAAATGTTTTGATTTTTTTGGGAGAAAATCGGCCGGCGGTTTCCCTCTGAGAATGAATATTTTTGTTTTCACGAAACACTTTTCGGAAAAAATATTATTTGTCGAAGCACAAAACGTCACTTTAGCCGTAACAAAAAACACAGACCGTACAAAACACCGTAAGGTCACGTGGCTTGATTTCATTGAACACCTTTATAAATTTAATTTAACTAAAGATTCACTTTTTATAAACATAAATTTCCACGATTCGCGGGGAAAGTAACCGCACTGATTCACTTGTTATGTAGGTATGACACATTGTACCTAAACACTTATGGGAGAGAAAAAATATATAAAACAACATTTCATTATTTATAAAAAAATATTCTCATAGTAAAATGTGAGGTATGTTATTTTAGGGAAACGGCGCTGTCATTCCCGCCCAAATGTTAAGTCGCGGCTGATGCAATTACCGATCATTCTCGAATGTTGCTAATGTTTGCCGCCGAAACTATCGCGTGGCTGGGGTGACGAAATCAACGAACTTTCCAGAATCATTGCGAGCCAAAACATTCCGGAGGGTTTGTAAGAATGCCGCGTAATCTCCCGGTTCACACAAAAGTACGCGGGAACTGTTTATAGCAGTTCACAGCGCGGGAACACATTTCCGGCTGATAACAATATTATTTGCAATTCTTTCGGACTGCAAATGACCGTTTTGGTGTCCTGTGTTACACGTGGGGAAAAGATAAATTAAGAATGCTGAGAAAAAAAAATTGCCTCCACGATCGGGCGTCGGTGTGGGGGTGAAAAGATGAGCTCCGGATGCTGAGGAAAAGGAAAAATATTGCCTCACGTTGAGCGTCCAATGTTAGCTAGAACAGTGCTAAACATGGGGAAAAAGGAAAAAAAAATTGCCTCCTCGTTGGCCGCGCCAGTGTTAAGGTGAAAAGATGAGCTCAGGATGCTGAGGAGAAGGAAAAAATGCCCCACGTTCGGGCGACAGTGTTAAGCACACCTACCTGAGGTGCCTACCTTCTGCCGACAGACCATCTCAGAATTAATTCGGTCAGCAGAGCGGAGGAGACTATCATCACCAGGGTTGTAGGATCTATGAGGCGTTAGTGTGGCATCCCTGAAATAAACTTTATCCTACGGGCCGGGGAGGCAATGAAACAATTCAGCTGCAGTAAATATCAGGTGTATTGGAAAGAATCCGTTCATAAAACAACAATGGTACATAACACAGTCAATGTTAGAACAAGGTAGCATCAATAATCCTATCTAATTCAGGGGTAATTGGACCTAACATCTCTCTGCTTCGAGACTCCCTCTGGGGCGGTCATTAATCTACGCGTAGAATTTAAGAAGGAATACACGCAAAAAGAGGAATTAATGGCTCGGGTACTCACTGCAGCAGGCTGGTGCTGGGAGGTCAGTCAGGTGAGAGGTGTTATCTGGGGGCTGGCGTCTCCCAAAGGAACTTCGATGGGCGAACTTTGCCATGTGTTTTCATGAAATATTCCAGAACAAAATCGGAACGATTCACGCAGCGCGTGCACTCAAGGCGCTGCCGTGGAAGGAACGGCGGTCGGGGCCGTTGTCAGCCGCCGCTAGCGCGCGGGACGCGTGCGGAGAGGAGGGGGAAACCGTTTGCAAACACAGTGGTGTAGCCTAGTGATCTGCAAGGGTGTATTCCGGCGTATCGTAACACTATACCTATGGTAGTTCGTATAAAGATTTAAATATTTTGTATCAAATAATGAATAATAAATTGAATTAAAGAATAAGTAATGAATTTTTAATATCTTAATTATCTTCATGGAAAGAGACAATTTTAATATAACAAGGTATTTGACGAATAAAAATGAATGCATGGCAGTTGATAGAAAAATATGTTTTTGTTGTGGTAGCAGAGATAAACATTCCTTTATTTATATTATACGTCCATGTGGGCTTTTACAGACACATTATATTATGTACAATAATTTAATGGAATAATATTCATGAAGCAAATTTTGAATGCAGAAAAATATTAATTATTTATATAATTAATATTTTTCTGTATGTGTTAAATGTTTTATTTATGAGGTATGTTATTATTGCCTTCTTTGAAGTAAATTTTGTGCAGTTGAACACATCTACTATTTAATATTAGTTTAATATTAATATTTTAATATTTTATTTTTACTTTTACCTAATAATTTATAGTTTGTACTTTAATACTTTATATTTTAAACTATTTATAGTTTGTACTTTAATTAATTTAGTTTTGTACTTTAATTTATAGTTTGTACTTAATACTTTATATCTTAAACTATTCACTTTATAATTTACTTTTATATATTATTGTTTTTATACACTACTTATTACCTTACTTTTTACCTTTTTTCTTAAATTTGACTAACATTTATATTGTTATTCTTCATGTTGTTGTACTATTATAAGTATGTCAATTATGTTAATGGCACGATTTGTGCCGTATATGTGTAAATAAATAAATAAATAAAAATATATAATTCGGGAGAGCTGTCTTGTTGTTAAATAGAATCACTTCGAATATCGATATGTTTAATATCAATGAAGCACAATTCAGACAACAAGCTTTGTTGTTGTTAGTATGATTGTGCTTTATTGATGTATAAATTGCTTGAATCTGTTTTAATCTTAATACTTTATCTCTTTTTAAAAGCATTGAAATTTTATTTTGTAATGTTTTAAAAATGAATAAATTGAATTGAAATGAATTGAATTGAATTTATGAGAAAGGATTTCCAACTGCATGCAATCTTTGTACAAGTGAGTATCTAAATCTAAACGTTCCAGACTTGATATACTCATATATTGGGGTAATTAGAAATAATTTTTATCGAATATTTCTATTTGGTATATATGGACGGTAATTAATTCCCTTACTTATTAGTAAATTGCTGTAATACCTAGTTATTGTGATTTATATCGTTTATCTCTGATATCTAAATCGACGCTTTAGTTCGTATTTGTCCAACAGACCATTAGAAAATTTTTCAGGAGGAGAAGGTTTTCTTTATTTATTTCAATAAAATATTATGATAGGTGTTTAAGATAAAGCTATTTCAGTAAAGTTAAAGGTCCAATTAGTTTAAATAATTCTTAGTTAAGTGATTAACTATCATTTTTCATACTTTGTTTTTAATTTTAAAGTGGAGATTGAACAAAAACTAAAATGGTCTGTTGGACAAATAAGAACTGAGGCGACGAAATATATATGTTTCGAATATTCTTCCCAAGTCAGTCGCCACTTTGAGTGCACAGTCCTTTTTCAAGAATTTGAATTAATGAGAAAGGTTGTTCGGATGTATTATGGTAAGTAAAACAATGAAAGTGTTAGGCTTAAATAGATTGTGTACGAACGGTTTAAAAATCGAATCATAAAATTTACTTACCGTTTTTGTTGACTGCCAGCATGTTGCTATCGAAGTACCATGTTTTTTCAAGTGATATTATATTTAATAGACAGGTCGTAATGACAAATATAATGAAGTCGACGGGTGGCATTCTCACAATATCAAAACAAACTGTGGCAGAAAAAACAACTAAGCAATTTAATTAAAAAAAATTTAAAAAATTCTCAAAGAAAAATATAAACCGTCAAAGAAAATATAGTCGAGATGAGCCAGCTATTGATTGTAATGTTGTCTTTTCGTTCGAAGGATGTGTCATTCAAACTAAACACAACCAAACAAAACGTAATGTATATCATCATTGGTTGTGTCGGGCTTGGTAGACTTGACTTTTATTTATAACAGTAACTGAGGATATGTATTTTATTTAAAAAAATCTAGTTTACCATTTGATCAAATTAATAAATATATCAAATTAAAGACCTAGAACAAATGACATGTTACAAGGATAGATAGAACCAGTAACGATATTGATGCTTTTAAATATTCACTTAATTAATCTTCTACGCATGTAAAATATATATCGTTGAAGTCATTCTTTGCTAATAACTTAGTTTTCTTTCTCTTTCATATTCAATTACGTTTTTTTCCCTTTTATCTAATTTCTCATTTTATCTTAATGTTTTAATCATTTTGTTTGTCTATTTTCTGTGGAGTGAACAGGCGATGTTAACAATGGGTGAATCCGTGAAACATTTGAGTATTCTATCAATCTCTAACGAAAACCAAATTATTCGGAACGAATCGAATAAATTATCAAGTAAATACAATATCGAATATGCCATGAAGCCCCTATTTCGAATGCAAGCTATATTTGCAATGCGACGTACAGCAGCCAATAGCTGGATGAATAACCTCTACTCTGTGGGAATGGCCACTCTATTGATTGTCGTGACAGGAATTGGTTTAGGGGAGAAGTTAGAGATGTTTAAAAATGTTCACCCTGGCCTCACCATTGTTGAACTTCTTTACGTCATTATTCATCTATTGACGAGCTTGGGAAATATTTTCATGAGCGCCTTTCATTCGAAGAGTCGATACGCTTTATTTGTAGCCAGAAACAAAGACATCGCCACAGTTCTTGGCCTTAACGTCCCTACAACTTATAAACTCGTTCGTACTGTTGTGAATAATTTAATAGTATTAGTTTTATTAACTTTGGTTGCATTGATCGCTTTTGATACGTACGCATTTTTATACCTTTTTACTACGAAACAAATGCTTCTTTCCACTTTTTATAACATGTTTTACGTGATGAACTCTCTTGTTTTTATTCACTTTGTACTTACTATGTATTTCGCGCAAAACGCTTTCTTTATTATTAATATAATGTTGATAAACAAATATAAGAACAACATCTCGGGAAAGATGAAGGAATTGAATCAGGACGATGACAAAAATCTTTTCAAATATTTGTTTCCGTGGTCAAGTATCGCCAATGCTGCAATAGGAAGATGCACCGTGATGAAATACGACATTGACATGCTGATGGAAACTTATATGGCCAGTTGTGATCATTGTGATTCTGTCAACGAGTTTTTTAATGTGCAGGTAATATTTAGTTACTTATTTATTATGTTAATTTATACTGGCTTTTGCAGATGCTCTCACATACGTGAGAACAATCGATTTACAAAAAATAATTTTATAAAGAAATATTTATGGGCTGTTCTAGAAATTTCTAGAGGGTGAAACTTCCAGCCCTTGTATCTTCAAAAGCACGCCCTTTAGGTAAAAGCAGGAAACTTCTTCATGGATGGGGGATAGAGGGCTACCACACCGTATAACTTCCTTGATCGTACTGGGACTCTTTTCAAATATACAGAGTGCTTAGGGACGTACTTGACTTACTTTAATCAGTGATACCTGACATTATTTGGAGTAAAAAAATGTAAATAAAATTTTAGTCTCCGATGACATTTTTTATGTTTTTTTTTGTTTTTCTACAAAAACATAAAATATAGTAGGTTTTGGACAGTTGGAGGCGGGGTAAAGGGTTGGTCGGTTACTGGGCTAAATTACCAGTGACGAAATTTTGAAGAAAATAAATAAAATGTAACCGGAGACCAAAATTTCATTTTGATATTTTACTCCAAATAATGTCAGAAAAGTAAACACCCTATATATTCATCAAGGTTAAGATTATAGAGCCTTCTAGGACATTACAGAATCTTCTAGACTCACCGAAATACACCACCACTCCTTCCACAACTTTCAAGAGCTTTATCGAACCACTCATTTCTGAAAGCTTCTATAACTTTCTCCTTCCATAACTTTCTAGAGCATTAGTGAACCATCCAGAACGTTCTCAAAACTTTTAGATTCACCGATTCATAGTCCGCCACTCCTTCCACAACTTTAGAACCTTCCATAACTTTCCGGAACCTTCTAAACTCACCGACACACTCCACTCCACTCATTTCTGAAAGCTTCTAGAACTTTCTCCTTCCATAACTTTCTAGAGCATAAGCGAATCATTCAGAATGTTCTCCAAACTTTTAGATTCACCGATTTATACTCCGCCACTCCTTCCAGAACTTTCTAGAGCTTTAACGAACCTTCCATAACTTTCCAGAACCTTCTAGACAATATAGACACACTGACACACTCCGCTACTCATTTCTTAGAGCTAATAGAACTTTCTCCTTCCACAATTTTTAGAGCATTAGAGAACCATCCAGAACCATCTCGAAGCTTCTAGTGTCACCGACATACTCTGCCACTCCTTCCAGAACTTTCTAGAGCTTTATCGAACCTTGTAGAACTTTCCGGAAGACTGTTCTAGAAATTTCTAGAGGGCGAAACTTTCGGCCCTTATATCTTCAAAAGCCCGCCCTTCAGGTAAAAACGGGAACCTTCTTTATGGATAGGGGATAGAGTGCTACCACACCATATAACTTCCTTGATCGTACCGGGACTCGTTTCTGAGATTTTGCGAGACGCTCTTTTTATTTACACTTTCTTCTATAATGTAATATTGATTATAACTTTTTACTTATTATTATTATTCGGAATCTTGTAGTGCAAGCAGGAAATTTGTGAATCTATTGAGTATTTTTTTAAATTTAATTTTTTTCAGAATTTGCTTATTACTGTCAACGGAATGATTTCTGTAATACGTTCCTTGTTTTCTGCTACTAGTTACGGTATGCAAAAAGAGGTAATGTCTGCAAAGTTAAAGATATTGAAACAATAATATATAGGTTGTATCAGGTCTCTAAGAAATAAGTATTTCCAGAATCGATACGTTTTCGCAGTTGTGAGTGAGTGCTTATTTGCCCTCTATGATACCCTAACTCTCGTGTGCATGACGACTGCCTGTGAGATGGTGGTGGCTGAAGCCAAGAGGACTTCACGAATCCTGGATTCTTTGGTATCAGCAAAAATAAATGGTAAAAATTACATTAACCTTACAAATCAAGTATTGTGGGAAAGGGCTATTGCCATTCTCGACACACAAATAATCACCATCTAAAGTTTCTCAAATAGAATTTTCAATATTTATTATTTTCAGGTGGCACTGATAGAATTTCCATGTGGTCTAACCTGGTGGCTCGCCGATGTCCTCATTTTACAGCCTGCAAATTATTTACCATAGAATACACGCTTTTATCAAGTATGGCAGCCACCGTAACTGCTTACCTTATAATATTGATGCAGTCGTATTAGAGAGCATTGCATTATTTCATATTTTACTCCTATGCGACGGATTCAACAGCTTGGAAACAAATACTCTGAAGTTGTTGATGTCTTTAATACATCAATTTTATTTTATAAGCGCACCTTATTGAAGTTTTTTTCATCACATAAGGGAATAATACTTTGATAAAGCTATTAAAATTGACTAACTCATTGGCAGTATTTTGTCGGCTGAAAGAAAAAAAAACTATTTCAGATTTATTATATTTTGTACCTACATACTGTGTGGTTTAAATTCAATACCTAATATTTTTACTTTGTATTTATTTTTGTGCAAGTGTTTTAAACAGTAGTTTCCTGCACTATTTACCAGTATAATTTTGTTAATATTGTTATATATATGTATGTAAAAGCCTAAATAGGCGTAAATAAATAAATAAATAAATTTATTACTTGTCTCAGAACAGACATCGTCTAGTGAGGAGGGTAACTTACTTGCTATTTGTTTATGATTTTTTATGACAATAAATACCCGGATTGCCGGCAATTAAATTATATTTTTTAAATATTCTGTCAATTCGCAATTCTACAGATTGCGGAAATGAATTTTAATAATGAGGAATTTTAGTCAACCTATTTTTCAACAGATTCACCGTGTAAATTAAACGCCAGTATCTATATGATTTAAGCACTTTGTCATGGTAGATTAAATGTCTAGTTTTATTTGTTTGCCTTGTGAAAAGGAGGCCGATTTAAAAAGTAGAAAGGTTCATACTTTTTTAAGGGAGATGACGTAACAACGCTCCAAAAGAGCGCTGCGATCGGGTCTAACGACGTCAGATTTATAGTTTCTAAATCATTTTAAATCTTCAAACCTTCAGTCCACAGATGTCATGGTCCCAATCGTTTATTAAACGGGCATTTACAAACATCACTCCATCGAAGCGAGAGTTAAGTTGTCTCAAAAACTGAGCGTACTGTTACAGGGCCCGTAGATACTTTAATGGTACACAAAACTGTTAATCCTGTACAAATCGCAAGTGCGCCCCACGGTTGAATTTGGTAGCTTCCTCTGGTCAAAATACCTGAAAAAAAACCTCGACTCTGTGCAGAAACGGGCGGTCCGTCTGATAGATTCTCCTAATTTAACCGACGGATTGCAATCTTTAGAGCACAGGCGTCGGGTGGGAATGCTATCTTTGTTCTACCGGTATATCGATGGAAGATGCTCCGAGGAACTAGCGTCATTGATCCCTTCGGCACCAGTGCATAGTCGGGAAGCACGCCAAACGCGTGCCCAGAATATGTACACAGTTGACATTGGTCACATGAGAACTCGTTCTTGTGTTCAACAGCTCGGCTGTGGAACAATTTGATGGCCTTTGTGTTTCCTCATTCCTACAACATGGGTCTCTTCAAGACCAATGTTCATTCCTTCCTCTCCTCCAAAAGACCCTCCACACAGCAACCAGAAATAGGCCCTGGGGGAAATTGTTTTCTTCGGGGCCTCCTGTGTGTAGTTAATGTAAAAAAAATCGCTCTCCCAAACATACAGAGAACGGGCCAAAGCAGACATCTTGGTCCCAAACACAAAGTGAATCGTGATTCCAATCGTCCGTGGAAAGATCTAAGCGTGCAATATGGGCCCAAGGACACTAATAGTGGGTTTCTTTATTTACCGATAATGCTAAATGCAATGCTAATTGTAAAAGTAAACGGTCAAATGCATAGAAATTTTTAAAATTTAGATATGTCTTTGAGGACTTCATCTTAATCTTGGTCTTCCCAGGCTCCTTCGCCCTATTGGTCTTGAGTTCAGCAGGGACTTGGTGCTTGATGCTTGGTCATTCTCTCCACATGACCCAGCCACCGAAATCTTCCCAGTTTTATAAATTTTGCGACGTTTAGCTCCTTAAACAAAGTATAGAGCTCATTGTTATAACGTCTGCACCAAAATCCATTTTCTAGAACAGGTCCGAAGATGCGCTTCAAAATTTTCCTTTCAAAAACGTCCAGTGCTCGCTCATTCCTCTTAGTTAGTACAGTGGAGGTAATCCACCTCTTACCCGCCCTGGTATAAGTAACTGATGGTTTCTCCTTCAAGGCTCTCGCAAGATTCTACTTTTTTTTGTTAAACGAAGCTACATTTATTTATTTTGAACGAATCTAGACCTCCAGTGTCCATGCATACGTTGTTAGTAAGCAGTATGCAAGTGCTTAACAGGAAAATCAAAATGCAAAAAATAGGTTAGTAAGACAAAGATAAATTAAACAGGGCAAAAGAAAAACTCATTCGTGAGGCTCCATGAGGCGGCATTGCATCTGTAAAACCCCCAAGTACCTGCATAAAATAGAGAACATAAGTAATACAATAAATCTCAAATCAATTGGCAAGTACCAACAAAAAATGTGAATGGCTTTCGGTCTGATCATAAACTACACCTAGCTTCCGTGTCCCTTAGCCAACCACTCAGTGAAGCCTCAAAGAATGTTAACCCTTCCGCAGCCAACTGGGGCCGAAGGTAGACCCCAAAATAACTATCCTTCTTATATCTACTTAAATACATGAAATATATTTTTAGTATTTTAGGTATTCCTGCGCAAAGGATTAATACATAATACGCCATTTAAAAAAAAAAGTGAAAAAATCGTAGATCGCAGGAAAAAATATTTTGTCAAATATAGGTAGGTAATATTCCCTGCAAAAACATAAATAACAAAAAAAAATATATATCAAAAAAAGAAAAAGTGTTTTCTTTGGTTTAAAAGTTAAAAAAAAAAAAAAAAATGGGGTCATCAGCCGACCCCCATGGTTACGGACGTCCTGTTTGGCATCTTGGCCTGTCAAGCGTTAACTGAATATTTGGGGTAAAATACCCGAAGACTAAAAGAAAATTCAGCGTTGGGTAGTCAGAGGCAGGACAAAGGATAGTCAAGGTCGTCTGATCAAGCCTCAAGCCTGCACATGTCATTGGGGGAGGCGCAGATGATTTGAGAAGGATCTGCAAAATTAGTAATGTAACTAAAGATGAATCAGGGACGAGGTCCAGCACACCCCCGTATGGGGATAGGGAAAAAAAATTTAGTTAGTACAGGAATAATCTTATAATGGTCATTATTCAAATAACAAACATATTTTACTTTTAGAAATTATGATGAAAATTACAATGAATATAGAAGCGGTGACTTAGCAAATGATTCTAATTTCTTATTCATTACATTGTCAGTCGCCACTTTGATTGCACAATAACTTTTCATGAACTTTATATAAGTGTGGAGAAGCGTTAGGATGGCTTATGTTTCGACAGCTACTGGAAGATATTATCTCTTCCGAGTCTGAAACAGTCACTCTCTCGCTTCGATGATGTTTGGGCGACATCATAGCTGGGACAGTCAATTAGTATTTTAATGTTAATATATATTAAAAGGGGACGTAATTTAAAAAAAAAAAATGGTGCCGTGTTACTAAAGTTCCATCCTACTCGAATACGAGGAATCATTATGCAACGGTAACGGTAAAGTTTAATGTGCCGATATTGTCCATCCGCGGTGTCCGGACGATTCATTGCAAGATATCATGGCGATCGGTTATTTCATTGCATTGCACCGATCACGCTTGCGGGTAGGTACCCGAATGTTGACTGTAAGATCGATTCCTTTATTGCACGGAATACCCTGGACACGCGCTCCGCTGGGTGATAATAAGATCAACGCGAGCCGAACCAGATCGGAAGTCCCTTCATGCTCCCTGGCGCGCCCTGTACCCTCGTTGGAAGGGAATTCCATTTGGCCCTAATTCGGATGACGATCGGCATCGTCTCCGGAAATCCACATGACGATCAGGCATCGTCTCCGGAAATTCACAATACATGAAGGAGGTCCTGCCTTGCCGCAGAGGAGTCTGAAGGATGTCGATCGGGCTGGCCATCCGGCTCATCCTGGCCATCCTTTTGTGATGAGATGCGGATCGACTAGGAAGTGTAGGGAAAGTTAGTTAGATTAGATTGCATTCGGTCCTTGGGGTGAGTCACACTGTTATACTTGTATTCATTTGCTTTCGGTACAATACACATTATATATTTTAATTTCCAAAGTGAAACCTATGTTTTATTCAAATACCCGAATAAGCTGGAGACCTCATTTCATGCCATGCCTTGAGCCGGAGTGTATGCTCTACCTGCCACGAACATAAATCTGCAACCGCAGATTTTTGGCGCTCGAAGATCCGAAAAGTTTGTGGTAAAAAACCTGATGCTAGAAAAACATACCTATCTATACACCCCCTTGTATTTTGAGCGTAGCAAATGTCACCCAGAGTAACATTATACCTAGCAATTGGCCCCTCACATAATATTTACATATAACAATTGGGCCCAACGTGGTTTGGCACGTTAATTTGGTCTCCTGCGGGTTACATGTCAATACAGTCATGTATTTTGTATTTTCTCGTGCTCAGTACCTAACCCAGTGTGTGTGTACATTGTCAACAAATCAACTGAACCTCAATTTTTGAAATGTTATTTTCATAGGAGTGTGAGGTTTCAATCATAGACAATGTTTCTTCTATGATAAGTTAAAAAAAAAAAAATTTATTCAAAAAAATAAATAATAATTGTCTATGGTTCAAGGCTGATGCTAAAAGGTAAACATCATCTATGTAAGTTGATATTTATTGTTGACAAGCGAATGTCAAAAGTGACAGATTACGGTATGTTGTGTTTATATCGTACATGAATTCTTATTACAAATTTAAATGAACTAGTAAACTAAATAAATAATAAATTATAATCAAGTGAATGATATAATTAATGAGATTAAATTTATAATTTATTCCGTTAAACATCATTATACACAAGACTTTGTCATGATTTAGCAACAACATTCAAATGCAGATACGAGTACATCTTATACTAAGAGCGGTGAAATAGTTTGACATACTTAACTAAATTGTTGGGATATTTTTTTTAATTAAAAAAATTTTTTTTTTCAGGATTTTAAATGTGGGATTTTCATTTTTTAACCACGATTTTAATTGTCAATTTAAAATTAAATCGACTGTACACTTTAATATCTCGATTTTTTTTCGAAAAATTATCAAAATACTCAATTATTTTGGTAGTAAATTAATTAAAATACCTACGTCAGAATTATTCTGAAAATCAAGGTTGCCACAAGCTGTTGAACTGCAACCAACATTTTTTTCTTTTTCAAAAATCAGGGTTGCCAAATTATTATTTTTTTTTTCATAATTTAAATTTTTTTTTTTTTTTAACATCGTCCACAATCAATATTGTACGTCAACAATAACAACATCAACAATAATTATTAAAAACAACAACTTTTTACTATTTCTTGTATATCCAATAGTTTTACACAATAACAATGTCAACTCCTATTTCGAACGTCAACAACGCCTCTAAAGAGGATCTCATAAGAGAACTTTCAAGTCATTCTCTCGAACCGGCAACCACCTCTCACGCGCTGCGCTCGCAGGCGCGTGCATATAATAAAACACTTAAGATGCCAACAATTTCAGAAACGGATATGGATTCTTCTGATTCAGACTCTGAAAGTAGGACCGTTAACAACCCTATAATAATTAAACAAACAAAAATTATTTACAGAGAATCACTCTCCATTAATGTTGATAATTGGAAACTAAAATTTAATGGAAAATCAAATGTTAGGGAATTCCTCCTTCTTTTAAACGAGAAGTGCAGAACTAGGAATGTCTCGCAAGAAAATTTAGTACGTGTTTTCCCAGAATTATTAGATGGTCTTGTCTTGTTATGGTTCGGATCGATTTATCGTGAAGACTTGGAGTGGGAGGAGTTATCTCGGTTATTGATAAAACAGTTCGAACCGACTTACAGACAGACCTGAAGATAAAATTATTTAATATGAGACAGCCGAAAGACATGTCGGTTTTAGAATTTACATTAAATATGAAAGCGTTAAATAACATGTTGGACGCCAAATTATCAGAAAATGAATTACTAAAACTTGCTAAAAAAGCTTTATCTCCAAAATACACAAATCTTATAGTTTCCAGGGATATAGATAGTTTTGAGCAGCTAACCACGCATGCCGAAAACTTAGAATCATTTTTAACGTCAGATAAAGAATTTGCGTCTTCATCAGCGGGCTTTGAAAGATTCGACAATAAAAATACGTACAATAAGGTAGAACGATACGTTCCCTCAAGTAAACCAAATTTTAATAATTTATTTATTTTATTTTATTTATTTAAACGCCCATAGGGCTTTTAGATAATATGAATGCAGTACATTTCTTTTAATTACAGTTAAAATAATGGGTTTACAAAATACAATACACAATACAAGTAACATAATATTTGTTAAAAACAAAATATAGATTACATAAAATATAAGGGTTAAAAAAAATAAAAATTTAGGTTACATAAAATATTAGCGTTAACAAAATACAGGTATCATAAAATATAAGAAACAAAATATAGTCCATAAAATATATGAGTTGACATAAAGCAGGTAACTAACTAACTAACTAACCATCACGCCGTTTCCCCGCAGGGGTAGGCAGAGAGGACGGACCGCCAAACAACTCGGTCTTGGCACACACTCTTTGCCTCACTCACATTCATACATCGTCTCATACATACTCTTCTATTATTCTGACTTTTGACATGGCCCGTCTCAAGTATCTGATTCACTTGATCGTGCCATGTCTTCCTCGGGCGTCCCCGACTTCTTCTACCATTCACATTTGCATCATATATTCTTTTTACACTACTTTCTTCGCTCATTCGCTCTACGTGCCCAAACCATCTGAGGGTCCCTTTCTTAATTTTGCTCATTATACTTACATCAGCCTTACATTCTTTGCGGATATCCACATTTCTAACACGATCATACATGGTTTTACCACACATACGTCTCAGGGATCTCATTTCAACAGCATTCAGTTTACTTTCATCCTTCCTCTGCCAGTTCCATGCCTCACTGCCATACATCAGGGTAGGTACCAGGACTCCATTGTGGACTGCTAGCTTCGCTTTTTTTGACAGTTTTTTATTAGCGCCAACAGCATTCAGTCCTCCATTAATGGAGGGACCGGCATTTACCCTTCTTTCGATATCTCTATCAGCCTTCCCATCTCTCGTAAACATACTACCCAGATAAACAAACTCATCCACCTGCTCCAAGTATTCATCATTCACAAATACAAAAACGGCATGATTACAGCTCTCCTCCAATCTAATGGCGTGTAACCCTCCTCTAAACATTGATTAAAAAGTTTGCACAACCACGTGAGAATAATATGGCTATCTCCTTTAAAATATTCGGCAGCAATATTATCGAAACCAACAGCCTTACCATTCTTCATGCATTTAATCGATGCAAAGCAGGTAATGTATAAAATTGTTGTTCACATTAGTTTATGGGATAGGTAGAAATAAATAGTTGGCACATATGGCGTTTGAAGTTTGCTAAGTTCAAATTATTGTCAAATACATCCAGATTGTTTAAGTTTTTGTTACCAAGACTATGCAAACGTTGTATTGGAAAATGTAAATCATAGTTCGAATGAGATGTACGTGTATAAAATGTCAATGTTTGTCTAGTTGTTCGTGTAGGTACATGTAAATTTATTAATTGCAGGAGTTCACAACTGTCGAATTTAGAGTTTAATAATTTTAATAAAAAGGTTAGGTCGTTTATTTTTCGTCTGTTTTCTAATGTTGGAATATTTAAAGCATTCATTAACGACGGGTAATTTATGTGCTCTAAAGGGATTTTAAGTTTAAAATTTACAAAACGTAGAAATTTTCTTTGAATTCTTTCAATAGTATGAATATGAATTTTGTAGAAGGGCGACCAGACTATGGAGTTATATTCTATTAGGCTTCTAAGGGATGTGTACAGTAGTTTAATGATTTGTAACGATTCAAAGTTTTTAATTGTTCTTAATACAAATCCTAATGTTTTCATACCCTTATTTGCAGTTTGTTGAATGTGAACCATGAAGTCTAGTTTCTCATCCATTATTATGCCAAGATCCCGCATTTCCGATACTCTTTCTAATTTTATTTTATTTATTGAATATTCGAAAAACAGTGATGTTTTTTTTCTGGAAAAGGTCAAAGTTTTGCATTTTTCTACATTTAAATATAGATTGTTTTGTGAGCACCAAATTTTTAGCATGTCTATATTGGATTGAAGAATTTCACAGTGATTAAGGATAGTTATCTCTTTATATAATTTAATGTCATCAGCGAAAAGCAATACTTTGACGTCTTTAAAGCAGTTGACTATGTCGTTTATAAAAACAAGAAATAGAATTGGGCCAAGATGACTACCTTGCGGTACTCCACTAGTGGCGGAAAATGGTTTAGATATAAAAGATTTTATTTTTACAAATAAAGTTCTACCTGATACATAACTACTTAGCCAGCTCAACATATTTGCTCTGATTCCCAAAGCATGAAGTTTTCGGATCAGTATTTTGTGGGACACTTTATCAAAAGCCTTCGAGAAATCAGTATATATACAGTCAACTTGTTTGTTTTTAGAAAAAGACTCCAATATATAGTTTTGAAAGAGTAATAAGTTTGTTGAAGTTGATCTACCTCTAATGAAGCCATGTTGTTTGTCCTTTATTATCTCTGTTAACGTGGGATATATTTCATCAAGAACTAGAGATTCAAAGATTTTGGGTAATACAGATTGTATGCATATAGGTCGATAGTTTGAAATGTCAGTCTCATCGCCTTTTTTAAGTATTGGGATAATATAGCTGGATTTTCAGTAGACAGGAAAATGTCCAGAAGATAGTAGCTGGTTAAATAGAATGGTTAGTGGTTTAGACAATACAGACGAGCAATGTTTTAGGAAAATTGGCGGGATGGAGTCTGAGCTATAGTATATTAGAATATATATACTATAGTAAAATAATGATTATAGACGCCCGTCTTATAATTTCAGACAACCAATTAAACAAAATAATAGCAATATTAATAATAATTATTCAGGACAAAATCAGAGTTGTCCCAACAAATCACACCCTATTTATAACGAACAGGGCAGATCAAGAACCTTCACCAGGAAAGTGACTTGCCAATTTTGCAATATCCCGGGTCACTCTATCGAGAATTGTAGGAAGAAGGCAGCGTTACCACATAAATCCCATGTTGGAGCGCTTAATAATGCAAATGGCTCGGAGAAATAAAAAAACTAGACGGGAGTCGATCCTGCCACGCCCCTTCTTATCGTGAAAGGAAGAGGGAGTGGGAGCGTTGGCTCCGTCTGGTTCACCAGTTCCTTTCGGTCCCATCGTCCGGGGCAGTGGGCCCATTGCCACGGGAGGCGGAACCTGAAAGGGATGGTCGACCGTATGCTCGTATTAACGTATTAAATAATTGTTATGTTGTCTTGTTAGATAGCGGTGCTTCTCTCTCGTGCTTGGGAGGTGATACCTACAATTTTTTTTTAGAATTAGGTATAGGATTAGATAAGGTTAAGATTATTGTTAGGACAGCTGATGGCACGGCTCAGCCTGTCGTAGGGACAATGACGCTGCCGGTGACGTATAATTCCATTACTAAGGAAGTTTTATTTTACGTCATCCGTCATTGTCTCCAAACTTTATTTTAGGAGTAGACTCTTGGATGTTGTTTTCAGGAGCTAGTCAATCTTCTTCGGAAGGCAATATTAGTGGGCTGCGAGCTATTAGGCCAGCCTCATAATTATCTCCGTCAGAGAATCGGGCTCTCTTTGCGGTGATAAATAAATTTAAATCCATTTCTTTTGAAGAACGCGGACTAAGTTTGACACATCTAGTCAAGCATAAAATTGTAACCACGGGACCTCCAATAAAACAAAGGTTTTATCCTTTATCCCCAGCTAGACAAAAACAGTTAGAAACGGAAGTGGATGAGATGTTAAAACTTGGAGTAGTTTGTTTTGATTTATTGCAATCAAATTCCACTCTGGTAAGATTAACTCGAGTTGTTTTATATGTTTTCGCTTTCGTTAGGCGTAAAAATCAGTAATTTATTTGAAATAAATTTTGTAACATTTTTGGACTGAGCACGAGCAAACGAACAAAATAAATGACATAATTTGTTTTTCTTTTTCTCTATTATGTTTGTTAACCTCGAATGCAAGTGGAACACATGCCCACTTCCCCTTGTGTTCAGGGTACATCCCATTGAACTGCGTTCATGGTTATTGAATTTTGTGTTTATTCTTAAGTTTTAACTCGGAACACACAGGGATGCCAGCCTTACACCTCTAACACTTGTTTTGAGCATTGTTTTTTTTTTTGTTTATCTCTTTCCATCTAAAACATGATTGTTTTCAAATATGATTAAATTCTGATATAATGTTGTAAAATCAACACGTAATAATAACTCACATACTTGCGAGTATACATAGAGAACAGTTTAATAATACACATATTATTTTATAAAATTTGTTTATTAGTCTTAGTACCTACAATACCACTTTACTTCATATACTCACCCGTACGACCGATTTAGGTAGAATAGGAAACTCTTCGTAGTGAACATTTTTTATATCTCCTAAAAGGGACGTAAATTCAGTGATGTGAGGGTTGCTTGCACCCTAAAGTGTGGCCTAAATGGCTTTCTCAAACCCTATTATGGGTCAGTGATGCATTGATGCAAATGGTTGTGTATAATTAGGGGTAATTTAAGTTAAGGATGTGTTGTCCACTGATTAGTGTTTATGCTTACATATTTAATGTTGTTTATGCTGTAGATGTAACGTTAACGGTAGTCCAAGACATAGAGTCAGTTATTCTTCACCTAGTATTTTCAATGCTGTGGGTGTTTGCGGACCCCGTTCACGGAACATTAGTTCACCTTGTTCTTTAGATTAAGTTCCTCTAATTTTAAGTGTTGGTCTTGAATGACTGCATTGTGAACCCACCATATTGCCGGACAACATGGGTGCGATTGGAATCATAATGAACTCATTCTTCTTTATTTCTATTTTTTTCTCTCTTTATTAGGTTTTGCTATAATCAATCGTATGTATAACATGGTGTGCCTACCACGTTTGATGATTCACATTTTATTTATCAAATTTTATAATTTATTTTTTTTAAATACCCTGAGGATTGACCAGAATAGCTTAGAAATATATTAGTTAGAAGATAAATGTTTGAAGGCAAACATTTGTGTGGCGCGGGGGGAAATGTTATGAAGCAGTGTTAAAATTATTATCTTTTTTATTTTAAAATATGAAAACTGCTTTATAACATTGATCCGTAGCAGCACGAACTATTAAGTACCCGTTTAATTATTGACTATGGTTTTTTTCAACGAGAGGACGGGCAACACCGAGGTTAAAGGGAGCGTTAGTTTTCCGGTTCCGGCGAAAAGAGAAAAAAAAGTCACTCTCTCGCTTCGATGATGTTTGGGTAACATCATAGCTGGGACAATCAAATAATATTTTAATGTTAATATATATTAAAAGGGGACGTAATGTTTAAAAACAAACGGGTGCCGTGTTACTAAAGTTCCATCCTACTTGAATACGAGAAATCATTGTGCAACGGTAACGGTAAAGTTTAATGTGCCGATATTGTCCATCCGCGGTGTCCTGACGATTCATTGCAAGATATCATGGCGATCGGTTATTTAATTGCATTGCACCGATCACGCTTGCGGGTACCTGCCGAATGTCGAATGTAAGATCGATTTCTTTATTGCACGGAATACCCTGGACACGCGCTCCGCTGGGTGATAATAAGATCAACGCGAGCCGTAATACGTCGGAAGTCCCTTCGTGCTCCCTGGCGCGCCCTGTACCCTCGTTGGAAGGGAATTCCAATTCGGATAACGATTGGCATCGTCTCTGGAAATCCACATGACGATCAGGCATCGTCTCCAGAAATTCACAATACATGAAGGAGGTCCTGCCTTGCCGCAGAGGAGACTGAAGGATGTCGATCGGGCTGGCCATCCTGGCCATCCTTTTGTGATGAGATGCGGATCGACTAGGAAGTGTAGGGAACGTTAGTTAGATTAGATTGCATTCGGTCCTTGGGGTGAGTCACACTGTTATACTTGTATTCATTTGCTTTCGGTACAATACACGTTATATATTTTACTTTCCAAAGTGAAACCTATGTTTTATTCAAATACCCGAATAAGCTGGAGACCTCATTTCATGCCATGCCTTGAGCCGGAGTGTATGCTCTACCTGCCACGAACATAAATCTGCAATCGCAGATTTTTGGCGCTCGGAGATCCGAAAAGTTTGTGGTAAAAAACCTGATGCTAGAGAAACATACCTATCTATACACCCCCTTGTATTTTGAGCGTAGCAAATGTCACCCAAAGTAACATTATACCTGGCAATTGGCCCCTCACATAATATTTACATATAACAGGTAGTTTAAAAAAACACACGGATAATATTCACTTACAAAGAAAGAAAAAGAAAGTTAAGAAAAAACTAACTTTTTTACGAGTTTAAAAAAGTTGCATATTATTATTATTATTTTTTAAATTGACATATTCCTTTTTCCTGTGGCCGCATATGAACTGTCAAAAAGAAGTGTCAAATTCGAATTTTTAAGCATAACCTCAAATCAAATTGTAATGGTTATAATCAGTGGCGGCTCGTGACTTTTGGGTGTGCTAGGGTGTATTCCCGAAATTTTTCATACAAAAAAATTATTTCCAAAAAAATAAATACTTTTTCGGCTACAACAACATCAATAATGACCTTTTTTGTAATATCAGCATATCAGCCGCCACTGGTTATAATCGCTCGAAAATTGGCATAAATCTTGTAATACTAATCAAATTTAAAAAAAAAAAAACTATACTACATACCAGTTTTTTCTGTAGTTCGTTTGTAAACATCTTTAAAATTACATAGGAGCTTCTTCGCGCGTTAATCGGCTAGGCGGCGTCAAAAAACGCAGTATATAACTTCTCTTGCACCTCTACGTATTGATTTGTTTATTTTTATTCAACTCAAACAATGCACAGACAAACAATAAAAAAATAATTATTAAATGAGCGATCTTCACTGTGTTCTGCACGGATTTATGATAGTATATCGGATGACAGCCAACAGCCAAACGAACGTCATGGACAAAGCGAGTAATTCGGTGTTGCCACATTAATGAAAAAATTTTGTTTCAATTTAATAAATTTCTAGACCTAATTGCCAAACTGCATATTCAAACTTTCTGCCAATAGGCCTAGTGCGCGCTCCCACCGAATTGGCGCTTCGTAGAAACGTAAATCGCCCGCGCATAGTCACCTTTGTTCCCGGCCAGAGAAAGCGAACCGCGCACGGCGTGAATGACGCCATTTTGTATCGTTCTTTTTGGGAGCTTACCGTGTGGAGAGTACTAGCCCGTTAATTAATATATAAAGTCCAAAGTAATATTCGGGGCTAGCCTGCCAATTATTGTGATCATGTTGGAATCCTGCCATGCTCCCAGGATCGTTAGGCAAACTATACCGGCTGCTCTTCCCCGTACTGATGCAAGAACATTACAATCTCAGTAAGCCACAACCCTCATGCCTCCTTTGTTTTGTGCCGTTATAACTACTGAATATGACAATAACATTTGGCTGTCATCAGTTCTTTTGTTTTGCTCTTTCAAAAAATATTCTTAAACCAATCTTTTTATTGTGTTTTGGCTGTAAAAAGTTTAGTGTGTTGGAATCTTCTCCCCCCTGATCTTCCAGGAGTCACTTCTTGCTGCTCATTTTCAGATATTTATATAATTTTTTTACTTCTGTCACTTTTTATATAAGCTGTAATTTTTTGAACAATGGAGGAGGATTTCCCTCCTGTACCCCTTACAAAGCCCCCAGATCCCCCTCCTGACCCTCCAGATGGAGACATTTCAGATAAAATAGACTTTTCAGAACATTCAAACATTTCAGACAATGAATCTGTCATCCTAACCTCAATTAAAAAAAGAAAATTTAGTCCCCTTTCCCCAAAAAAACATGATTCGCCTTTGTCTTCTCAGTCCCCTCCAGCTCTTCCTCAACCTCCTCCAACAATCTTTTACTCTACTCATTCCCGTGGCCCCTACATTGTATATGCGCAAAAAACTGAACAAGGTAAAACCATCCATCCTCTTGAATTTGGTAAATTTCTTTCAAATAACAAGAACCTTTCGATTAAACCTGGAGGTGTTAAAGCCGAGGGTCGCTTCCGAATCTCTGTTGAATTCCTGTCAGGTTCAGCCGCCAACAACTTTATCAAAAATATATTTATTTCATCTAATTCTAAATTCAAGGCGTACATCCCAACTTTCAATGTCACTCGAATGGGCCTGGTCAGGGGTATCTCGACCGATCTGTCCATTCCAGAAATCCTATCCTCACTTTCAACCCCCCAACATATCGGCAATCCCATAAAAGCCAGGAGGCTAAATTATAAGGACACCTCTGAGGGCATCGTTTCCTGGAAGCCCTCCCAATCTGTCGTCATCACATTCGAAGGACAATCTCTTCCCTCCCATATTTATTTATTTTTCAACTCCTTACCAGTTGAAATGTACACTTATCCCACCACTCAATGTTACAACTGCTGCCGTTTTGGTCATACCAAAGCTGCATGCAGATCCCCTCCCAGATGTTTCAAATGTGGAGAAAACCACTCGGCTGACCAATGTTCTTCTCTCTCTTCACCTAAATGTTTTAACTGCTTAGGCGCCCATTCCGCCATTAACTCTTCTTGCCCCGAACAATCTCGCCAAAAAAATATAAAAATTTCTATGGCCTCTGAGAACTTGTCTTTTCTGCAGGCTTCTAAATTATTCCCGCCTGTCAAAAAATCATTTTCCGAGGTTTTAGCCAGTAACTCTTCATCCAACCCTCTCGCCTCCTCCTCAACATCTTCCCGTTCAACAAAATTCACATACAAAAACCCTATCTCTAAACAGGCTCGTGGATACGATCAGTAACAACACAACTCACTTCTCTTAAATCCCAATGGTTCTCCTCTTTCACACGCCACAAATGGGTGCGCAAACAATTATAATTCATCCTCAACAAACTATCAAAAGCTTTCTGAACAACTCTCCCAAGATAATTCTTCATTTATTCAAACTCTTATTATGCTTCTAATTGACCTAATTTCTTCTCAAACTAATCTACCGTCCAACGCTGCTTCTATTATTTCCACATTAAAATCATTTATTCAAAATGGCTCTTCAAGATGTCAGAATTCTTCAGTGGAATAGCCGCAGTGCTATTTCTAACAAATCAAACCTTCTTAACCTATTAAATTCAAACCTTGTTTCTGTGGCTGCTGTCTCGGAGACATGGTTTACTCCATCCACCCACTTTAATGTGGGAGGGTACTCCTGTCTCCGCGATGATCGCCCGGAAGGTACGGGCGGTGGTGCTGCCCTTTTTATTAAAAAATCCCTTCCGTTTTTCCCAATAAATAATATCAAACCCCCCAATGCTGACTTTCAAATGGTTGCAGCTAAAATAAAGGACACTTCCTTTGTTTCTATCTATCTTCCCCCAACATCGCACTTCAATAAACAAGCGTGGTTGCAAATTGTCCGTCAACTAAGCCCTCCTTTCTATTTATTGGGTGATTTTAATGCCCATTCCCCCGTCTGGGGTTCTGCTTTCTGTGATCGAGACGGTCGAAGTGTGATGGATTTCCTAGATGAATCCAACCTTTTTCTTTTGAATGACGGATCTCCTACTAGAATCTCTCGCCCCAACACAAACCCCAGTGCAGTGGATCTCTCCATATGCTCTATTAATCTGGCACCTCTCTCCTCGTGGGTGGTGTCCCCCGACCCCTGCTCCAGTGATCATTTCCCGATCACCATCACTTATCAAACTTCTTTCCATTCAGACAAGACCCATATTTCGACAAAGATTAAAACAAAACACACCAAATGGGACGAATTTAACTCACATATGGATAAGTTTATACAAAATTTATCCTATACCGATACATTATCTGTCAAAGATGACTACGATAACTTCAAATCAATGCTCGTAACTGCAATCAATAAATCAAATCCTCCCCCTAAAACCAAATCTCTCAAAAAACTCCCTCCATCTCCCTGGTGGGATGAGGAATGTTCCAAAGTAGTGAGAATTCGGAAAGCTAAATCTCTTTCCTATCGTCACAATATGACTATGGAGAACTATCTCATATACAAAAATGCCGAAGCCAATGCCAAAAGGGTATTGAGGTCAAAAAAAAATCCGGGTGGTACAACTTCTGCAGTTCAGTATCTCCGAACACTCCAATTTCGGAAGTTTGGTCTATGATTCGAAGATTTCGATCCTCCTTCAGTCCAACATCTCCTCGAGCTTCTCATTCTAAATGGATAGACGAGTTCTTGGACAAAATTGCCCCCCCTTCTGTACCTAACTTAGATGAAATAACTCCAATCCACAACACTCCTATGTCTGATCATTGGCTTGACTCTCCATTTACTTTAATTGAATTAAAAAAAATTGTTTATCAACAGTCAAGGACTCATCTCCAGGCAGAGATGGTATACCTTATAGCATTATTAAAAATAGTAATGATAATGTTCTAAATCACTTTTTAAGCATCTTAAATAAAATCTTCCAGACTGGCATAATACCTGATGACTGGAGTTCTCAAATAATCATCCCAATTCTAAAATTAAACAAATCACCCAATTCTGGATCCAACTATAGGCCAATTGCTCTTTCATCCACCCTTAGTAAAATTTATGAAAAATTAATTAAAAACCGGTTAGAATTTTTTGTTGAGAGTAATCATCTTCTCTCTCCATCCCAATTTGGATTTAGGAAAAAGAAATCTACACAAGATAACCTCGCCATCATCAGCACTGATATTAATTTATCCATTTCTAACAAAGAAGTATGTCTTGCAGTCTTTATAGACATAGAAGGCGCCTTTGACAATGTTTCCATCCCAATTCTTAAAAAAAACTTTTAGGCCTTGGCTTACCCCTCATGTTTGTCCAATCTATTATTAATCTTTTTCTCGATAGGAAAATTTTCATTGAGCTACCAGATGTTACTCCTCAGAGTAGGTCAATTTGGAAGGGTTTACCCCAAGGCGATGTATTATCCCCCTTACTGTATAATATATACACACACGATATGCATGTCACCATTTCCCCTCAAGTAAAAGTTGTTGAGTTCGCAGATGACATAGCTTTCTTCTTATCATCCAAAATCATTCCATCCGCCGTCAAATATCTTAATGAAGCCATGGATGCCCTTTGCACATGGCTTACTTTAAATGGTCTTGAACTTTCAGTACAAAAGAGTCAGTGTGTTACCGTCTCAAATCGTCATAATAACCCCCCTGTTCAAATTTTATTTAAAAACTCTCCAATCCCCAATGCTTCCGAAGTAAAATTTTTGGGAGTAACATTTGATAGAAAACTTAAATGGTCTTCCCACATTAATAATATAGTTACTAAATGTGAAAAAAAATTTAAATATTATCAGATCATTGACTGGCGTTTGGTGGGGTGCTCATCCTATCTGCATTAAGTTGCTCTACAATGCACTTTTTCGAAGTCATCTCGACTATGCCTGCCCACTTTTTAGTACTGCATCCAAAAATGCACTCAGTAAATTAGACAAAATTCAATCTAAGTCATTGCGAATAATAACTGGCGCGATGCAATCGTCGCCCATCAATTCCCTTCAAGTAGAATGTTCTGATCCTCCTCTTTATTTAAGGCGTCAATTATTTGCTGACAAATTTGTTCTTAAATGTTTAAATTCTAAAAGTCATCGGATTATTCCCAGAGTCTCGTTGTTCAACGACTCAACACATTCATCTACAATCAGAGCTCGAACTAAACCTCTCCCTGCCATCTGTAAAAATTTTCGCTCTCTCTCAGAGCTTCAAATTATCAAAAATGATCTTCTTCCTTTGTACAAATTAAAATATAGTCACGTCACCCTATCCCCAACGATTTTAGAAGGGATCGGCATCCTTAAAAGTCATTCCAATCTCCCAGCCCGTACTGTCAATAATATGTTCAATGACATTATTTCTTCTAAATGGCCCAACTCTTCTCTTTTATTTACTGATGGCTCCAAATCTCCGGACTCTCCTAACTGTGGTATTGGTATTAACGTTTACCACAATAATTCTAATGAAAGAATATTTTATTCAATTTCAAACCAATTTTCAATATTTTCTGCCGAGTGCATTGCGATTATTGAATCTCTCATATATATAATAAAAAAAATTTTTGAACATTCTCTTGTTCTCTCTGACTCTCTCCGTTCCCTCCAAAAACTTAAAACAAGTCCTCTTCTTCATCCTGATGATCACTTTGTATGTCTTATTCGAGTATTGATAACCTCCATTCAAAGCTCTGGAAAAACTGTCACTCTGATTTGGATTCCTGGACATGTTGGCATAGTGGGTAACGATATTGCTGATTCCTTGGCAAAACAAGGAGCGTCTAACCCTACCGTTACCCTCGTAAACCATATTCCCCTGTCTGATATTTTTTCCATCATCAAAGATAGATCCCGCAATGTTTGGACAGAGTATTGGAACATTGCTAGTCAATCCAAGGGTGCCCGCTACGCCTCAATACAAAGGACTATCCCATCAAAACCGTGGTTTCAAAAATTCCCCCATTTTTCCAAAAAAGAAATCTCCTTACTTATTCGTATGAGAATCGGACATTGTTCCGTTCCTTCTCACCTTTATAAAATTCATGTGCTTGACTCCCCAGATTGTACGTTCTGTGGTCTAGATGTGGGAACTTTAGATCACATATTTTTTGATTGTGCCTCTCTAAATAAATATCCTCTCTTCTATCAAGCGTTATCAAAAATTGCCTCTCCTCCATTCAACATCTCCCCTCTTCTAAGTCTGAACTCTACTCCAATCTTCCATAAAATTCTGAAATTTGCACATTTAAATAAAATTAATATATAAATTCACCTTTCCTTTCTCTGTAATTATAAATGATGGCCTAGAACACCCTTGAAGGGTGAAAGCCAGAAATAATTGAAAAAAAAAAAACTACTGAATATTAACTCTCCGTGCTGTACCGAGTCGAGAGAGCGAATAGCCTTTTTAGTTTGGATAAATTATGTTTCTATGTACCAATCCGCAATAAACTCTATTTAAATAGAAATATTTAAATGTTCTTCTGAGTCGTTATTGAACAAACCCGATGATTCCTGACAAGAATACGGTTGAAGTAAGGGCGTGCCTACACTCCTGAGATAATATCGAGTCTCCCACGCTGAGTTAGTCACCTGATTGTCTTTGAGGTAATTCGGGGATTCTTTGAGTACCTATAGAGTCAGGAGTGCCCCATGGAGCCCACAGAGAACCCACAAGCCTTTGAGCGGCCCTTATCACACAGAGGAGATGATCTATTGATTGGACGATTGTATTTTCACTTGAAGGGGATGTCATTCAAACTACATATACCAAACAAAACGTAGGTACGTTATTATTGATTTTATCGGGCTTGGTTGCCTTGACTTGGTAGTGTAAATAAACGACATTACAAATGATATGTTATGTGAGTAGAACCACTAACGAAATTAACGCTCTTAAAATTCAATTAATCAAACTTTTACGCATGTAAAATGTAAATTGTACACGATTATTTTTGCTACTATTTGCTGTTGACTAGTTTTCCTTTTTCTTTCCTGTTATTTTGTTTACATGGCAATACATTGGAGTGAACAAGCGATAATAATAATGGGTGAATCAATAAAACATTTGAGTATTCTTTCAATCTCTAATGAAAACCAAATTATTAGGAACGAATCGAATAAATTAAATAGTAAATACAATATCCAATATGCCTTGAAGCCCCTGTTTCGAATGCAAGCTATATTTGCAATGCGACGTAGAGCAGCCAATAGCTGGAGGAATAACCTCCACTCTGTGGGAATGGCTACTCTACTAATTACCGTGATAGGAATTAGTTTAGGGGAGAAGTTAGAGATGTTTAAAAATGTTCACCGTGGCCTAACAATTGTAGAATTTCTTTACGTCTTTATTCATCTATTGACGAGCTTGGGAAATATATCCGTAAGCGCCTTTCATTCGAAGAGTCAATACGCTTTATTTGTAGCGAGAAACAAAGACATCGCCACAGTTCTTGGCCTTAACGTCCCTTCAACTTATAAACTCGTTCGAACTGTCGTGAATAATTTAATAGTGTTAGTTTTAGTAACGTTGCTTGCATTGTTTGCTTTTGATACGTATGCATTTTCATATTTTTTCACTATGAAACAAATGCTTCTTTCCACTTTTTATTACATGTTTTACGTGATGAACTCTCTTGTATTTATTCACTTTGTAATTACCATGTATTTTGCACGAAGCGTATTCTTTATTATTAATATAATGTTGGTCAACAAATACAAGAACAACGTCTCGGTAAAGATAAAGGAATTGGATCAGGACGACAACAAAAATCTTTTCAAATATTTATTTCGCTGGTCAATTATCGCCAATGCTACAATAGAAAGGTGCACCGTGATGAAATATGACATTGAGATGCTGATGGAAACTTACATGACCAATTGTGATCATTGTGATTCTGTCAACGAGTTTTTCAATGTGCAGGTAATATTTAGTTACAATAAAAACATTTAAATTTATTATAGACCACTCTAATTTTATTTTATTCACACTCTACCGGTTTCGGAAGAACCCTTCCTTCGCCAAGAGAATATTAGAACTAACCTACTTAAATACGATACAGAATATTGACAGACATATAAATAAATTTTAGGTGTTTGAGTGGGTGGTGAGCAAAGGGGAAGGGGTAGTTACGGGATTTCCGGGAAGAACAGAGCGGATTATTTGCAAAATATCTAGAATAGAACTAAAAGATTAATTAATTGGTTATTCAAAACACTAGAGTTAATATTTAGGGATTTTCAAATTCCGAGTGCTTTTAAGTTATCAATTTTTTTTGCGTTTATTGTTACGGGATGAATTTTAACCCCTGAGTCCTTGATAAAAGAATGATATGTGGAAATGAGATGATTGGCAAACTCTGCAAAATTATTGTTATTTAAGCATTTTAAATGTTCTGTGATTCTAATATTTATATTTCTAGTTGTTTTACCTATGTAGAACGATGGACAATCATCGCAACATAGTCGGTAAAAGTTTGATTGGCTTAATTTATGATCTCTATCCTTAGTGTTTTTAAAGTAATTTTCCTGTTGTTATTAGTATACAGTACAGCATTTGTGGGCAGGAAATTTTTTTGTACTAAGTGAGGAAAAATACCGGCGGCGGTGTATTCAGGTGAAACAAGCTATGGCGTCTTAAATAATAATATCGGGAGCATTTATTTCAAAATTTCCAAAACATAATGTAGTATCAAGATGACTGAGTAGAAATAATATAATTAGATCGTCTGTAATATTGAAACAATTACAAACAAACAATTACACATCCTAACTTGTTTATAAACAAATAAAAATTAACTCTGTACTTATTCACCTATATTTAAATATTTTTTAAATATGCATATAAACGTTAATATATCATTGAAGAATATAAGTGTTAAAATAGAAAGCAATGCTGCGAATTAAACTTGATTCATAACAATAAATAATATAACAGACCGGTCAGTGGCTGAGTTGGCATCGCGTTTGAGTCCCGCCCAGGCGTCCCGTATTCGATTCTTCGGCTAGCTAAGTCCTCCATCACGATACGAGCAACGTTTTCAGCTTACTGTGGTAGTTGTAGAAGATTTTCAAATATTGTCGGGTTATTCGTGACTCGAGAATATTTTACTTTCTTTAAAAAAAAAAATAAACCCATCAAATGCACCCCTTCTGTTGATAGATCCATTATAACTTCCTTCTTATACGGTATTCGGAATCTCGAAGTACAAACGAGAAACTGGTGAATCTGTTGAGTATTTTATTTTTTATTTCTATTTTCCTTTTTAGAATTTGCTGATTACTGTCAACGGAATGATTTCTGTAATAAGATCTTTGTTTTCTGCTACTAGTTACAGTATGCAAAAAGAGGTAATGTTGCAAAGTTATAGATAATAATATTATTCGTTATTTAAACATTTGGTATTATGTTATGTCTCTAAAATATATGTTTCCAGAATCGATACATTTTCGCAGTTGTGAGTGAGTGTTTATGTGCTCTCTATGACATCCTAACTCTCGTGTGCATGACGGCTGCCTGTGAGATGGTGGTGGCTGAAGCCAAGAGGACTTCACGAATCCTGGATTCTTTAGTATCAGCAAAAATAAATGGTAAAAATTACATTAACTTTACAAATTAGTATTGTGGGAAGGGGCTCATGCTATTCTCCATACATCAATATTCATCATCTAAAGTTTCTCAAATAGAATTTTCAATAATTATTATTTTCAGGTGGCACTGATAGAATTTCCATGTGGTCTAACCTGGTGGCACGCCGATATCCTCATTTTACAGCCTGCAAATTATTCACCATAGATTACACGCTTTTATCAAGTATGGCAGCCACCGTAACTGCTTACCTTATAATATTGATGCAGTCGTATTAGGGAGCATCGAATTATATCACAATTATTACCCGTCTCACAACGGACATCGTCTACTGAGACGGCTAACTTACTTGTTTGTTTATGATCTTTTTATCACAATAAACGCACGGGTTGAAGGCAATTAAATTATATTTTTAAACGACTTCGAAAAGGAGGAGGTTCTCAATTCGACTGTATTTTTATTTTATTTTATGTTTATTACCTCAGAACTTTCGACTGGGTGAACCGATATTGATGTTTCTTTTTTTATTTGAAAGCTGGTGCTTCCCGTGTGGTCCCATTTTAATTTGATCCAGTTCTGACAATGGCATCCATGAGAAAATTATATAAGTCTTAAATTTGCATCAAGTATGTGCGCGACAAATGGACGAAAAACTCAATATCACGCCAACCGATTTCGACGATTCTTTTTTTATTGGAAAGGATATACTTCAAGGGTAGTTTATGAGAGTTTGGTTAGGTTCTGATTATGGAATCCATGACACAGTAACGGAACTCTTCAATTATTAGGAGCAAATTAACGATTCTCGGCCGAATCTCTTAACAAATTATGTCTGTCTCATATGAGCAACACGTTTAGTAGGTCTACCTATATTCAGACAAATTAGTTAGTATACTTCAAATTCACTAAAAATCAAAAAATAAACAAAAAATTTAACAAAACAAAAAAACGACTTCAAAAAATGCACTAAAAAGTTAAAAAATAATTTCGTATTCTTCTACAACTTCATAATCAACTTACTTTTTCTACTCATCAATATGTAGGTACGATTGTTATTTTTGGAGTCGGTGTCAGCAAAGGTACCCGGGCGGCGTGTTCACTTGACAGCTCCCCTCACGCCGCCGCAGCCCCGCTCTCGCCTCGTCAAGTCGCACGTGCGATACAAGCACATCACACCTATAACTGTGTATGTATTTACAAACCTACCTTGGCTGATACCGACTCCAAAAATAACAATCGTACCTACATATTGATGAGTAGAAAAAGTAAGTTGATTATGAAGTTGTAGAAGAATACGAAATTATTTTTTTACTTTTTAGTGCATTTTTTGAAGTCGTTTTTTTGTTTTTTTAAATTTTTTGTTTTCTTATATTTCGTATTCGTATCTGAACTTGTTGGAATATACCAGAAATAACTTAAAGATGGACAATAATTTATTTCATATTAATAATTTAGAATTTAGAATAATAAAGTAGAATTTACATTAAGCAACAAGTTACATGCATGTTACAGATAATTGCATTAAAATCAAAAAGGTGGTGTAAATTACGTAAATTTAGTACCGTGCAATCTTCAGTATCACAGTGGGTGGTTTGTATATTTATGGTATCACAGCAACCATGGCACGATCAACAGAGCGATGTACAAAGTGTACAAAATTAAGAAGAGTACATGAAAGAAAATACTATTTTGGAATCGAGGATGGTTATCAAAGAGGCGTTTTTATCTTAAAATCATTTACAGTTTCCATCTTCCATATTTGCCTTATAGACCGCTTCTCGAAGTACGTGCGGGTAATGGTAGAGAAAATGAGAGATGTTTATTACGAGGGCAGTTGGGCCATCACGACGGGATGTGGATGTGTGCTCGAAGCGCAGCGGATGGAAACGAGATGATGATGTTGTGGTCGTCTGGTGGTGAAGATCACGGATATTCCTGGTCCTCCAGTGAGATGCTCGACACCGTGGATGGTGGAGATTAACATCATCGCTTGTCTCGAAGTTTTCAGGCTATTATGCGCGCAACCTGGACTAAAAGTTTCAATGATTCTGGGCTACGCTGCAAATGGTTCGTATTATCATAGTAGCGCGTCGCTACGCCTGGATTTCTGATGGAACAATGTTGATTGTCTTTTAGTATTAATGTAATAAGCTGCTTCTCCTATTAATTTTTCTGCTTATCACAAATATGAAAGAAACAAATATAATGCATAAAAGCAACAGAGAATAAGCTTTGCTGAAAGTGGGTTTTGCTATTAATTTGTTCCTTTTATACTTACGAATAATTTTGAATACCAAAAAAAGGAAAAGTATATGATTCACTGGTGTAAGGGCATAATATACGAGTATATTATTTATTTTGTTATTTATCCTTAAGTTCTCAATCATTTCCTGCATATTTCTGTCAAAACTGTACGTTTGATACACAAAAAATCGACTCTCTATTTCTAGAATGTGACGCACAAACGCAACCCTTCGAAAAATATTTCGTTAATGATGTAGAAGAACAGTGGAGATTATCCACCTCTTACCCGCCCTGGTATAAGTAACAGACGGTTACTCCTTCAAGGCTCTCGCAAGATTCTATTTTTTTGTTAAACGAAGCTACATTTATTTATTTTGAACGAATCTAGACCTTCAGTCTCCCTACATACGTTATTAGAAAGCAGTATGCAAGTGCTTAACAGGAAAAAACATAATACAACAAATCAGGTTAGTAATACAAGCAAAAATAATAGTTAAAGTAAAATAAAACTCGTTCAAGAAGCTCACGAGGCAGCATTGCATCATGTGAAAAACCCTGTAAGCACCTGCATAAATAGATAAAGAACATACGATAAACAATTAAGTCTCAAATTATTTGGCAAGTACCAATAAAAAATGTAAATTGCATTCAGCCTGATATAATCCACACTCAGAATCCAATCAATGTAGAAGAACACACAATTATTCACTTTGACAATAGCAATCTGAATAATTCAACTTTATCAGTACGCGTATTGTTTAATAGTATTTAACGACTAAGCCTTATTGACACGAAGATTGAACACCTACGCACTTAGTCAATTTTAAGAAATAAACAAAAAAATTATATTTAATGATATATTTCAAAATGAAAACACTCGCAATGTATTTTTAGTGCATTGTTCTTTTCTAATAAACATACATAATATGACACCATTACTCTCGTGTGTCTGACGGCTGTCTGTGAGATGTTGAGGTGTTGACTGAAGCAAAGAGGACTTCACAAAACCTGGAATCTTTGGAAGCAGCAAAAAGAAATGGTAAAAATAACGTTAACAAATCAGTCTTGTGGGAAGGGATTAATGCTATAATATACGTCAATAATCATCATCTAAAGTTTCTCAAATAGAATTTTCAATAATTATTATTTTCAGGTGGTACTGATAGAATTTCTACGTGGTCTAACCTGGTGGCTCGCCGATATCCTCATTTTACAGCCTGCAAATTATTCACAATAGAATACACGCTTTTATCAAGTATGGCGGCCGCCGTACCTGCTTATCTTATAATATTGATGCAGTGGTAATAGAGAATGTCATATTATATTTTTTTAATATTCTGTCAATTCGCAATTCCACATAATGAGGAATTCCAGTATGTAAAATCATTTTTCTATAGTATTCACCAAGTATTCTAAATTAATTGTCAGCATTTGTATTATTTAAGCACTCTGTCAAGGTAGCTTTATTATCAAAATTTTCGCTTGTTTGCATCGTGAAAAGGAGATCGATTAAAGTAAAGAAAAGTTCATTCCATTTTAGGCTCGATGATCTAACAAAAGCTTTCGATCCCTCCACAATGCTCAGAAACTGGCGGCGCACGGTGGGGCACGATTGCTAGAAAATCGCCATTTAAATTTGAATGTTGCCTGGAAGGTTATAAAAAAATAAATAAAATTGTTATGTTGATTTTATTACCTCTATATTATTTATATACAATTTAGTTAAATAATTACCAAAATATTTTTAATTTTCTTTATCTGACATCAGCATCACAACCACCCTCACTACCACCAAGAAGATCATCATCGTCATCCTGAATACTTGGATGAATTCCACATATCGGCTGTAACAGCGCTTCTTTTGCTCATTATGAAAGGATTTGATGAACTATCAGTAAGGTATCAGTAATTTTAGTCAGAAAAAACGTAACGTTAGCCATTTTTTAAACTTTTTAAGTTTGCATTAAAAAAATTTTTTTTAAACACAAAGTTTGATTTTCTTTCTGAATACATAGAATATATAAAATCATAATAGTTGTCACCGGTGTTCCCAAAAAATTATGAACTTTTCCTTGTAATGAGGTATTTCCACATTTTTTATTGCTTAAAAAAATTATGCCAAAAATTACGATGATTACAGCATTATTATTTTATTTTTAAACTATGGGGGGTATGTGGGGTATAGTATTATATTATAATTCCACTAAATAGAAATTGTCATATCTTTATTTACCGGCACGGTAAATTTAAAATAATAAAATAAAAGTTCACTTAAAGTTGAACAATAATTTCTTTCATTGTAATAATTTAGAACAATATGGCGTTTTAAGTACACTGGTCTTTAATTAGAAAAAAAAATTATTTATGGTCAGTTTTGTTGCGACAAAATTTCGTTGATTTCTACGGTTACTAGACTTTAATAAGTTTTTTTTTAATTTTTCGAAGAAAACTTCTTCGGAAAGGTTTTCACTTTGTGATGGCATTATTTATTTTAATGAAAAGACAAATAACTTTGTTTACATCACTTTTATTTGTACACAATCTACATGTTTCGTGAATGATGTTCAAATCATCAGGATCAAATGTATACTCTAAGGAAGGATATGCATAGAAAATATAGGAAAAATGCAAAAAAGAAAACATATCAATAATACTTTTAAAAAAGTTGTTTTATGTTATTCAAGTATGGAAATTAAGTACCTACTATATCTTTTGAAAGAAGCGCCATATATTATTTTTTTAAATATCCCCGGTAGTATGTGCTTTAGCAAGATCGTTTTTTAAATGTGATTACCATACAAGAATCCCAACTGCAACCGCCTGGAGCCTGTGAGACTACGGTATATGGGAAGGAGTTGGGGGAGAGGAAGGTGAGGAAGTACCTGGCTATTCAGATTTGGTCACAATCTGGCTAAAGCCATTTCAAGCAGTTATAATAATAATACTTGGCTGATTTATATAGCGCCGTTTTGTGAGAAATCACCTCAAGGGCGCTGTACAAGTTAATATATAATAAAATTGGTATACTTAACAAAGATTTGTAATTATAACGAGTAACTTACTATAAGTACTTACGAGTAAGACTAGTGACTTATATCCAGTGGCGGCTCGTGACTTTTGGGTATGCTAGGGTGCTAATATTAAAAAATAGCATTATGGATGTTGTCGTAGGCGAAATATTTTTTTTTTTTCAAAAATCGGTTTTTTGTATGAAGATTTTTCAGGAAATCCGTGTGGCACACGGCCAAACTGAAACTTTCTGAAATTTTTCATAAGCTAATTTTCTAGCACACCCAAAAGTCACGAGCCGCCTCTGCTTATATCTAAGAATTATAGCTAGTGAATTATGACTAAGACTTATATTGACTTAAAACTAGTTGCATAATGACATACATATTTACAACTGTGACTTAAAGTTAGAGACTTAAAACTAACATAAGTACCTACATTTGAAAATACTTGATTTTCCAGGGTTGTCAGTTATAGTGATAACATTAAAAACCAAGCTCTGTAGGTATATGTCGTACCCAATTAACGGTTTTAAATAATGTAATATCGATAGACAAATATCATAATAACTAAGCCAAGATATTAAACACATTTTAGAAGACTTGTGTTATTATTTATTTTCATGTTTTGTTTTACCGGAATTGCCAGACTAATTCGAATCTGGTACAGGATAACAATGTAAGATGCGACAGTTGCCACCAAACTGATGAATAGGCTGCAGTCCACAGGGAACAGGCCGCAAGCAGTTGCCACAAACGATCTCATTTTCATCTGATTTTCCAACATGTCTAGACGAGGACAGTGAAGGCCACCTTAACAAAAAAGCGAAATTTAAGACATGTTCTTAATCAGCGATCAAATATTAGGTCCTTACATATGAAATTGGCGTTTTGTATGGGAGGAACTTAAAGTCGATTTTTTTTTAATATAATATATTTATTTAATCAAAGTATGTACCATTGCCATCTATGCACTTTTGCCATCTCATAGGTTGTTCATCGATCCCTTTACTAAAAAAAACCATTCGAACGGGAATCAATAAAATCTTTGAAGGCGGTTTGGACTGCCCCATCGGAGTTGAATTTTTTCTTGAATTGTTCTTGAATTGTTGGGGCAAGGTCCGGAGAGTACGGTGGATGTCTTAGACATTCCAATTTAAGCTCCTCTAATTTGGTAGCCGTCTGTTGTGCAGTGTGTGGTCTAGCGTTCTAACGCGCGTTTGTTGATTTGCTTCACTCAATTCGTGAGGTACCCACCTTTCAAGCTTTTTCACCTTCTTAATTTGCTTCGAGTGGATTAAAACAGTTTTATCACTAACACCGCAGCCTGCAGCTAACTCAGACGTGGTTTGCGATGGATCCGCTTCCACAATAGCCTTCAATTCTTCATTATCAACTTTGGTCTCCGGCCGTCCACGGGGCTTGTTCTGCAGGTCGAAATTTCCAGAACGAAAACGTTGGAACCAAAAACGCACTCTGTTTTCTTTTGCGGCACCGTCGCCATACACATCCTTCGAGCCGTTTCTGCAGCACTGGTGCCACGGTGGAACTCGTACTCGTAAATAACGCGATATTTCAAGTTTTCCATTTTGTAAACTAAGTGACGCAAAGAAAAAAAACAAATAAGGAAAAAACAAATGAACTATAATTTTCGAAACACAAATACATGAGTAAATAGCTGTAAAATTTGAATTTGGAATTCCTAACCAAAGAGAAGATACTTGAGGTCAAAGTTACCAGTATGGCAAAACGCCAATGTCATATGTAAGGACCTAATATTATATTGAAAAATAATAAAGCATAATATTTCTTTCTTCTCTACCTAGTATCAGCTTGTTGATTACTACGATTCCTCTTTCGTGTTCATATTTCATTGATTCTCCGAATGAAATGACCACCGTCAGCATTGCCATGTAATGGAAACACCAATTTATAATTGACAGGTTAGAAACGGCAAACTGAAAAAAAAAAATTGAGTTTATACAGCCCCATATAAAAATCTTTATCCAAACGTTCAGTAAACAATATCATGGTCGCAAAAGTCTGTTAAGCGGTCCCTTACAAACACCAAGAGACCAAACATGCAAAGCACGGGCTAAAGCAGGCATCTTATTTCCACGTCTGCCAAATATAGTGGCCTGAAAATCATTCTCCAAACTTTTAGTAAACAGACGTCACGGTCCCAATCCCAAACAAACTGAGAACTGGCCAAAGCAGGCATCATGGTTCCAAATACCCTGTGAATCGTGATACCGATCGTCAGGTGTAAAGATTAGCATACAAGCATACAAAATAGGCCCAACCATCCAGTGATAAGGCATTGTGTTCTCAAAGTTAGAATATATAATTACATATCTAAGTTCAACTACTCACAGATGTTGGTATTGCATAGCTTGACAGATTGATAATGCCACTTCCTGATTGTAGAATTGACAAAAAGACTACCATTATGTATAACAATATCTGAAACAAACGTAAATAACCACTGAAGCGTTTTTGCCCACTTTTTGGCCAATTTCCAAACACCCGTGAGCGTCCGCTGGCAAAATGTGGCCAATTTGAAGAGATACTCCACCACAGCCTAACAATTCTACAAATAAGTATATTGGAGTTAAATGGTTTAATGAATTACCCTTGAAATTAAGATTGGAAACAAATTACGAAAAATTAAAAAAATCATTAAAAATACTTTATATTTAACTTATCAACATAACTCAATTATAATATTGGATATCCTTTTTTTCTATTTATTTTTTTCCTTTATTTTTTGTCTCCTCCTCTTCATTCTGTTATATTTCGTATATATTATTGTTTTTTTTTTATATTATTTGTATTTAAAAAAAAGTATTTTTACGTATAAATATGATGTTTTCTTAATTACTTTTTGTTTTATATATAAAAAATATTATTTTTCCTTTGCTAAATTGTGGTTTAGGTGCGTTTATCCGCGTTTTTAACTCGAGCTTTGCTTTTAAAAAGGGTGTAAAACGGATTATTTAATGTATTTTAATAGAAAAACTTTATTTAATGTATAAAAACATGTAATTGATACCATTATATCAAATAAAAAAATGCATCTCCTATCTCCTATATCTCCTATATTATCCTACTAATATTATAAAGGTGAAAGTTTGTATGGATGTATGTTTGTTACTCTTTCACGCGAAAACTACTGAATGGATTTTAATGAAACTTTACAATAATATAGCTCATACATCAGAATAGTCTGAAGGCTATAGCTTAGAGCTCTGGCATTATGAAATTTATTTACAAAAATTGCAATAGGTGGCACGCGAGCTGTTTGAAAAATGAATGTAGCGGGTATGGAGGGGGGTTAGGGGGGGGTAGGATGTGGGGCAGGGCGGAGGGGGGGGAGGGAGGATGAGGAAGGGCGGAGGGTGAAGAGGGAGGGTGAGGTGGAGGGGGCGGGGGGAGAGGGGTGAGAGGGGGCGGGGGAGAGGAGGAGGGGGGGATTGGAGTGGGGATAGGGAAGGTAGAGGAGGCGCTGTGGGTATCCCCCTAATACTATGCGAGCGAAGCCGGGGGCAAAAGCTAGTATATTATAAAGGGGAAGGTTTTATGGATGTACGTTTGTTACTCTTTCACGCGAAAACTACTGAATGGATTTGAATGAAACTTTACAATAATATAGATCATACATCAGAATAGTCTATAGGCTATAGCTTAGAGCTCGTTAGGGGGGGGTAGGATGTGGGGCAGGGCGGAGGGGGGGGGAGGGAGGATGAGGAAGGGCGGAGGGTGAAGGGGGAGGGTGAGGTGGAGGGGGCGGGGGGAGAGGGGTGAGAGGGGGCGGGGGAGAGGAGGAGGGGGGGATTGGAGTGGGGATAGGGAAGGTAGAGGAGGCGCTGTGGGTATCCCCCTAATACTATGCGAACGAAGCCGGGGGCAAAAGCTAGTATATTATAAAGGGGAAGGTTTTATGGATGTATGTTTGTTACTCTTTCACGCGAAAACTACTGAATGGATTTGAATGAAACTTTACAATAATATAGATCATACATTGGCACGACCAAGTGAATCAGATACTTGAGTCGGGCCATGTCAAGAGTCAGAATAATAGAAGAGAATGTATGAGACGTTGTATGAATGTAAACGAGGCAAGGAATGTGTGCCAAGACCGGGATGTTTGGCGGTCCGTCCTCTCTGCCTACCCCTGCGGGGAAACGGCGTGATGGTTAGTTAGTTAGTTAGTTAGATCATACATCAGAATAGTCTATAGGCTATAGCTTAGAGCTCGGGCGTTATGAAAAATAATTTCATTTTTCATACATTTTCTGTCGGTAACAAAATCGATTTATTGCAAACTTCAGAAAAAAACAAACCAATTGTCACCTTGGAAACGATGTTTTTTTTTTTTAAATTTGGCAATTCATCCTAAAAAGAGTACTTTTTGGCGTCGTACTTAAGAGGAAATACTAGCTGCGCTTTTCTATACAAACGTATTCCCCGTTTATCTCTCTGGATTTTGACCCTAGAGCAAAATTTTTTTTTACATAATATAGATATTGACCACTAGCGTGTCGGTACGTTTTGTTTTTTTTTGATAATTTACTTCTCATAGAAGTTACGACCTTCCAAAAATGAATAAAATTGCCTAATTTAAACGCCGTCAAAAAACGTTCAGTATACAAACTAAACAATGTATTTTGAAAAAAAGCAAAACGTACCGACATAGAATATTTTCTTTTAATACAGTTAGTGAAAAAAAATTTTTAAATCCGTCCAGTTTTGGAGAAGAAAAATGGGGAATACAAAACATCGATTTCGAAGATTTTATTTAGGTATTTTCGGCCCGACGTGCAGGTGTCCCTTTCGCTCATTTCTCCTGAGGGGGGCCGGGGAACGTGGGTTTTGACAAATACATACATATAATGCGAAGTAGTGATGTAAAGAATTTTATCGGTAGACTAGTGTTGTCCTTGCCCGAGTAATCGATATTTTTTATTCGTTTTTTTTCTGTTTAGTGACTCATCGCGGTATACCAATACTGACCGAGCTTTCATACTAAAATTGTGCAAAATTAAATTTTTTTATGTCAAGTACTATAATAAATTTTCAATTTGGGAGGCGTTTTAGGTACCATCGCCCCGGGAACCATTTATTGGATAACCAACACCCCCGCCACTTGGTCACCGCAAGTGGTCCTCTATGTTTGGTGACAGAGCCTGGGTTCCCGGGTTCACGGATGAGGTCTGCATGGGTTTTGGTGGCGGATAATTTTGTCCACTTACTGCGTGGCGGGCCGGATTGGGAGAAACTGGAAGAGGAAGATCTTTTGATCTCTACAGCTGGACTCTCCACCATCATTTCATACTTTTACCTACCTTTTCCCTACCCAAAACTTCCTTTCCTTCCTTATCCTAAAAATACCCTCCACACAGCTTCTCCAATGATGTCCAACAACTTCTCCAACAAAGTCCCTGAGCGATTATTTTTCCTCGGTGCCTCCAATGTGAGGTTTATGTTTTTAAAAAAAATCTGTTTCAAATTTTTAGTTGAGAGTCACTTACATTGCCTTCAGTGATTAATTGAAATTTTTTGTTTGTAAACACTTTATTGTACAAAATTTTTTACCACTATACAATGAATTTTAAACAATTTATGATTTAGATCTTTCTCTCGCCGGTAAATTTCTTGATATGCGACCGTCAATTGTTTCTGGTAAAAGGCATTGGTGGTAGAAGTTTTTCTAACAGTGGTTCAATTTTTTGCCAGATTGAATCGTCCCTTTCAATTTTTTCATACGGCAAACCTTTAGGACTCCACACGACAAAATAACAGTATTTACGACGAGTAATGTGTAACTGGCCTTGTACTTGGTAGAAGTAATTGTGATTCCGTTTTAATGTTGAAGCATTGTCTTCAATTTTACAGTTATCAATTTTTTTTGTTCAAATCCTTCTTCTGGTGACATATTTACTATACTATATGGGCATTTCACTTCAATTATAGAATCCTTGCCAAAAAGGCCATCCGGACTTGCCGCTAAAAAGTTTTTGTTTTCATCGATAAATAGTCCACAGGCGAATACCTCTAATTTTGTTTCTTTTGTAAATTGCTCAATTGCTTGGTTTTCATTTTCTTTCCCATAATTTGTGGCCATATTTCCTTTAAATGGCGAGTACAGTAGCGAGTTTAATACTCTCGCAACTGAAGTTTTTGGCCGTAGCTTACATATTTTTGTCCAAAGTTAGAAGCTGTAAGCCGCTTACGCCTTTCAATTGTCCACAAATTATTATTGCTTTGGCCCACCGTATTCCTTTCGAGTTCATCCTTATTCGATGGAGATAATTCTTTGAAAAATTCCTCTTTATCGTTTCAAATAATTCAGCTGGCATATCTGGATCTAATTCCAATTGACCATAATTTTCATCAGGCCCTGCAACTTTTTTTCTCTTTTCTGTCGTGTTTTCGTAATACCTTAGTTTTATTTTTCGACACCTCTGTATTGTCTCCTTCGAACGTCGTTTTCTTTCAATAAAATGCTTCGTGTAGTTGCCAGGACTGTGGCCTTGGATTTTTTTTGTATTCGTGAATGGGTTGTCATTTCACTATTCCACGAAGTTACTGCTCAAGAAGCTCAACTGCTGAAGTTATCCCATTTTTGTAAAATTTGCTCTTTTTCCGCCTATAAATTTGGCTATAACGTTGTTGAATTGCTCCACAGTGTTATCTGTCACGTTAATAATAAGACTTTCTGCATTTGCTATTAGAGACGACAATAATTGTTGAATATCAGTCCTGTTCCACAATCTTGAAGATCGCTTACTAAATTTGGATCATTAGTATACTTCTCCGACTTGCAATAGTATGACGAACATTTTGTATGATCACCAAAAACATGGTTTGCGGCATTTTTTTGTCCATTTTCAGATTTTTTACTTTATCACTTTGTGCCGTGTTTTCTTGCTCTTTTCTGTAATTTACTGCTCAAACTATAGCTTTTCTCATACGTAAAACGTTTGCTTCAACCTTTTTCCTTATGTGAACTGGTACAAAGCCTTTAGCGTTGTTGGTTTTTTTTCTAAGTGCTTTTATTTTATTGCAAAAATTGCGAAGTAAGTGATTTTTGCACTTTTTTTTGTACTATGAAGTTGGGCCTGAAGCCTTGGGTTGAAGTTTCGCTAATATTGTCTTCATGTAATTAAATATTACAATTTAAGGTTTTATAAAGTTGAAAATAAAAATAAAAAGTTTTGAAGTTTAAAAAAATTATATATTTGTTTCCTTTATTTCAAACTGACTGTAATAAATATTTAAAAAAAATGTGTAGGTAAATCTATCTATAGGTAAAAGACCAACATTTTTTATTGAATTTTGAACGAACTAACACATCCTTTTTTGTATTTACTGCTTAAAGAAACTCAAAAATACAGGAGTACAAATCAAACCTCAGCAAGCGATATATCTAACATTTTAAACATTATTATTTACAAACATGTCAACTCACACGTATGATACACACAACACAATAAATCCATTTAGATTTAATTGTCTAATAAAATATGTAAGTGCTTTTATCTTTTTCGTTATCGTAATTTTAATTAGAAAAAAACTTAAGGTGGGCTATTTTTAAACCTTTTTTATCTCTACATATTATAAAGTAAAGTCCCCCGCGCCGTCTTTCTGTCTGTCTGTCTGTCTGTCAGTCTGTCTGTCTGTTCGCGATAAACTCGAAAACTACTAAACGGATTTTCATGCGGTTTTCACCAATAGATAGAGTGTTTCGTGAGGAAGGTTTACGTATGTAATTTGTCAAGGATTTGTGTAAATTGTTTGAAACATAACGATAATTGTTAGAAGTGTCGGAAAAATTCCAGCCGCCTGGTAGCTTTCATCGAAAACGCTGCCTAATCCTTTTGGGATATAACAAAACAACGCTTGGTGGGATATTCCTCTTTTATAGATCTACAAAAAAGTCCGCGATGGCATATATCTATCTTTTACTATACGCATTCTATCTTCTTATCTTATTATTCTTATCAATTGCATTTTAGATATAATGTGTATAGTAAGCTATCCGTAAAAGATAGATATATGCCTTCGCGGACTTTTTTGTAGATCTATAAAAGAGGAATATCCCACCATTAATTGTTTTGTTATATCCAGGGCTGGGCAGTATTTGAAATACTTGTAATTGAAATACGTATTTGAAATACAAATACGTATTTTGTATTTGTATTTCAATTACTTCCTAAAAATGTATTTTGTAATTGGTATTTCAATTACATGGGGCTGAGGTATTTTGTAATTTGTATTTCAAATACTTATGGCTTCAAAATACATTTTCAAATACATTTAGCGATCTTAATAATGATAATGAAAAATAAACTGACATAGATAATACGTAGACTAAAAACGCTAGAATCCAGAGCTATATGTTATGTGTGTTAATATTTAGAGTTGGCAACACGTCCTGTGCTATAATAGCACTGTTATTGTACATTTTCTATCATATTTGTATCATATTATGTAATGCTTGTCATTGCTTTGTATTGTACATTTTTGTGTCATAGTATTAGATCAAGCACTATAGGAATAATTTGACTGAATACTAAACTATTTTTAAGTTAATTACAGTAGAGCGCACTTGAAGTGAAATAACTAGTGTCCGACCGAAACAGGATTTTCTACCGAAAACGAAACCGAATATTCGATATCTTTCTCAGTTTCGGCCGAAACCGAAACCGAAACTTTTTTAGACATGTTAAAAATCTATTGTTTACTGAAATTCGGCTTATTTTTTACACTTTTATTCACTATAAAGTAAGGACCTCATAAATTGAGTACTATAATTTTAATTGCGTTTACAATCACAAAATTTTTTTACATTAACTCCACATGAGAGACCCAGAGAAAAATAATTTCCCTCAGGGCGTATGTCATCTTTGAAGATGCTGTATGGAGGGTCTTTTTGGGGAGAGGAAGGAGGGAGGAAACATAGAGGCCGGGTTCCACAGCCGAGCTGTTGAACTCAAGAATGAGTCATAGAAACGACCCGTTCTCATGTGACTATATAGTATATTTCGGATAGCGCCGTGTACGGAGACTAGCATTAAAAAGTAGTATGTATATCAACAGGGTACTTGTGGTTTCGTCACAATTACGAAGATTGTAAGTATCTCCATGAACGGAGGGCCTTACACCAAGCACATCAAAGGAGGGACTATTCAGAAGATCGCTTCCGTTGAAGGAGATTAGATTTTAATTTTTATTTACACTTGTTAAATAAAATTAAATATAGAATGAAATAAATAAAAATAATTGAAGTTTGTGATTACATAAACTCACAATACAAGCACGCCGGACCGGCCAGCGAACTCAGTTGATGATGGTGGATGACACACGAGCCACGAACTCACCGGAAGTCAGTCAAACGGCACGCGATAATTCACAAATGCAGAGTTTCGGTGCGGCCGAAGGTTCGGCAGATTTTCTGCCGAAACCGAAACTGATGCCGAAACTAGATTTTTTTACCGAACCTTGACGAAACCGAAACCGAACCTTCGGTCGGTCACTAGAAATAAAACAAAATAGCGCTATACAAATGTCGTGTTATAATAATAATATATTATTATTATATTACCTAACACCTGAGTCCTTTACCACAAATTTTACAAGTGAAGCGGAGATGAGATGTGTCTTTTGAGCAATATGATTGGTCAATTTTTGCACGTCTCTGTTTCACTCTGCTCAACATTGCTTCTATTTAAACGCACCCTTAGATAAGGGCATTTATGACAATTTATTGCAACCAAAGGTTCTACCAAAACCAAATGTATTTTGTATTTTGTAATTTGTATTTTGTATTTGAAAGAAAAAAATGGTTAAAATACTGTATTTTGTATTTTGTATTTCAAATACATGACTTGAAAGTATTTTGTATTTCGTATTTTAAATACATGCGAAAAAGTGTTTTGTAATTTGTATTTCAATTACAGCAAAGCATGTATTTTGCCCAGCCCTGGTTATATCCCAAAAGGATTGTGCAGCGTTTTCGATGAAAGCTACCAGGCGGCTGGACTTATTTCCGACACTTCTAACAATTATCGTTATGTTTCAACCAATTTACACAAATCATTGACAAATTGCATACTTAAACCTTCCTCACGAAATACTCTGTATATTGGTGAAAACCGCAGGAAAATCCGTTCAGTAGTTTTCGAGTTTATCGCGAATAGACAGACAGATGGCGCGGGGGACTTTATAATATGTAGAGATAGAGATAATCGGTCAAAAATACATTTTTGTTGCATATGCATTTTTGAGTTTTTTTTTTAATAAGATAGGTAAGTGCCAAATTATATGAGTAGAAATTTAAGTTTTGTGGTATCATCATCATTACATAGTATAAAATGAAGTCGCTCAAAATGTATGTGCGCATAAATCTTTTAAACTACGCAACAGATTTTCATGCGGTTTTCACCAATAGATAGAGTGATTTAAGAGGAAGGTTTATGTGTATAATAAATGCTTATTATAGTAGAGAAAAGCCAAGAAATTCAAATATTCAATTTAGGCAAAGGGCAGCGCGCAGCGGGCAGCTGGCGAGCGGATGGTGTGGATTTTATAAAGGTTGGGTAAATGGCGTTGTGTTTCGTTAGCCACAGCAACGTGTGGCCGGGTCTGCTAGTTATTAATAAAATAAAAACAAAATTATATGTTTATTTCGAATTATAAAATTTGAAAGCGTATTTCATCATCTTTCAAAAACAGTTTTTAGTTTTCGGATGCGTTCACAAATATTAAAGTTATTTGGAATTTATTGGAAAGCGGAAATATTTTGACTTTTCGAAAAACAGGCCCGAGGCCTGAGAGGTTAATACTAATTTTCAATAATAACTAATGTATCATAGAGAATAATCATATGTATGTATATAATAATTCGATGTAGTTGGTTTGACTGCATATTTATAAACGCAAATACAGTGAAAACTTTAAAACTACTAACCTACATAGAGTTCTAGTAAAATAATTCGTAATTTGTCGGTAATAAGCGTGAACAGAAGACATTGTTACAATACCTATCGACGATATTTATAAATAACCGACAATAGCAGACCTCGTGCGTTTAAAAATAATGGGCCCTTTTTCTGTCACACCGCAAGGCCGATTCAAAAACTTCATTAGCGACGAAATAAGTCGAAACATGCTTTATCTAAACAGAATATTGGATATGGCGGTATGAGGCGAAAGACGGTAGGCATGAGACGCAAAGGGGGCGAGAGGGTGTACAAGCCAAACACTCACGTGGTCTCACCAACACATCGATAGCTAGTTATTTTTTGAGCGCGGTGCGATAGCGAGAATTTTTTAAAATACCTACCGTCGAGATTTCTCACCGGTGCTATTACCTCTTAATAACTATCTCTAAAAATGAATCACCGAAATGTATAATAAAAAAATTATAGATAAATAATCCTACTAATATTATAAACTTGTTCAATTAACTGCCCTTAAAAAAGTTTTACATAAGAAATATAAAGAAGATAGGTCTTTATCAAATTATATTGAATTTAAAAACGTTAGAAAAGATTGCAAAATCTTATCAAAAATATGCTACAATTCTTTTATTAATAATGTT